>JAVRXN010000008.1:20726767-21074267 GCA_033556935.1 Timema podura
TATTAAATATGAAGCATCATTATTATCTAAAGAGAATCATGGTCACCAAGTTATGTCGCCTGAATTGGTTTATTTTAATTGTTATGTCGCTCCTAGATATGCGATAATAGCTATGTATTTGTAAATCTAGTGTATCCACTCTAAGATAGGCTTTAGTTTGTGTGTTGATTTACTTTTAGTAGTTTAAACTTTTGTACTCTGCCTTTACAAATTTAGTGTTCCAAATGTCTTACTACAGTCCAATTTTTATAAAAAGAGCCTTTTAGAAAGTAGATTTTTTTTTTGCTGTCAAGATCAATTAACATTTTTTATTTTGTTATTTTTGTTAGCACCGTACCTTAATATTCATTCGAGTTATACGCTTATGTACTACAAATTACGCTATTGTGTTAGAGATGAGGGAAGTTTAATTAGTATAAAGTGTACCCGCATTTGGAACATATCGAGTTTTTATACTTTATGACACTCAATTCCCGTGTCCACGTGTCATTTTTCAATTTTCAGAATATGATATCTAGATGGTGAATTCCTCTCTAAAATTAATAACAGCTTCGGCTATTTGATGGGGAGATTGAATTGAGAATAGAAAGGTCAACAAGTGAGACAGCTTGTTTGAGTGAGAGAGAAGTATGGCAAAGGGGAGATTGATTATCTTTGCAAGATAAAACAGCAAACAGACATCTGAGCCATGAGAACAAGAGTCAAGGGAAGCTAAACCTGAGCAAGATTTCAAGGAAGCCAAAACTGGGGAAGATTTAAGAGAAGTTAAAACTGGGGAGGATTTAATAGAAGTTAAAATTGGGGAAGATTCAAGGGAAACTTCAATTGGGGAAGATTCAAGGGAAACTTCAATTGGGGAAGATTAAAGAGAAGTTAAAACTAAAGAACTATCGGAGATTTCAAAGTCCCATTAAGGACTCCTCTTCATTTCAATAGTTAAATTTATTTCTCAGTTGATACCTAAAACATTATTTTTAAATTAATTATGCTTATTTAAATTCAATTTAATTTAGTTAACTAAAAATATCACAATCTTAGTCACAAGAAGAGTGGAGTAAATTTAACTTTAACTGAGTATATTTTTAATGTAGTAAGGTCAGTGATAAAGTGAATTATATTTGAATTAATTCCAAAGTTTTTATTCAAACTTGTATAAGAAACCGGTGACCTGGCGATCTAGGGGTAAGGTGTCAGACTTCTGTGTTGGGGGTCCAAGGTTCAATCCTTGGTCCCGGCACAGATTTATCTGATTGCCAAACCCTTCCTTCACTGTAACGTTAACTTGCAGTTAGTTACAATTGGATCCATCCCGTTATAATGTTGATACGTAACTATCAAGAATTCATACCACCCGCTCAATAATTCCGACCCAAATAGAATCCCTACAATGGTACATTTCTCTGTTGTAGTCCCTGTAGGCTAATACGGAAAGATAATACGACACAGTATATTTCATGCTGTACAATCTTCTGTAATATTACTCATATTTGTTCAGGAACTTACCTTTGAAATCTTCTATCACTAGCCGCCACCAAAGCTGAACTACACCGTGCAGTCATGTGAAGAATGGGGCCGAGCTAAAGAAAGTCTACAATCAACGCGTGGTCATTCTCCGTCTAGTCAGATTGAAACTAAGGAATGACAACATGGAGAACGCTAGAAGACAACAATCCACCCGCCCTCTGACGGATGTCAGATGAACTTCCCCAAACAACACAAACATCCAATGATCGCCGACTTGTTCTAATTTTCCGATGGAACAACCCTACAAAGTGACTACGTGACCGATGACAGCTAGCAACTGCGTGCTAGTAATTACCTCCCCTCTTTCCGTGCAACGAAAATCACTATAAAACAGGCTGACATTGTCTAAAAACTTGGACTATCTAAAATCTACGAACGAGGACGGATCATTGTCGTCGACCTGGACAATGATCGGATAAACATTCATACATCATAAATTGGAACGTAACTATGGCAGTTACTTATAAAGAACTCTGTTCATTTTCAACTTATAATATTTTCGTGTTAAAATCTTTATTTTGTGTTTTGCTTAATATTTAACTTTTTGCTTTATTATCTCAGTCGCTTAAATGTAACTTATATGCCGCCACTTTGGCGCGGTTGGTTAGTTGGTTAGTTTATTAGTTTGGTTTGAAATCCACCATTGGTAATTTTGTATTGAGTGAATTTAAATGTAAATTGTTAAAATGTGTGGACTTTTGTATTTTGCTATTTCACGCGACTGTAGAATTAAAATTAAGCTTGTTATTTTTTTTATATAATTTAATTTTGTTCTAAATTTCATTCTTTAGTTTTTCTAAGATATAGTTAGTCCCGGGAGATTTTGACTAGCGTCTGGAAGTCAAACTCTCGCGTTATGTTTTATGTAATTGTAAATTTTCGTATTGTAACTTGTAATTGTTTGAGGACCCCATCAGGCTAGAATATTTAATGTTTGTTTCATTTTTGTTGATATCTTACTCCACTTCACTTTTGGTAGTTTAACTTCGCTTTTGATGTTATAATCTACGTAATTTTGTGTCTCTTAAAGACGACCTGTAATAAATGTAAACATGGTATGTTTACATTCTGCGCTTCACGTTATTATTTATATCATTATTCAGAATGATATAATGAGACCACTGTACTTTGCTTTATCTACGTTTATACTGAATAAACCATATTATTGTTATATTTTTAATTCTGCTTATATTTTCCTTTATGTAGATTATACCTTCTCCCTTTTATTTAATTGTGGTCGTTAAGTAGAAGGCACGGAGACGGTGTAACACTGCGCCACTCTGCTGTCCTTTTAATTAACTGATCTTCCTGTTTAATTAGTTAATTAATAACCTATATCATTGCTGAAAAATGTTGGAAAATTATACTGTATATTTTTGTTGTTGTTTTGAAATCATAGCCTGAGTTTAACCTTGTATCTCTTTCTGTTTCATAATGGAACACAATTTGACTACGGACGCTTCGACTGGGGAAGTAGTGACTGGCGAGCCGAGCGTGTTGTCTAAATCTGATGTTTACCGACTCAATAAAGAAAGCCTTATCTCCGAGCTTGCTAAGCGTGGACTGCAAGGTTCAACAGAAACCACCGTAGCAAGACTTCGTGCAGTTCTCGTGGGAATCCTTTCGGAGAGCGATACGTCTCGAGACCAGGCAACAGTGGGAGTGGAGAATCATCATTCAGTACCGGTGAGGGTTGGAGATCCAATTGAAATGTCACGCGCTTGGGTGAGTGATAAAATCCAAAGTAAAATTCTCGTTGATTTTGTAAGTCGAATACCACTGTGTGATGGTCAGGACAGCTCATCTCTTTTTTTATTTTTAATTGAGGTTCAAAGGATTTGTCATTTAAATATCGGTTCTGAGTCCGAGTTTATTGCATTATGTTTAGGTAAAACTTCTGGATATTTAACTCGTTTATTTTCTGAAGGGCTAGTTAATGGGTTAAGTTGGAAACTTATTAGTCGTAAGATATTAGACTGTCTTGTCCCTACTAGAGCTAAAGATAGTTTGTGTAAGCAGTATGTACATCGCTTTCAACGTCCTGATGAGTCGTTAAGGAGTTTCATCATGGCCATTTCTGAGGCCGTTGAAGTTTTAGGGTTAGATCTTTCTGAATGTCAGATAGTAAATATTATTTTGGAGAATGTATCGCCCTTGTCTCGACGTCATTTTGTATTTACTTCTAAACCTAGTACGATAGTTGAGTTACATGAGCTAGCTTCCCTAATTGAAGGTACTTTGTTGTCTGAAAGTGAGTTTCTGGAAAATCATGCGCCTTTTATTATTGACAATCCAGGCGTGGGTTCGAATCCTAGTTCTTGTGGTAGGTCTAGGAATAATACTGCGATTTCTCAGCTGGGTGTGCAACCTGTGAAGAAGAACCATATTGGCCCGCGAGCATTGGATAGTAAGTTTTTGTCAGGAATTCGCTGCTTTAATTGTAAACAGTTAGGACTTGTCCGGAGCAAGTGTAGTTCAGGAAACTAGTTGTGCGCCGTAAGAATCATGGGTCTTACGAGTCAAGCGCATTTCCGTGCCCCCCTTCCCCCGTTGTAGTTCTTGTGCTTGTTTCTTTATGTTGTCTTGCTTTAAATAAATATCTGCCAGGCTCTCTCCCAGATGGGATAGACCCTGGTCAGTTGAATCTTTCTTAACACCCGTGTCGGTCAGGTTGATGTGCCAGACAGACCCGACCGATACGCGAAGAGCTCATGTGAGCCATCTTAAACTAATACCGACGCTTTAGAATGTCGTAGTTTAATGGATAATGTTCGTAAGTTATTGTACTTACAGATTTAATTACTCCATTTTGGATTTACTTAGGTAAATGTAGGATGCCAAGAAATTTTTTTATAAGTTTATGGGGACTTGTATTTGATCTTTTTGGTATTCCTGTTTTTGGTAAGACTTGGTGTCTTGATATTATTTGACTATTGTTGAGTCATTTAATAAACGGTCAATTAACGTAATCTCATTTTGTTAATTATAGTATTGACCGGGTTTATTCATACTCTTAATAATAATGTGGAATCATGCCTAATTTTTATAGGTATATGGGGACCTATAATTAATCTTTTGGCATCCCTTATTAATTTGAGTTTTGTTTGATGGCATTGTGCCATGGCTGTGAGCCCAAATCGTGTTTAAAATTTAAATTTTGTTTACCATTAATGATATGTTATATATCAGTGGTTTGTAGATATAGTGTTTTTTATATATATATATATTGTTGGCCATGTGTATAGTTATTTACAGGTATTGAACCGTAATTGAACTTGTAGATAGTATGTGTTTATGAAATAAGTGAATAGTTTATAGATTATTATGGCACGAATTTGTTGATGTTCCACTTCATGGAATTTGGATCACGAAATCAAATGTTGTTTTGATTTAATTATGACGTAACTTTCTCTATTCTATGTTTTGAGACACTCTATTCTAGATTGAGTGCTGAGAATGGACTTATATAGAATATAGTGAGATTATAGTGATCTAACATTTGAAACTCTCAAACCTTTGAATAGGAACCTTCAAAAGTGTTGAGGGGGGGGACGCTCCTCCGATACATCTATGTAGGATTTCTATAGGATTTTAGGATTTCATGAGGATAAACTTTTGTGACTTTGTAGTCTAGTGAACTTTATTGTGAGAACTTGAGTTTGAACGTAGAAGAAAGAAGAGATTCTTCATGTGTTCATACAGACAATTAGACATGTGGTTGTGTGTGACTTAACGCCACTTGCATATCGACAAGACTTGTTGTATATGATTTTTCGTTGCGCATCCTGTTTTCCTTTCTCTCCTGGTTTCTGGTAAAGTCTACGTAGTGGTACCGACTGCTTCTCTAGATGATGGAATCTAGAGCTGAAAAAGATGGATCATCTCCTGCTGTTTGGGAAGATGATGTACAAGAAGGCAACCTTGAGCCCTTTGATGTTCCGCCTTGCTGAGGACGGATGCTGCATCTTCTTATTCTCCTGGTCAAGGGGGGGAGATTTGTAACGTTAACTTGCAGTTAGTTACAATTGGATCCATCCCGTTATAATGTTGATACGTAACTATCAAGAATTCATACCACCCGCTCAATAATTCCGACCCAAATAGAATCCCTACAATGGTACATTTCTCTGTTGTAGTCCCTGTAGGCTAATACGGAAAGATAATACGACACAGTATATTTCATGCTGTACAATCTTCTGTAATATTACTCATATTTGTTCAGGAACTTACCTTTGAAATCTTCTATCACTAGCCGCCACCAAAGCTGAACTACACCGTGCAGTCATGTGAAGAATGGGGCCGAGCTAAAGAAAGTCTACAATCAACGCGTGGTCATTCTCCGTCTAGTCAGATTGAAACTAAGGAATGACAACATGGAGAACGCTAGAAGACAACAATCCACCCGCCCTCTGACGGATGTCAGATGAACTTCCCCAAACAACACAAACATCCAATGATCGCCGACTTGTTCTAATTTTCCGATGGAACAACCCTACAAAGTGACTACGTGACCGATGACAGCTAGCAACTGCGTGCTAGTAATTACCTCCCCTCTTTCCGTGCAACGAAAATCACTATAAAACAGGCTGACATTGTCTAAAAACTTGGACTATCTAAAATCTACGAACGAGGACGGATCATTGTCGTCGACCTGGACAATGATCGGATAAACATTCATACATCATAAATTGGAACGTAACTATGGCAGTTACTTATAAAGAACTCTGTTCATTTTCAACTTATAATATTTTCGTGTTAAAATCTTTATTTTGTGTTTTGCTTAATATTTAACTTTTTGCTTTATTATCTCAGTCGCTTAAATGTAACTTATATGCCGCCACTTTGGCGCGGTTGGTTAGTTGGTTAGTTTATTAGTTTGGTTTGAAATCCACCATTGGTAATTTTGTATTGAGTGAATTTAAATGTAAATTGTTAAAATGTGTGGACTTTTGTATTTTGCTATTTCACGCGACTGTAGAATTAAAATTAAGCTTGTTATTTTTTTTATATAATTTAATTTTGTTCTAAATTTCATTCTTTAGTTTTTCTAAGATATAGTTAGTCCCGGGAGATTTTGACTAGCGTCTGGAAGTCAAACTCTCGCGTTATGTTTTATGTAATTGTAAATTTTCGTATTGTAACTTGTAATTGTTTGAGGACCCCATCAGGCTAGAATATTTAATGTTTGTTTCATTTTTGTTGATATCTTACTCCACTTCACTTTTGGTAGTTTAACTTCGCTTTTGATGTTATAATCTACGTAATTTTGTGTCTCTTAAAGACGACCTGTAATAAATGTAAACATGGTATGTTTACATTCTGCGCTTCACGTTATTATTTTCAGCATTATTCAGAATGATATAATGAGACCACTGTACTTTGCTTTATCTACGTTTATACTGAATAAACCATATTATTGTTATATTTTTAATTCTGCTTATATTTTCCTTTATGTAGATTATACCTTCTCCCTTTTATTTAATTGTGGTCGTTAAGTAGAAGGCACGGAGACGGTGTAACATCACCTCTGACAAGACGTGTATTGATCACAACTTGTGAATGTGTGGACTCCAACGTGGTTCGGATTCCACGTTAAACTGTAGGTCCTCCATTTGATCTCACAACCACCCTACCATTACACATTAGTGTAAGTGCGTATAAAACGAACGGGTAGTAAGACATGGTGATGACGATGATAACGATGATAATAATGATAGTAATGATGATGATGATAATAATAATAACAAATAAAGAAACAAATAGAATATAGCTTTTTAAAATAAAAAGATAAACAGTGTGCACTTTACAATACAACCACCATTGGTGTCTGCAGGAATATGAAGTAAGCAAAGCTGTTTCATTTACTGAATTTTTTATTCTCAATACAACCCCCTTACCCCACAGGTCCCAACAAGGATGTGGCAATAAGCAAAAAAATGTAGACCAAAAGTCGGTTGTCCTAAAAGTTATTTGGCCTAAAGTCAGTTGACATACCCTTCAGGCCTACTGCCAGGTATCCATCCCAGCCCCTTGTTATTGATGAAAGAAGTAACTGTTTACATAGCATACACTAGCAGCCACCCACCCCCCTCTTAGCAACAGAACAAAGGACAATGCTGTTTGCCAAGAGCTTAACAATCATGAATCATCAGTACTTTCTGTTAGCAATGTTCAGCACCTTAACAAAATAACTTAAGATCGATTCAAAGAATCATTGACCTGAATGCTGATCGGCTAAGCTGAGTGTGCAATAGTCAGTGGATGAACCGATCATCCTTTACCATTTTCTTTTTTTACATTTTGTGTTTTTTTGGTTTCCTAATTTAGTCGAGCGTTTCATAATTCCCTCCTGATGAATTCCGAGAAAATGATACCTAAGTCGGAGGATTGGGAGGTAATAATCAATTTTCTTCAAGGGGCAGCTCTTTGTGCATTGGCATCAATGTAAACTGTCAACTGCGTTCTTCTTTTCAGTGAAAAAGCCATATGTTTCCATCCAACTTTCCTGAGTATTTTTCCAGATATAACTTATTGGTATTTAAGAGCAAAGAATCAAGGTATCTTGAAACTTAGAGTAATTCTCGATTCTTTCGATAGCAGTAATTATATTGAGAGAATCAAGGCATTGAGTTTGACATTCCTAATTGTTACAAGAGTTAAAACCAAATTATAAACTAAATTAAAGGAATTCACAAAGCTAGTACATGTATATTTTATGGTTAACTTAAAACAATCAAAGAATAATAAGAAACACTATTCACATAGATAATTTTGGTTAAGTAAACTCAATTTTTTTTTTTTTATATTTCATTTTAGAATTATTAGAAAATACAAAATAGTGATATTAACCAAGGCATAGATAATGGTCAGCTATTGGCGCAAATCTGCATATTGTGTAGATTTTAAGGAATCTACAAATTACAATAATGGAAACAAAAGGAAGTAAAAAGGAAATCGGTAAAAAATTATAGGATATATAAATAGGAGAATGTAAAAGTCAATTAACAAGGGCAAAAACATTAGATGTAATGTAAAGAATATGAATACATTATAACTCTTTAAGAAATGTTTGTTTTACTCCTTGAAGTACAAAATATTCTGCATATAAGTATGTATGTGAAGTTTCTACTTTCTAGGTCTAACACCATTGATCGTTTCTTAATATTATGTAAAACTTGAATAAAAACAAACTATTGTTCATTGTGTCTAAATATGTGCATCAGGTATTTGAAGAGAATGTATTTATACAGGCGACCTACTTTAATGGTGAGACTCGCAGCATGTCGATTGGCTGCTCCTCCCCCTTGTCAGTCCTGAGAGCAGTGGAGTGGCCCGTCATAGTGTCTGTCAACATGATCTCGTTGCGCACCTGTGCATTTGACCCCATCACATTGGGGTGTGCAAATGAGAGGAAGCTGGTCAAGTTGGTCCACTCCACACCCCTGGCAAGAGGACAGAAACAATTCACCTGTTAATGAATGTGTTGCTGCAGTGTTGAGGTTATAGTGATAGCTTTATAAAATACTCTTTTTTTTTCCTTGCTATAAACATTTAAAAATTACAACTAGATTAAACTTACAATTTGTGTGTGGGTTATTCAGTTTGTGGCTTATTCGTGCATAATCACACTATTTTTTATTTTCATTTTTTTACTATATGTAAATTAGGTTTTCATTCAAATTGCAGATTTTTTATGGTTTTTGTTTACCTTGTAAGCTGTAAAATATAACTAAATAGTTTTATAAATAAATCTGTCTGTCAAGTAGTAAATATTAATTTGTGATGAGATTTTTTACATACATTACTGTTTCCAGCCTATGGCTTGGGTCAGTTTTTCATATATAATATATTAAATATTTATACAAGGAGAATTATTTTTTAAAACATTTTTAACTGTATTTAATAATCAAGTATATTTACAGATTATAAAAAATGTATGCAATAACTATCTATTTACTTACAATGGTAAAGATAATAGTGTAGTCACTATTATGCGTGTTTGCACACAAAAATGGCCTAATGTTCCTGACAGTGTCATCTTTCCCTTTGAGCCTCTTTTTTGGAAGCATGAATTTATAAATTGATTCATCATGAAACAAATCACTGTTCAAATGTTCAATTGACTTGTAGCAATAGATTCGTTTAATAGATACACAATTTCACCACCCCCACAAACAGTGAAACCGCCCAACATTGTATATGTACTGAGCACTCATTTTAAGTTTGAATAACAGCTAGTAACAGGTGACTTATGCTGCCAACATTATAGAAAATAAAAAAGGTGAATATTCTCGTTTTACTGATATATTAAACTCCCACCCTATATATTAATAATCCCAAATATAGCGCAAATCTGGAAATTCGACCTGGTTGGCTTTGACACTTTTAAAGGTAGTAGGCGGAGCTGATCCAATCACCAAGTGGAACATTTAACCTTCGAAGGCAAAGCCGATCAGATTAGCTTGTGGCAATAAAAGGGTTAATTATCTTAAGAGAGAATAAATTCACACCTGACAGTACAGGTGTGAACAATAAGCTCCTTGTCAACGGTGCCGGTGGCCATGTTATACACCTGGATGATACCCTCAGTAGTCCCTGCGGCAAGTAGGGGTGTGTATTTCTGCCAGTTGCGTGTGGTAAGGGGTGGACACATGCGCACCACTGTGAGCGGTGACACTGCCCCGGACAAGAGACCAGTCACCAGCAGCCGAAGGTGTGGTAAGGGGGGTCCGTTTTCCTGGATAGAACACACCACAAACCATGGTTCTCAACAGTCAAGAATTTCGGGGGATGGCATTTGCGCTTCCACCCAAAGACCAGATTAAAGAATGATTAGAGCTTTCATATATTGTGTTTTTACTTTAAAAGGGATGTGAGATACTGAAGAAGAAAAAATTACTTTGATCCAAATATTTGTAAATTTAAAATAAAGTTTATTAATGAATTAACTATTAGTAAACTTTGATTTGAATGTTTTAGTGAACCAAATTTAACTTTTTAGAAAACATTCTAAATAATGTTGAGTAAAGAGCTCAGCCATTTTACATTTACAATGTCGTTCTCTAATATAACAAGGGTGTTCTGATGATGGTGCATTGCCGCCAAAGCATGTAGATTCGATTCCATAATCAATCAAGAAGCAAAGGACTAGTCTAAGCTAAGGAAACCTAGGTTGGGGGATTGGGAGGTGACGATCGATTTTCTTTAAGAGGCAACCATTACCTCTTTGTCCAATGGCAGCAATGTAAAGTGTGAACTGTGTTCTTCTTTTCATTGTAAAAGCCATATTGTGTTCGTCCCTTTTATATGTTTCTATCCACCTTTCCTATACCTTCTTCCAAATATACTGTTCAATATGTATTCAAGAAATTTAACCTAATATGTTGTTTTAAATTCACAAGTATAAGATTTTATTATAACAACAAAATTGTTCATTCTTATTTTTTATTCTATTATTGGTTTTATATACTATAATATAATTTTCAATTTGGCCCAACATTCCAACTTTTATAAATAATGTGTGATTCCATAAACAACCCTAAAAGCTAAGTGTCATCCTCTGTCTACAGTTACAATTTTTATATTATTATTCTGAGAGTAGAATTATATATAATACTCAATTTTTAGCATATTTTAACTGATTCAACGTTTTATTTATATTAAACATTTAATCAAGAATTTGGGGGTACAGTTTCCATAACATTTTGACTGGGTTCATAAACCTATGCATTTCTTATATGATTATTATAATATATCTCTATAAGGAAAACCTCTTTTCGCTTTATGAGGTAATTGTATTATACTATACTAGCTTCTAAATATAATACAATTATATGATTATTAATTAGGTTAAATAACAAAATAATAAGACTTGAAAATTGATATAGGTACTAATATTATTTTAATGTTGTAATGTTTTGTTCATAGTCGAACACCGAAAAAAGAAAAATAAACATGGTCATCAAAGTATTTTTATTAAATAACAATTTCCCCACAATTGTAATGTTTTGTTCATATTAAAATTCCGAAGAGAAAAAAGAAACATGGCAACCGAATATCTCTCGAGACCAGACTGGATTGGCGTCAGGGACGCGTAAACAAAACAAAACAAAAAAAACACGAACAAAGAATGCACATGCACCACAGAGAAAACAATATTCTAGCGGAGATTGAAGACCTCCCGCTCGATTCAAATTTACAACACAGTGAATTAAACATATCAAAGATAAACCAATAAATATGTGAATCATATTTATTAGTTGAGAGAGGGAGAATAACCATAATCTAAGGGTTTACAAAAGTATACATTACAGTTACCTCCCTTATCTGGGGGAAGGACATGCGCAGCAACGTCCGACCTCAGATAACCTCTCTGGCCAAGCGAGTGAACATATATAACCTGAAAATTACTTGAATTACTTAAATAAAGAGCCTCATGATTGAAACACTGAAAACAATTAGCCTATAAATGTAATACTCAGTAAAGGCAATCACTTATCCATGTGAACTATTTGGATTACCTAAGAAAGTTCCATACATTGCTATATAACCTTTAGAACCTATAGTTTATTACCTAAACAAGAAAAGTTTTTTTTTTACAAAGAAAATCGCTGCAATGTTGTATATACGAGTCCAAGGGTGGAATACTGTCTGTTTCCCTTGTCTGTTTACACTTATTATAAGAGTAGAGTTAAAATACAGAATAGACAATCAATACTAAAACTTGTCATCTCTACAACACAAACTTTACAATATAATTAATCATTGTACTTCTTGTATATATAATGAAAACTTTACAATATCAATAACATTGGATTTATGAACACTCCTAGTTACACACTTTTCTTCTACCATATCTATGTATACATAAAAAAAAACACTAAATTTACAAACCTCAAATCTCCAATATAATATACTTGCCAGGAGAGCGTGGCTGTCCCTCACATGTTATTATATATTGCAATGCCTCCATGGCTATACAACCTACAAAGTGTAGTCTGAATCATAATTAAAATCACCCCTCACCAAATCTGCTTGATGAATCCACAGAGACTCCTTAGTACCGACTACCTACCAGCAGCACTAATTCCTAGCCTATTCTTATTCTAAGACTGAAACGCAGAAACTGATCTCCGCTGAGACCTCGCAGCAGGTAAAGCTTCTATGTCATCGTCACAGTTCATCAAATCCAAACCTCCAATCTCATGTCGCAGCGATATATATCAGGGTGATGGTATCGTGGGCACTGGCTTCATGACTGAAAATTGAGCTTCTGAGTTCTAATAATATATTATCATAGCCACATCAGAACTCCATCTCACTTATGGGTTTTGACACTTCAACTCTCTCTCCATCCACACAGCTCCAAACTACTCATCTCATCAGACATCAAAATATTAAACGAACAACAAAGAACCACCTGGTTCACAACTATCCCACAGTGTCAAGTACTATATCACCCTAGAACAATGCACTCTACACCAAATTGAGATCCAACATCAGGCTCTCTTCGACGCATTTTTTGTATTAAGTATCATGTCATCGTATACATGTAGGGGTTTAATGAAGTATTGAATTACTATAGTATCATAGAAGTATCATAGAATTATGTAGATTATAAGTAGTATATCATCGTAGAACCATTGTCCCTCAGGACATAAACATCATATCCACAGCCACCAAAACCCACCTCCACACAAACATCTACCTCATATCCTCAACAACAGTGTGAAAACTGCGTCTCCCGTCAACAGTGGTGAGACTTCTTTATAGTCTTCCAGCATCCCCTCAACTGGGCTTACACCCCTTTCCTCCACCTAAATTGAACTCCCAACATAAATCAAATGTTCACATAGCTCTTCTCTCAGACTGCTCAGACAATGTGAAAACATACAACCTCCCAATACTGTTCTACATCGATTTCTTCTTGTGGTAAGGTTTAAGTTCAGCTACGTTGAATGTTCCTATAATTTCCTTAGTTTCAGAGTCTTGCACAAGGTAGACATTTTGACTGATCTCTTTCACCACCTGATAAGGACCTTCATAGAGTAAGAAGAACTTCTTGATCTCCTTATTCAAAGCGGAAGATAATTGGTGGTTCTTAACCAACACCAGCTGATCCATCTCATAACTATAGGGTTTTCTTACTCTCTTATCATGAGACTGCTTCCTCCTTTGGGCAGTTTCCTTCAATCTTTCCAAAGCTAGGTGTAACTTCTCTTCTCTCCCCTTCTCTATCCTCGGTGGAAAGTCAAATAACCCTTCTAATTTCCTAGTAGGTCGAACACCCTTCATCAACTCTAATGGAGTAAAGCCTGTACTCTCGTGTGTGGTTGAGTTCAGACACATCTCAATCCTAGCAACATATGTTCCCCATGAGGCATGTTTATGGTGGCAGAACAGTCTCAAGAATCTTCCAATCTCTCTGTTTACTCTTTCGACTCCATTACTTTGGGGGTGATAGACCGAAGTATATCGCACAGTAATACCAAAGTTCCCAAGCGTTTCACGCCATTTCTTGCTTGTAAACTGTGTCCCATGATCCGATACAATAGTATTGGGAGTCCCAACCTCCTGTGCATAGTGGCTTACTACCTTATTCGTCACCGCTACAGCTGTTGCCCTCCTTATGGCATAGAGTTTCACATATTTAGTGCAGACATCAAGGATCGCAAAAATGTACTGAACTCCTCGAATGCTTGATGGTAAGGGCCCATACAAATCCACAAATACTAGTTGCAGAGGTTTTTCTGTGATGACATTTTTCATCAACCCTTCATACTTAATGTTGTTTACCTTGGTTTTTTGGCAGATGTCACACCCGCGCAGGACCTTGGCTATCATTTTGTGCATTTTAGGGAAATTACAAGATTCTCTTAGTATCATATAGCACTTTTTTACTCCTACATGCCCATTCTCCTCATGACAGCTATCAATAACAAGTACTACCATCCCGCGGGAATACAAATGGTCCATAACCCAGGAATGTTGGTTTTATTTCTAAATAAAAGACCATTATGAACAATATAGTGTGCTGCAATACTATCCTTAGGTTCTGTCTGTTCTAATTCCTCAAATACTTTGGCTAGCTTTGGGTCTAGTTTTTGGAGAGTTGGCAGTTCATGCTGTATTTTTCTGTCAATCTCACTATTCTTGTCCCTCCTATTCACCATGATGCGAAACTCTGTCTCCACTGCTTTCTCGACAGCTCCTTCTGGTGGATAGCGTGACAACGTGTCAGCAACAACCTGCTCCTTTCCTGGGATGTATTTGATTTCTAGATCATACTCCTGGAGCAGCAGGATCCACCTTGTTAACCTCCCATGTAAAAGTTTACAATTGTTGAGAAACGTCAAGGCCTTGTGATCTGTATAGAGTGTCGTTGGTCTTCCATATATGTAAATTCTGAACTGTTGGCAACCAAATACAATAGCCAACAGCTCCTTTTCCGTGACGGTATAGTTCAACTCTGGACCATGCAGTACACGACTCGCAAAAGCAATTGGTCTTCTTTGTCCTTCTTCATCCATTTGAAACAACTCTACACCTATGGCTTGTCCCGAGGCATCACAACAAAGATTCATTCTTTGTTCCAGGTTAGGATGTTTCAACATCACAGTGTTGATAAAACTCTCCTTAATTTTCTCCATAGCTGCCTCTTCCTCATTTCCCCATTTCCAACGCTCTTCCTTTTTTGTCAACTTCAGCAACGGCAATACCATCTCAGAGTGATGCTGAATAAACTTCCTGTAATAGTTTATAAGTCCTAAGAAAGCCTGGAGCTGTTTCTTATTTTTGGGAGTGGGAAACTCCCTAATTGCTTTCGTTTTGCTGCTCTCTGCTGAAATCCCATCCGGTGAGATGATGTGGCCTAAGAAATTTATCTCCTTACATAAAAACGCTGATTTCTCCAAATTCACGGTCATGCCACCTTCTCTTAGTTTCTTCAACACCAGACCTATTTGTTCCACATGCTCTTCAAATGTCTTGGATGCAATAACAATGTCGTCTACGTACAGTGTTACAAATTCAAGTACTTCTGGACCTAAAACTCGCTCTAAACCCCTGATAAACTTTCTTGTTGACACACATAACCCAAAGGGCATTCTCTTGAAGCAAAAAGTCCTGCCATTGTACATAAAGGAGGTGTATTTTCTAGATTCTTTTTGTAAGCCTATTTGCCAGAAAGAACTTACTAAATCGAGAGACGACAAGTATTCACATCCTTCAAATTTCCTAATGAGTTCATTGGCTGGCTCTGGGGACTCATTGTCATTAATGATAATTTTGTTTATTCTACGTGCATCCAAACACAGTCTAACACTTCCATTCTTCTTCTGGACCACCACCAACAGATTAATGATGTCCGAACTACATCTCTCTATGATGTCCCATTGACACATGTGTTTTAGGGTTTCCTCAACTGCCTGTCTCTGACTAAACGGCACAGGACACGTCTTACCGTTATATGCAGTATGGTCAGACACCTGTAGTTCACATTGGTAAAACTTATTCAGTCCTGGTTTCTCAGAAAATATCAGCTGATTCTCCCACATGATTTCTAATAATTTCTCCCGCTGTCCTTCTTTAATCACTGCCATGTGAATCTTTTCTTCAATCCTTTCCCAAGGTATACTAGGTTCGCTAAAAGACACCTGTCTCACTTCTACTTCCCCCTCCACTTCAATGGCTACCTCCTTTTCTCTTTCTATTTGCAGCTTCATCACCTTGGATTCTAATCTCTCCACAAAAGGGACAACTATGTTCATTTTCTGCCTATCAATCACTACCTGTCTTTTAGGGTAATCTATCTTCACACTAAACCCTGTCATCCAATCTGATCCTAAAATGGCTGGAACATTTAACCCTTCCACAACCAGAAATATAATAGTCATAGTTTCGTTTCTCAATTCTACATCAAGTAACACTTGAGTTTTTGCTTTTTTATTCTTCACACCAGTGGCCCCCACTAACACGATATTACTCACAGGCAATACAGGAATTTTCATCTCCGGATTATTTTCTTTTATTTGCTCGTAATACTCTTGAGATAATGCAGTTATTTCCGAGCCAGTATCTATTAATAACTTTACTACAAAATTGCCTACTCTCCCCTGTATCTCTGGCGATATAACTTTACTGTGCTCAAATTTATTATTTCCCTCGTGTAACAAATCTTCCTTGGGACTGCCTTGTAATATTACATATTGGTTTATATACTCTAAATGGGTTAACTGCTCCATAGTCCGTCTCTTGTTCATGCTACCTCCCATGCCCGGACCATTGCATAGTTGGCCTACAAGTTTTCCGACTCTCTAACACCTGCATCCAAATGCATACGATTTCTTGTCTCAGGTTGCAGATTTTGCGCTCTCACCCAGTGAGTTTGTGCTAGGTTAGGGTTGTCATTTCTTTGGTTTGACCAATTCTCATTTCTATGTCCTTGGTTATTTGTCCTAGAAGGGTTATGTTGATTCCTAGACCTATACTCTCTGTCCCTCTGCCACTGTTGCTGTGAATGATTGGATCTGCCTGGTTCTGGATTATAAGAGGATGGTTGGTTCCCATTGTTCCTGTTCTGAACCTCCCCTCTCCCATGGTGTGGTGGAAATGGTCCTTGTCGTGATCTGTCAACATTCACTCTGCTCTGCATACTACGCTGTTCTACCTCCCTATCTCTTTCCCACCTATTGTCGAACCCTACTAGCACTTCCTCCATGCCCTTCAAACTTCCCTTATTCGCAATCATCAAGGCATCTTGCACATTTGGACGGAAATGGCGAGCTAGGTGTCCCATCAACCTTTGCTCTCCCATAGGATATTCTAGATACTCAGTTTGAGTCACCAGCTGGCGGAAATATTCACCCATCGAGCCTAACTTGGGATGGTATTTTCCGTTAAAAATGTACTGGAGGAAGTCGTCCTGCGTCTCCTGAGACCAATACTTTTTTAAGAACACCTCCTTTGCCATTTCATACGTCTCCCACTCTCCTTCCAAGCTACTTGCCCAGGCCCTGGCTTCACCTTCCAAATTTACCATCAGCACTTCGATTTTTTGTTGTTCCAAAAGATGCCCGCCCTTTAGTGCTCTATCTATTCTTTTTATGTACTGGGCTGCAGAGATGCTCCCCATTTTCCCATTGTATTTGGGGATCAGAGACATGGTTACCTCACTCAAACTTCTTGGTATCGATTCCGGACCTTCAGTCCTATTTAAATTACGACTACCAGCAACCTCAGCCTGTCTCATTCTTACAGTTAATTCCTCAATTCGATTGCTTAACTGCGTTACAGTCTCCTCATATTTGTCTTTTAGGCCCACGCCATGACCTACATTCTGTCTACATTCCTTTCTGACTTTACTAATCTGAGACGTAATTAAATTCTGACTGATATCTTTTTGCGCTTCTATGGCTAATTTAACGTCATCAATTTCCTTTTCAAAATTCTGCTTAGCTGCCTCTGCATTCGTCGTCACTTGAGTGATCTGCCAGTCTATTTCTATTACTTTGTTTTCTATTACTCCAATATTTTTTTTAGTCTCCTGATTTAATTTTTTAACCTGCTCCTTATGGGTATTTACTTCTTTCAGGATCTCAAATTGGGTATTTCTTAGCAGTTCCTGCTCCTTTTCTAATTGACCTTGCCTAACCTCAGACACCACCAGCCTCTCATCTACTTTAGTCAGTTGTGTTGTGATGTTCTCCTTGGCTCGTCCTAACTGATCAACCTCCACTTGTACGTTACTGAATCTCTTCTCACATGCCTGAATGCTTTCTTGTATTCTCTTTTCTACTGATATCTGCCCTGCTTCAATCCTTGAAATTAAGCTTCGATTTATTTGATCTAACTCCCCTTTTAGTTTCTGACTACTCTCGAGTATCAGAGTTTTGTGGTGTTGGCCTTGGGTCACTATCTCAGTGCTAACTTGATCAATTCTCTTATTCAAAGCTAAATCAATTTTTTCCAGCCTGTAGTTGACTTCCCTAACCTCTTCCTTAACCTCCATAAATTTAGAGTTTAAGTTCAAATCGGCTTTCTCAAATTTTAAGTGAATTTCCTTAAACTCTGCCTTAAACTCAGATAACATCATTGCGCACAGCCGTTGCATCTCAGGATTATTGTTTAGTTGTAAAGATTCAGAGGGGACACTTGGTAAAATTGGGCCTACTTCTATCTCACGCCTTTCTCCCACCAATTTCCCATCCAATTCAAACCCACTTGGTCGGCGATTAATTTCGACAACAATCGCACCTTCCAACTCTAGGCCTGCTTTCTCAATACCATTAATTTTATTAGTTTCCACATTCAGATCAGTACAAACTCCTGCGGGCAAAATATGGTCTTCCACTAGAAGTTGACCATCACTGTTGTTATCAATAACTAGGCTTACTTCCATTTCTAAACTTTGATTACCTAACTCTACTACTTGGCTTGTTCCAGCTTTGGCAGGCAAAATTTCATTTCCCACTGGCAGTTGACTAGCCATCTCAACTAAGCCACCTTGGCCTACTACCACTGAAGCACTATCCTCATCATTACTATCACCTGTGAAGTCATCAAGCGTTAATCTATTTACTTTATCACTGTTCAAATAATACATCCTAGCTTGTTTGTTTACATCCCCTTCAAAACCCTTAAACTCCACCTGGCATTCAGCATCACTCTCCCGACCCAACATTGTGTTCTTGTTTTGCCTACACAAGTACATAATACCAGTGTTATTTATTAGTTCAATTTTTGTGTATATAATTAATAATCATACCAATTTAGACAAAATCTTATTTAACTTGTTCATGAACTTCAAATGTAATTGTTAAAATACACAATAGCAATATTTACCTGAAATTGACAATATATCAGATATGGCATCTAGTATTGCTTAGACTTTAACACTAACACATTGTAACATATAACCAATTGAAATCGTGCTGTGTGATATACATATTGTTGTTTTCAATATTATTTATTCATGCGTATTGCATGTAATGTAAATTGACTTTTTTTATTTTTTTTTATTTTAGCAATTTAAATTGAAATTGTTGGGCAGAATCATGAAGTGTAATAGCGTTTATTTATTATTTTATTTATATATATTTTAAACCTTTGCTGTTGTGTATCACGCGAGACAAATGTTTATCTGAAAAGAAAACTTTGAACATAGATTCTGGTTGTTTTTATAGTAGCACCTGTACTTTTGTTCAAAATTATGTTTACACAAAAATAGAACCAAGTATTGACCTAGTAATGTTTACTATGGAGTATATATTTTAGTGTAACATGTAAAATATATGAATTTAATTTGTTGATAATCTAAAACGAAGTATGATTATCTTTAACTTTGAACCAGAAATAATGACGCGTAAAATACACCATGAATAAATTCTCACAGATGGTCCTGGATTCTGGTTTCCTGAAAATACATATTTATTTTTTCTCACCCTTACTGCTTCTAAAGTTGTCTCAAGTTGAATATCGTTGTCGTTATTATTCTTAGTGGCCTTTTGTCGAATCCTCAGGTTGTCGTGTTGAATCCTTCTAATGAAGTGTCCTTCTGTAAAAGAATCCTCGTGTTGAATCCTTCCTAATAGGTTTACTTAGTTTAAGTATCCTTCGCGTGGTCAAACGTCCTTGTTGTTGTATTGAAGTGTCCTGTAAAAGTGTCCTTTTGTCCTTGTGGCAGAGCACGCTGTAAGATAACTTTATTGGGCGAAGCACTCTTCATCTCGGGTCGTGAAGTTCAGACTTTGATGGGCTTACACACATTGCACTCTACACTTGGGTGTGGATCTTAAGTTAACCCCGATTGTTCCGTTCACTTACTTAACGATTTAATCCGCAAGTTGGCGTCACAATACAACATACAACCCGACGTATATTTGGCAGTCGTGCAAAGTCCAAAAGTCTTGCCGCGAGTTAGGCGCCAATTGTAATGTTTTGTTCATAGTCGAACACCGAAAAAAGAAAAATAAACATGGTCATCAAAGTATTTTTATTAAATAACAATTTCCCCACAATTGTAATGTTTTGTTCATATTAAAATTCCGAAGAGAAAAAAGAAACATGGCAACCGAATATCTCTCGAGACCAGACTGGATTGGCGTCAGGGACGCGTAAACAAAACAAAACAAAAAAAACACGAACAAAGAATGCACATGCACCACAGAGAAAACAATATTCTAGCGGAGATTGAAGACCTCCCGCTCGATTCAAATTTACAACACAGTGAATTAAACATATCAAAGATAAACCAATAAATATGTGAAGCATATTTATTAGTTGAGAGAGGGAGAATAACCATAATCTAAGGGTTTACAAAAGTATACATTACAATGTAATCAAAGGATGAAATCAGTGAAAATTCATTAACAATAATTATGAAAGCTTTTTCAAAAAATAGATTAAAGTTAATAAAAGATGGACTAGTGTTAAGATCTTTTTTTGATTGAAATATAGAAAGTTTAATAAAAAACAATTTCAGTATATAATAACAGTAGAAATTTTAGTAACCAAAAGATCAAATAAACACTAAAGAAGAGATTAGTGATGAAATTTTAAGAATTTAAAATGATTTTTAAATAAAAATGATCAACATAATATGTAAAAAATTGATATGTATTTATGAAGATATTTTAATTAAACACTAAAAGGATTAATTATATGGGAAATAGATGTTAATCTATTTGTACAATTTACACAAGTTAAAGTGTATCATCAAAAGCAGAAGCTACATGGCATATTGAAAGTTATATGTAAATTTAAATGTCAGACTTTATATACAATAAATATTGATAAAAAGTTATAATAATATAAAATTATAGATGTAAAAGTCAAGGAATAAAATAGAAAGAATGGCTAATCATGAAATATATATATACATAATAGGTTATATTTTCTTAATTTAATATGAAACAATATGTGATTTCAAAGTCTAACTTTGATACATTATCCCTTGCTCCTTGATGTTAAAGTTGGTTGAAGACCAACTGTTGAATTTAATCAATATATGGGAAACATAAGATGCCTAAACTCTTCATTTTTTGAGCATGAAATAAGCCTAATACTGTGATGCTCTTATCCATAACAGAACCACCCCTAATTTTCTACAGTAATTAGATGAACAAGGAATTAGCTCGACTCACATTCAAGAGGGGCCCAACCAGCTCACCAAGAGTCTCCTTCCTTGGTGGTACCGTGGGGTTCCTTGGGTGGGGCAGGTGGATCTGTTGGACTCCAGGGGACATCTCTGGAAACGCAAAGGTGGGGGGAAGCGTTGGTTCCCCGTTGGCAGGCCGAAGCTCCAGGAAAACCACTTTACCAGTGTTAAGGAACAAGGCTGGCACACACAAGACAATTGATTAGAGAGGGGTCCTTCCATCTTTAAAATATTGTTTGAGATTTGAGAATTTGAGAAGAAAACACATTGGATTTGTTATTTAGAAATAGTTTACATACATTTTTTTTTCTTTTAAATTTTTAATATAAATGTATTTTATAGCTATTATAGTGCTTCAAACTATGATGAACAAAGTAGCTGAAACAAGAAAAATGGAAACTAGCATTGAAAAGTCAAAGGTAATGAAGATATCACAGAGAGAAGAACAAGTGAACATTGAGGTAAGATATCATCAGCTGCAGAGTGTGGAACATTTTAAATGTTTAGGAAATTCGATTGTGACAGATGTGCAGCGAAACACAGTAAGTAAAATCAAAATATCAATGGCCAAGGTTTATTTCAGCATGAAAAGGATGCTACTGACTCAAATTAAACCTTGAGGCGAGAAAGAAACATCTAGTATTGCTTTGTATGGAGCTGAAACAGGATTTTGAGGAAAAAGGAGAAGGAGATGAGGTGTTGAAGGAGAATAAAGAGGATAAAATGGATACTTTGTTTGAATAATGACTTTCCAATAAGAGACAATGAAAATAATACCACTATGCAGATGATTCTATGAAGAAAGGCCAACTGGCTTAGTCAATTTATAAGAAAAAAAAGTATTATTGAGTGATATCAAAGAAGGCAAGATGGAAAGAAGGGGGGGACAATTACTATGACAACTGCAACTAATGGATGACTTCAAGCAAGGAAAGAAGATGACGTTTCAGGGTCTAGGAAAGAAAACTGCTGATATGACATACTTAATAGGGTTTATTCCAACATAATAAATAGGGCAAACATAACAACCAGACTCCATACATTAATTTATCATTTATAGAATGTATTAATGTTATAATGAATGCATTATAGTTAAGAAAAGTTAATATCTCGTTACTTCTTCCATAAAAACTTAAGAATTAATGTGAACAAAATCAGAATTGAATACTTTAAAAAAAATTTATACAACCCAAATAGCTAGTGAGGCGCGATAATATAACAAATTAAATAAAAATCATGTTAATGGGAGAAAGTTAACATATTTTGCATACCATGCAAAGATTTAGATTTGTGATTCATTGATAGAATGAATATTCGTATTTGAAAAAAAAAGTTGATTCAACCCATTTCTAGAAAGACACATTTATAGTTTTGTTCATTTCTCCAATCTGACTTTCTGATCAAAATTGTGACCTTCTGGGTCCATCAAGACCTAAGCTGGATGTCACCTTAAGTGTGCCGGGTTAAAAATATTTAAATCGCCCAAATCTGATCCAAACAACTTGACTAAAATACATTATTCCAACACTTAATAAACCCCATTTTTTTGGTGTTACAGTTTGTTCAGTACAGTTTACTGTCATATTACATATGGTTAACTTGAATTAATTTAATAAACCCCGTTTTTGGGTGTTCGAGTTTGTTCAGTACCGTTCATTGTTATATCATGTAGGGTTAACTTGTAATCATCAATTAAACCCTGTATTAGGGTGTTATAGTTTGTTCAAAACAGTTTATGGTTATTACATGTAGGGTAACTTGTAACCAATTAATTAATCCCATGTTCGAGCAATGTTTCTAAAGTACAGTTTATTATATATGAAAAAAGTGCACTGAGCAAAAACATTTAGTGATAAATAAAATGATAGAATATTAGGAAAATGGTAGAGCACAAATAAAAGTAACAACACTGACACATATTTACACACACTTCAATATTTCGATGCTATTGTAGCATCTTCCTCAGGAAGTAGTAATTAGACTGGACAGGATGTTGTCTTCAGTGATGCCAACTTGATTGGTGAGGATGAAAACTTCTCTGGTGGAGTTGAAATTCCCTGAATGATTCTCTATTGCTCTATGGATGGTAGGTGGTGCTGGTGTAGTTTCTGGGTTGAGATTAGCGAATATTTAGGTTAGGTGGTTTTCTAGATTTTGTGATCCATTGATGTGCCAGTTCCCATCTTCTTAACTGAGACATATTACATTGTGTCTTGTGGAATGATTTTAACACCTTGACAGTGTAGCAGTTCTCAAAGTTGAGGTTATGATTGGTGGCGTGTGCTGAAACTGGTTTTTCTGGATTCTTAATTTTAGTGTCATGGCGGTGTCCATTCATTCGCTTACGGAGAGTTTCAGTGGTGAGGCCAACATATTGTGCAGTACATTGTTGGCATTCTAATTGGTAAATTAGGTTACTGGACTCACATGTGTGACTGCCTTTGATGGTATAGGTGGAGTTGGTGATGTTGCTGGAGAAAGTGACTGCTGGATGATGTATTTGGCAGGTTTTGCAAGCTGTTTTGTTGCAAGGTCGAGAGCCTTGTTGTGGTTGAATGAAGGTTGTGTCCTTTTCAGTTTTGAGTTTGGGGTGTACCAGAAGATTTCTAAGTGATGGAGGCTGTTTATACACAAGGAATGGAGGTTTTTTAAGAATATTGTTGGTACGGCTGGATGCTTCCAATATGTGAAAACCCGACGCTAATATTTTGTTTATCTTTTGTAGGCCTGGGTAGTACTTAGTCACTAGAGGTATAGTATCTGGTTTGTCAGGTTTGGGTGATTGTGGAGTTTCAGCTAGTCGAAGTAGGTTATTAATGAGAGGTTTAGGGTATCCTCTCTCTGTGAAGGCTTCTTGAAGGTTTTCAAGGTGGTTTTGAAGACTTTCTGGATCGGAGGAGATGCGATGAGCTCGTATGGCAAGACTGTATGGGATAGATCTTTTAGTGTTGAATGGGTGGCAGCTATCAAAATGCAGATATTGTTGTCTATTAGTGGGTTTAAGATGTACCGAAGTTTTGAAGTGGCCATCCGACAGCCTAATGTCCACATCAAGAAATGTTGCCTGGTCGTTGGATTGATTTGAGGTGAACTTCAAAGCTGAAAAGGAGTTTAAGTTGTTTAAAAAAAGGGTTAGATTGTCTTGGCCAGCTGTCCACACCATGAATATATCATCGATGAAGCGAAGCCAGCAAAGTGGTTTGTTGTTTTGGCGGTCAAGAAATGTTTTTTCCAGTTTACCCATGAACAGATTGGCATATGAAGGTGCCATCCTTGTACCCATCGCCGTGCCTTTCGTTTGAATGAAATTCTGATCCATGAATTGAAAGTTGTTCTTTTCTAGTATAAATTTAGTGAGATCCAGGATAAAAGATGTTGTCGGTGTGGTATTGGTCGGACGCTTGTTGAGAAAATGTTCCAATGCAGCCAGGCCATGAACATGAGGGATGTTAGTATACAAAGACACAACGTCGATGGTGACAAGTATAGTGCTTTGAGGTAAAGGTTGTGGAAGGCTATTGAGTTTTTGAAGGAAATGGTTGGTGTCTTTGATGTGGGATGGTAGTTCGGTGACAAATGGTCGCATTTGTAGGTCGACATAGGCTGAAATTCTTTCAGTCAGTGATCCGCAGCTGGAGACAATAGGCCTTCCTGGTGGTGGTATGGTGTCTTTGTGAATTTTTGGAAGCATGTAGAATTTAGGCGTTATTGGTTTTTTGGTAGAAGAATCTGGACCATGGGTGGAGAAAGGTTTTGTCGCTTGGTCTCTTTGGTGATGAGTTCTTGAAGCTGGTTGGCAAATATGATAGTGGGATCATGCTCAATTTTTTGGTATGTGGATGAGTTCGAAAGCTGTCTGTGCGCTTCTGCGATGTAATCATCTTTGTTCATTACAACTGTTGTGGATCCTTTGTCGGCCGGTAGTATAAGGATGTTCTGATTTTGTTGGATAGAATTTATGGCTTGGCGGTGTTCACGAGTTAGGTTGTGGGTTGTGGGGAGTGTTTTGTAGAAATTTGGATCTGAAACTTGCTGAAGTATAAAGTTAATATACATTTCAATTGGGTGATCAGCTGGTAATGGAGGAGGGTCCCAGTTGGAAGGGGGTGAAAATTTGCTTAGAAGCTGGTTAGATGTAGTTGACTTGGTTGGTTTGTCGATGGTGGAAATGTGTGATGTGGTTGGTACGTCGGCGGCGGAAATGTTAGATGTGGTTGGTTTGTCAATGGTGGAAATGTTTGATGTGGTTGGTTTGTCGGTGGGGGAAATATCTGAGAAGAAGTGTCTAAGCCTCAGATTTCTGGCAAAGTTTAGAACATCCTTAGTCAGCTCGAAATGGTCAGGACGTTTGGTTGGACAGAAGGTTAGGCCTCTGGATAGAACTTCTTCTTCAGATTTGGACAATTGGTGGTTAGATATATTAAGAACAGGTGAAGTTTTAACTGTGGCTTGTGGTGGTGGTGGTTGTATGGGCTGTCTTCTGGGTAGTTTGGGCAGGGATCCCGTAGGGGTGGCTATCCCTAGCAGGCTGGCTACACTGGGTTTCATACCCATGAGTGGGCATTTAGTGATCGGGTTGTGTTCAAGGGGGCCTATGGGTCTGGAGTTCTGTATTTCATTGAGATAAAGTTTAGATAATTTCTTCAGTTTGATGGAAGCATATTTTTCTAACAGTTTATTGAAAGGAGAAAGAGAATGGTTGATCTGATGAATGGAACCAGGATTGGACAACAGTGTAACCTTTATGAGTGAAAGAATTTGATCTTGGAGTTTAGTGGCTTCAATTAGATATAGGTTAAAAACTTGTATTGTTAACTGTTGAGATTGTTGTTTGGCCAAAAATAGAAATAGAAATAGAAACAACTTATACTTAGCTTGATAAATCCATTTATCTTTATAATGATCCTACTAGTTGTACTGTGTATCTTTGCACGCATCATTAGTTAATTACTGAAAAGATACATTTACTTAAATGACTTCGGTCTAATACTTACAAGTGCCTAAGAGCCACTTGGTGCTCTGTTGCACTTTGTAACCTAATTGTGTTACCTTGAGCGAACATAAATGTAGGACAATACCTAGGAGTTACAAGTGTAAGTTAGGGTCAATTTATCAATGTTTTCTTGAATTCAAATTGTTGGATTGTTTCTAATGTATTTATCTGGTTAGTGTTTCTAACCAGGTTGCCCTTATTACTACCAAGTTCGCTCAGCTAAGATCTGGCCACCCGTTTGAGGTGTTGTAATTTTTAATTGTTGTATCAATGATATTGATAAACAAACAGTATGAGCTATGAGTATTGGCTGTGTTTGACACTGAGTGCTAAGGTCAGTGTGATGATACTTTTGTATACACTGTAAACAAACTATGGATCATTCCATATCACACTAATTTTCTGTGTACTTAATGCTACTGTACCTACGCGAGGTTCCATAATAATTACCGGATGAAATCAAACTCACTTGTTTTAATTATTAACTATTTGTTATGTTTACATTAATTGCTCATTCAAATTTACCTACACTTAAACTTATATATTTGCTCCTATCTTAATGATAATAATAAATAATATGTAATAATTAATAAATGATAATGATAATGATAATAATAAATGATAATAATAAATAATATGTAATAATTAATAAATGATAATGATAATAATATATAATATATTATTACATAATAATAAATAATAATTTGTTGTTGTTATTGTTGTTGTTGTGTTGTTGTTATTGTTATTGTTGTTATTGTTATTGTTTTTTATTAGCACATATTTACTGTTTAAAATACATCATTCGAATACAAAATTTCCCGCAGGTAGCTCGAGGCTGTTCCTCTCCAACCCAGTACACCTAACTTCTTTTGAAGCTACCAAACGTGCTTGCAGTTTTTGTGTATCAGTGGTCCTATTCAACCAATCAAGAAGTGTCCTGTTAAATAATGTTTCTTCAATAGTGATGTCACTAAATATTCTTGTACTTGTGGATTAAGACAGAGAGGGTGAATCAGGATCAAGGAATGGACTTTCTAAAAATAACTATTAGTTTGCAGTTTGTACTCTTTTATGCTTTCCTACTTTGCATTTTTAAAAGCATCACGAAAATATCTGGAAAGGACAGCAAAAAAGTGCAAACTAAAAATCAAATCTTGAGGTCAAAACATTGCAATTGTGTGAGCTGTGTATTTGAGGGGTTTCCTTTATAGCAAACAAGATGTTCACAAAAGCGGTTGATACACATCTATAAAACAGGTAAAACCTGAAAGAGTCAGGGAAAGTCAGGGAAATTAAAATAACATGTTGTAATTTTCAAATATTTTTGTGATGATTTTCAAAATGGAGAGCTCACAAAATTGCTATGTCTTTAACTCAAGATTTGACTGTACACTAGAGATTGAAGGACTCACAGAACATATGTGCACTTACCTATCCTCCTCTCGCAGACAGGAGCAAGGGCCATGCCGAGGACTTTAGAGCCTTTTGTTAGTCGGATCACCTCGCTCTGGCAGCGCTGCTCATAGCCTAGCTCCATGAATATGTCTGATGAGAAGGAGCCCATGTCTACACAAGGGGAAAATAAAAACAAAATATAGAACTGACATTTTAGGAATAAAACACATGAAGAAAAGCATAGTCGAGTGTTAAAACTTTATACTTATTACATGAGGATGAACCAAATGTTTATAATAAGAGAAAGTTTGTATTCAAGCATCAAACTTAACCTAAATCATTTTATATTTGTAGAATATTTGGGAGAAGGTGGATAGAAATATATAAAAGGTACGAACACCATTTGAATTTTACAGTGAAAAGAAGAACACAGTTCACACTTTACATTGCTGCCTTTCCTGAACTTCTTCCAAATATAATACAATTACCTCATAAAGCAAGAATAGGTTTTACTTATAGAAAGATTTTATATTTGTAGAAATTTAGTTGGGCTTGGCTGATTAGCCCTTTTGCCAAGTTTTCCTGTGGGTGGCAGGTGGCGCATGAGCTAAGCGGGTAGTCGATCGAATAATCTCAGTGATTCAAAGTTAAATATAGATATAAGGATATAAAAAATGTATCCAAGTCAATGGGGACTAGGAGGAAAAATAAAGGAGGTATTCATGCATTTTTAGCCCTTTAGAAAACTTTTCTATCCCTACTAAGTTTTTTTATTAATCTATCGGACCTTACTTTGTGGATGCGCCTGGTAGCTTTGTACTATTTTTGACCTAATTATTATAAAATATTAAAAATTCATGCCCCTAATTGATCATTTTGGATTTATATAAAGAAATCTAAAACACTTATCCACCTTGTAATTCCTGATCCCCGCTTATTCAAATAGTTGCCCCAGCTGTTTCTGTGTTGTTTTCTTCTCCTCCTCCTCCTCATCATCATCATCATCATTGTCATCATCATTGTCATTATCATCATCATCATCATCATCACCACCATCATCACCATCGTCACCATCATCACCATCACCATCACCATCACCATCATAAATGAATAAACATACTACTAAAAAAAGTATGGCACATTGAGTTAATAGGGACCCTCACCCACACACTTGACTGTGTGACTCACCTAGGCTGCTGACACTACCAGCAGGGGCGTCCAAAGGGGAACCAACAAATGCCAACTGTCGTCTCCGGAACTTGGCGCTCACACTTCCAGACTCGTGCAGGCAATACAGGACATCTCTTTGGCGTGATGATATCACCTGGAATAGACCATACTAATATAGAGAAACATTCAAGGCATTTGGATTAAAAAGGGCATTACCACTTTTAAATAAACCATGCCTACTGAGTGATAGTTTGTGTTAGACTAGAATCATCATATTTGGGGTTTGCAAAGCTCAATTTGTCAATTCAAATCAAAGTCAAATAGAATATCAATAATATGAAAAATTTCCAAATATGAATCTAGGTATGAATAGTAAAAAAAAAAAAATCTTTTATGTCAGTAAAAATGTTTTATGTTGCATAAGTAATAAGCTATAAAACTTTAGGTGGTATTAAATATTATTTACAGAATATTGTTTTGCAAATATGATCAATATATTTTGTCCTAAGCGGATAAAAGTTAATATCAAAACCTATAATTTACTTATTTTATATTTTTGTCAAGTGAATTTTGATTTGTATTATACATAACAGCACAATGTGACGAAAATTGAACCAATTGTGGATTTTAGCTCTAAATATTTTTACAGGCAACATTTTTATTGATAATTGTGAATTAGGAATTTTACTTTCAATGAGAAGTATAAGCAGATAAATCTTTGACGAAAATTTGAAGTCTTTTAAGCTTCACACAGCTCTATCATTTAATTTTAAATTGTTATTGTGAAAGTGCTCCATATAAGCGTGGAGAGGGAATGGAAAAACCAGAGTGATAAATTTGATGTGGGAAACCAGCTATGAGTACCTGCAGCAGAGGTGAGGCAGTCTTCTCCAGTGGAATGATCCCTACAGTCTGGTTGATGTGCAGATCCAACAACAACACCTCTCTGGCATACAAAAGCAGCAAGTGATGTCTCATGGAGCTGTGATAGGACAGCTGGAGACATTCGCTTACCGTCATATAGTCATCTGGCCTGAAATGTAAGAAAGAGCTGTGCTATAAGACAACTGGAATGTAAGAAAGAGTTGTGAGATGGCCGAAAACCGGAAACACTCGCTCACACTCAGATAATTGTATGGCCTGGAATGTAAGAAAGAGTCGTGATAGAACAACTGGAGACACTGGCTCAGAGTCATAGAGTTGTCTGGCCTGGAATGTAGAAAGAACTGTGATAGGACAAATGGAGATACTCACTCACCATCATGTTGTTAATTAATTTAATTTTAGCACCGCGTCTTAATACCCGTTCGGGTTATACGCTTAAGTACTAATTACACTAATGGATTAGGAATTGGAAAGGTTGAATTTAGAGGAAGCGAACCCACATTTGCGTGGAGGGAGAGTGGAAAACCATTTAGGAAAAACCACCCCCAGTTCACCCGACCGAGATTCGAACCTCGATCTCCCCGTCCTCAGTGGTCTGACTCAACACCACTGGCGCGTTAGCCAACTACGCCACCGAGGCGGGTATCATGTTGTTGTTTGGCCTATAATGCAAGGAGGTGATGTCACACCCCCACACACTCAGTGCTCAACAAACATGGTCACACTCACTATGCGTGACTGAGATATTGATTTAACAACTCAGCAGTATTCCTGACTCACCTTGGCTTGGTCTCTCCGATAACTAGATCCTTCATGAGCCTGCGCAGCCTGTCCTTGGCCCTGTGCTTCTCTTCTGTGCCCACAGAGGTCAGGTTGGTAGTGCTGCCCCTTGTCCCGCTGCTAGCTAAATTCACGCGCGGACTCGAAATGTAAAACTTGCGACCATTGGACGATGGAATCTTGCTGGGGACAAAGTCGTCCACAAATAAGATGCAGTCGGAGCACAAAACTGGAAAAAATATAAAGAGATTTAGTTCTCTTTTGTTGACATTTTATAAGAATTCAACAAAATTTAAAATTTGCGGAGTCGCATGAGCAAAGTTTATATTAAAATAATTACTTATTTTATTTTGTGTTTATAAGGTTTTTTTAATCCAAATCATTTCTACAGCATCACCCAAGTAAAATGTGTTGGTTAACTATCCTAAAATCATGATCCATCCTAGTGCTCTATTTCAAATAATATTCATTTAATTATACAAATAAATTTTAGTCCAATTTTGTTAACAACAAAAAATAATTAAATTGCACATTTAGAAAAATATTGCTAAGAATTGCCTTAAAATATGTTTAAAGCTTAATAGATTTTTAGCTACATATTAGAAAATGTTGAAAAGCAGCTTTTACCTTAAAATGTTTTCAAATTTGTAGCTACATTTGAGTGTTTTGTGTCTTTACTAATATGAAAAAGTAATATTTCTAAAAAAAAATGTTTAACTGGGAAAGTGATATGAGGTTTAAGAGTTGATGAAGAAATGAAGAGAGAAGTTTATTTGTTTCTATCAAGGCTTATCCTAGCTATGCTTTCAGATTGGCTTCCTTCCTTATCAGTTAGGCCTACATTCGATTAGTGAACAGTGTCTCCACATCATTTCCATAAATTTCTAAGCCATTAGGCAACTATTAATTTTATAAATATTAGGTGATTAGTTATTTTATAGAAAATTAAGGGTCTGCGAAGCTTCGAAAACTTCGATGCTTCAAATATTCATTTGTTTTTACTTCAATGCGAAAGTAAAATTCTGGTATCAACAATTACAAAGCTTCACAAAAAAAAAGTATTTAAAGCTAAGACACACATTTATGGGTGGTTTTTTTTATATTATTTTCACAAATTAGTGTTCACATAAAAAGTATACAAAAACTTTAAATTACATTTTGTAATAACCTAATTTATCATTTTAAGACTACTTATATTTATTATAAAGCACTTTATAAATTATATTTAATACTGTCATAGCCCTGAGCTAGATTGGGATGTTTATTTTTATGTGCATAACTTTGTTGAATCTACATGAGTGAAAGAACTGGCCAAGCAAATTTGTAATGAATTAGTAAATATCAAGAAAGAATACTGACTACTCACAATAGTCTTGTCCCAGTTGTGCAGTAACTGGGCTGGATTGGGCTATACGAGCTTCTGTTTTATGGCTATCGGTAGTTGACATATTAATATTTTTTCAGAGGCAGTTACTTTGCCCGTCACCGGACTATAGGCCTACAGATTAGAACATCGGGTCATCAGTGATACTTGTACTAGAACAATGGTTCTCAAACTTTTTTTTTCGCATACCAATCATGTGTATTACGGATCAGTCACATACCAATAACCTATTAAAAATGTCATTAGGATAGAGCTATGAATGATAAAGCAGTAAAAAATTACAATTGTTTTTGAAAGCATCTGTTATTTATCTATAAAAAAGTTACAATATTCTTAACATCTAAAAATTCAGTGAGAAGGATGGTGATGCATGCTTGAAACAAGCGAGGAGATGTTGGGTTCAGTTGTAATTAATTTTAAGCGCAAATTTAGGTCAAGATTCAGTTCATTACAAAATTTATTTTATACTGTCACCATAACAGAAAATCCAGTTTCACAAAGATAGATGGTTGCAAATGGAATTAGAAACAACAATCCTTTTCTGGACAATGATGGATATCCATTATTAGCCTTTAGCCAAAATTCACCCAACTCTAATTTGGTAAATTCCATTTTCAAGCCTCCATCGCAAGATAGTTCTATAAAACACTCTTTTTCGTTGTTAGTTAGGGTTCCAGGAATGTTATCCAAAATGAATTGGTTTCTTATCCAAAGGAATTCAGAATAGTCTTCTTTAAAATCTTTTTTTCAAAAGTTTCAGAGAGGATTTGGCAATGGTGTTTTATATTCTTGATGAGATCATCTTTCCCTTTAATTTCGTGCTCTGTCACAAAAATTTTGAAATTAGAAAAAAAAGATTGCGGATTTTCATTCGAAACACTACTCTTCATCATTTGACATTTCTTGATAAATGCCTTTATTTTGTCATCCACTGAAAATCGATTTGTTGTTTTACCTTGCAAACTTAAATTTAAGTCATTGAGGTGATTGAAAATGTCTAATAAATATCTCTATCAAATAGTCTACAGCTCGTCTTTCAATGGATCACGCAGTTCAAAATTGGTCTCCATCAAGAACAAATGCACCTCAGAATGTATCTCAAATAAGCTGCTTAGAATTTTTCCTTGGGAAAGCCATCTCACCTCTGTGTATAGCAGCAACTGAATGCGATCACTGCCCATTTCAGAACACAGTATTGAAAATAAATGAGAGTTTATAGCCTGAGATTTAATAACATTTACCACCATGACAGCATCCTGGAGAACAAGTTTAGATTGTTCAGCCATACACTTTACTGCCAAAGCTTCTCTGTGTATGCTGCAATGACAAAGTAAAATTTTCTACAACCGATTTTACTTTAGTGGCAACACCTCTGTATTTTCCTGTCATAGCTCGAGCGCCATCATAACAGATGCCAACGCACTGCTTCCAGTCTAGTCCATTTTCTGCAAAGAAGTCATTCAGCATCTTGAATATCTCATCAGCGGTAGTTCGTGTTGATAGTGCCTCACAAAATAAATAATCCTCTTTAATTGTAGTTTGAAATACATACTGCACGTAAACCATAAGTTGAGCTTAGTTTGTTACATCTGTGTTCTCGAGTTGTATTGGGGAAAAAAATCCCTATAATTGACCTGAGCTATTAAGTTTTCTTTAACGTTTAATGTCATACTGACAGTTCGCCCAACAAACAAATCACAATATTTTTTTCAGCAGGTAACAACAGCTCTTCACCGATTGTATGAGCTTTCCCACACTTTGCTATCGAAAGATGCCTCCACTGCTTTTTGAGTACTGCCGATAAAAGACGACACAACTTTCTTTGTGCCTTTCATATCAGTCAATTTTCGAACGAAATAATCCTTTGGCTTGTTTTCTAACGTTGAATTTTTCATACTAAGACGATGAGAATTTCATGCTTTGGTTTGAAATACTTTAAAAGCAGATTACACATTGAGGCCATGGTTCATTGTATATACTCCATTCACGGTAGGAATTACTCCCTGAAAGGTCTTTTTTCCTATGAATATCCTATTATATTATATATTTCTGGTAGGGAAAAAGGCCTTTCAGAAAACAATTCCTACGATGAACAGACTTTACATCTGTGACTGTGAATCCAATAATACTGTACTCAGGATCATATTTTCTTACAACTTTTCATATTTTAGAAGAAATTTTCTCATCTTGACTCACCGTACATTCTGATTCTGAAGTAGAGCTCGATGGTACAGGATTTTCAGCAGAAGATTTTTTTGTCTGTTGTTGCTCTACTAAGCCGATAAACCATGTCGATTTGTATTTTACTCCAACTAAACCAAATTAATTCAAGCAAAGTATGTAAATAAGTTTGTATGTAAGAACAAAAGTCCCTCTCGAGATACGTGTGGGATTCATCTGATGTATAAATCTAATCATTAGATGTCATTGTCTACAAGTGAAGTTGCAACTTACATGCCATGTTGGTAGGACTGAAGGGATCGAAGCTGAAGCTGACCAGAGTTTCAGTGTATGTCTTCTTCCAGAGCTTGGCCTTGCTTTTAGTGTCCCAGATCACTAGCGAGTATGGAGGGTGCAAGGCTGCTAGCAGGTGGTGGGTGCTGTCGTAGCCTGCCATCCACTGCAAGTCTACCAACCACACAAACACCAAGTAAATATTCCTGTCTATAGGAGATTTCAATATTAGTAAACCAACAAAAGTGGGTGGGTTTTTGTAGTATAATTTTCTTTGTGACTTTTTAATACTTCTGATTTTAAAATGAATACTATCACCACCTCTAAAAATTTGTGACAGTAATATTAATATAATAATGCAGAGTTAATCACCCTAAGAGATGTTAACTACAGTCAGCAACATTTACAATCCATTCAAGATGGTTGGAACTGGAAGGCACCAACTCAAAATTGCACTTAGTTGTTAGAAACCCAGCCTAAGCTGTATTCTGGATGGTTGTCTAACTATTTTTTTTCATGCTAAGTGCCTTTACTCAAAAACCCTCATTTTTTAATTTTATTTTTTTAGATATTTAACATGCACTTTCTGAACAGATTGCTTATATCAGCACACAAGAATTTCCATGAGCGAGAGTGAAAGGGCTTTCCAATTTTGGATGGAAAGATATACCTTCCAGGCCACAATCAACATAGTAATGACAGCCTTATCTCCCCTACAAAAAAAGCTGTGCTACAGATTTTTATCACTCAAGAAAAATCTGTCGAGCCCGGCTGAGTTTGAACCCTAGAACATTGGGTACAGAACCCGCAATGGTAGCCGTGTGGTCTAATGTGCTACTATCGTATTATAAAAGACTGCTAAAGACAGGGAAATCAGGGTTCGATCTCGTTCGGGTTCACTGAGGCTGATTTTTCATAAATGTTTTCCCACTCTTCAACCACGCAAAAGCAGGTGTAATTCCTCTAAATTAAACTTTCCTAATCCCTAACCCCTTTGTGCAAATATATAGGTGTATAGCCCAAATAAGTATTAAGACGTGGTGCTAAAAAAAAACCAAAAAACATTGCAGTCCTGAGGTTATCCCTTTACCTCAAGACCACCAAGGACGACTGAAACCCTTATCAACACTATACCTTAGAATAGTTCATTCATTAGTAACATAAGATCGGTAGAATCTGATTCTTACTTTTTACTTAAAAATGTTCAATTTCGAATCTGAATCTTAGAAAAAAAAAATATAAGCATGAAAGGCTTATAGGTATACAAGCTTTTTGCACATTGTAGAATTTTGTTTTTCTCAATTATTTTACATTACATTAAGTTGCTAGTTTTTTTGTTTTAATATGGAATTACATTACGTTTTTTCAGGGGTGCAAAATATGTCCTAATACGCGAACAAGGTTTGGGGTAAATTAATGCAGTCCTAGGGAAATTTGGGGCAGGGAAAAGTCCAACAATTTTGTTGACATTTTTAATACATTCTGGTTCTGATATGGTTGTTTCATTTGTATGAAAAACTAAGGCCGATGACACTCAATACCGACACTATCAGTATGTACTATAGTAAGGCAGTGCTGGTGTAAGCACAAAGAGTTGCGGTGAATAGGGGCTAAGATAATGTGTCGAAGTTCTAGATAAGAAGTCAGAGGTTGAGATAAGGAGCAAAGGAAGAATCTAATAATTCAACCTGGCTAGTGGCGTGATATAGTGATGAGTCACCTACCCTACCGCAGGTTTTTGGTAGCTGTGGCGGGCAGGCGGTGGAGGGTAGGGAAGGGTGAGCGATGTTTTATTTTAGTTTTAATTCAGTCACACCGTTATATTGCGGCCTAATTACACGGCGATGTGTGCGCAGTTTATTTAAATTCGTGAAATGCTTGTAATAATTATGTAGCCCTGAAATTGTTGTTTTTAGTGGACCTATTAAGGTTTGTACATTGTACAATAGATAAATGTTTATAAAAAAATTAGATGGTTTAGTGGTTTAGTGAAACAAATGTTTACTATGTCGACCTTTAAGAGCAAATAAGACATCAACTGTGCTTATTGTGAATGGCGTGGCAGACGTGATAAACTCGGATATCACGTATTTAATAAACATCCCCAAGAAAAACCTAGAAATAAGGATCAAGGGAGTATTGCGAGTTTTGTAGAACATAAATTATATGATCAGGAAAAACTCATAGTCGTAAATAGCGATAGTGGTTGATAGTGAAAGATCTTGCAGTAATGGCGAGTCCACAAAAAAAACGAAACGTCTATGAAAATTAACAATTAAAACAAGGCCTCACGAAATTAAACTCCATTGCCTCTTACTCTCAAGATGTAAAATTAAATGTTAATACCGGTAAGCCTACTGGTATCAATGAATAATTAATAACAATATGTAATGCACACATGGAAATGGGAAAGTTTCCATTTCTGGGAGACAACTAAATGTTTTATAAGTTAGGCACTATAAAAATAACTCCGATTTAAAATATATTTAAATTTGAATTTTCCAAACTATGTAGTAGGTAATAGCCTAATCCTTATTCCCTTCAGGCTCTATAAAATATTCAATGTTTTATTTTGAGTGCTATGGTTTTCGGGGAATTTTTGTATGAAAATGTTATGTTCTGGGGAAATATTGGATTTCTGAACATATTCTGCACCCCTGCATTTTTTTTATTGTGTCTTACTTGCTGTTCAAGTTAGACCTATACACATAGTTGATAATTACTCTGTCATGCAGAAACATATTTTATAATTACTCTAATGGAGAAGGGATGAGCATGGAAGCATTTTTAGTAGTAATCTACCCACATTTGTGTGAGAGTGGGAAACCATTTAGGAAAAACCATCCTCAGGAAACCTTACCGAGATTCGAGCCCCGATCTCCTAGTCTTCAGCAGGTCAGTCTAAAACAAAAGTGACGCCTTAAACCATTCGGCCACTGAAGTGGATCACATTTAGGTAAGTGATAAATTATTGATTTGGGATCTAACTGTTGGGTTTGTTTATGTCACAATAGAATAATAACTATAGACACAAGTACAGACTCAAAACTTGAAGAAAAATCATTTTTATAGCTTTTTTTTAATCTTAATTTTGAATGATTTCAAATCCTTGAATCTCAAATAATTTTCAGGATTTGAAAAATGTATCCCTGTCACTAACCTTTGAGTTGAACATAACAATAAAAGAGAAAGCAACATTACCAGCCCAATTAACATTTTATTAATGGGCCTACACCCTAATAGTGGCATTGAAAGGCAAGATGGATTGTTTTATAATCCACAATAAGTGCAGGATACTGGAAAAATATGCCCACTCATGTTAAAAGCAAATCAAGAACTAGAGTTAAAAATGTTAAGATGTCAGAGTCCACCTGAAGAATTTATACCTAGCACTGGTTTGTTACCCTCCTGCAAGACAGCCTGGGGGATTCCTGTTGCAACGTCCCAAAGTATGATATGACCTGTGGTGTCCGACGACGCAAGACTCATCGTGGCCAGCTCTGACGATATTCTCTCTCGTGTAATCTTGCCCCACACCACCTGATAAAAGTAACTTTCATTACTACTACTGTTGTTTTTAAGAGCAGCATGTCTTACTATCCAGTTGGCCCATCCACATATTCACAACCATGAATGATTAAGGTTGAATATAAAGGAAATGTAACTGCATTTGAGTGGAGAGAAAGGGATAGCCATTTAGGGGGGGAAAATATCCTCCGTAGACCTGGGCAGGATTCAAACCCTGTTCTCATTGGCACACACACATACACACACATGTACACATGCACACACACACGCACACACACACACACACACACGCACACACACACACACACACACACACACAATAAGAATGTTATATGAAAAGAGATATTTGTTTCTAAAGTTTAAAATATTTAAAACATTTCATTTATTTTATTTGTAAATTCCGCTCCTAGCTTATATAAAGTCATTGCCTCCACACGATTGTCAAGGTCATCTCCCCCACACTAAGGAGTAGGACCCACTTACATTGTTCACCATGGACTTGTGCTTGTCCAAACACTGTACTGGCTGAATGTTACGAGTGTCCAAGATGACAACAGTATAGTTGGAGCCATATGCCAGCAAGCCATGCTGGCCCCTGCGCGCAAAACAAACACAGTTTACAATGTTAGATGTGTCAACAAAACGCTTATCAAGATAAGTATAACCAGATTAATACTGTATCAAGATAACAAGTAGTTTGTTGGAAAAAAACTAATTATTTTCTTTCAAGAGCTGCTTTTTTAAAATAAGTAAAAAGCATAGAAATAGAATAAAGGGTCATTGGGGCATCAGAATGCTTCTATGAATACAATCTAAGCACAAAGATGAAGAGTTCATTTTAGAATTAAAACCATAAAAAAATTAGTATTTTGATCTTGAAATAAAATAGGCCTAAATGACATCTGAAACTGGACTTCACAAGATTCTTACAGCAGGAACACTTGCCTAGCATTTATTCCTTCAGAGTTCAAGAAGCAACTCAGCTAAAATGTGGGAGCAAGTATGGACCTGTTGAAATGTGCACATTCCTGTTGTAGCTGGCAAGTGAAAGCATAAAATAAATGGGGGAATATATATATATAAATATATATATATATATAGAGAGAGAGAGAGAGGGTTTGGTCACCTAAATAAGAATCAAATAGCTGAAGCTATTATTTATGCTATTTAGAGAGGAATTCCACATATAGATATCATATTCTGAAAATTGAAAAATGACACCTGGACACGGGAATCGAACCCAAAATCTTTGGCTTAATACAACAATGCTCTAACCACTGAGCTATCCAAGAATTGTCCCATGCCCAGGGTCATTCTTCACTCATATTTTAACTCATATTTTAAGGCAGAGTCTATGATGGACGTGCGAAAATCGTCGACATATACCATGAAATTTATTTTTCTTAAGAAAATGAAGCATAAAAATGTTGTACCTATTACGTTTGTTCCGTTTAAGTGAAATATTTTGAAAATTTAAACCTTAATAGCTCCCAAACGCCTTTGAATAACAAAGCCATTTTTTTTAATGCTGTTAAAATGTTCTTTAGATCACATGATTTAAAAAAAAAACTCCCCTACATGCATTCTTTTAGCATTGAAAACTGGATTTTTAAGAGAATTTGACTACTTTTGGTGGTCATATCTTATGAAGGGGTCAGAGTAACAAGCCATTTTTTTTATATAATAAGTTATTCATAAAGATGTATGTAAGAAAAAAAAGCGGACTTGTTATTTCAAGCCCTTCATGGGATTTTAAATTTCCAAAAGTGGTCAAAATGGATTTTGTACAGTACACTTTGACCTTGATAAAATATGCTCTGGCTTCAAATCTAAGATTTGTTCATACCACACAAAAAAGAGCTTTTTTTAGCTTTCCTATGAGTTAAGGTTGAACTCTGTTGCTTTCTTTGATAGGAAAATAGTTGTAGCTCATAAGAGAAAACTTTGAAATACTGGTACTACTTTTTTTTTATCATCGGTCATTAAATAAATAGCCTAGGCCTATATATTAAGGGATATAATATTTTTTTAATTTTTTTTTAATGTTGAGGTCTAGGAGGTAGGGGAATTGGACATGCAAATTTTCATTAAAATCAAAAATGGTGGAGCACACAGCATTTGTTGAATTAAAATGGAATGGCCCGACTGGCAGTCAATAACCTAAGAGCTATAAGTGGCATGTGAAAAATTTAGGAAGCTGATCCAATCCATGCCTGACAGGATCAAAACATGCTACAAAGCTTGACTACTAAACATGGCAGTGTAACCTTTTTTTTTTTTATGAATCTTATTGATTTATTAACATGTAATGTAGGTAACAATTTTTTTTCCCGAATAACCTAAATAAAAATATTGAAATGTGGAGAAATCGTGTTTTTAATGGGTGGTCTTATACTTTTTTCCAACACCATATAAAGATTGTGTTAAAATTTTAATGACGTGTTATCTAATATAAAATATGGTGTAGGCCTATTACATTATAATAAGGTGCTTGGGCGACGTTCCCCATAAATGAAAAAATGTGTTTTAAAATAATATTGAATGTATTTTCAATTATATAAATGTATACAGTACTGTATAGTTTTATATTAACATAAAACAACAAAATGACCATTGTAGGTATTCAAACCTTATTTTGGTTTTGCTTCAAATCGATAAAGAGAACTTCCCACGATCCTATAAATAAAATCCAGGCGCCACAAGTGTTCCTATCTGTTTATTTAGTATATTTAATGTTAGTAGTTGCAAGACATCTACCAATCAATGGCTCCCTGGTTCTGGAAGTTGGCAGGACCAGTGATCGTGCGCGCAGCCACACGCGGAATCTGAACCACAACCTGTCTGTGTTGGTCCCCTGCCTCCTCTACGGAGGGTTGCCGCTCAAGGAACAGATCCTTGTGACCTTGAACTTCCTCCAACTCGCCCATTCTGCAGTTATAGCACAATGATATATATAGTAATTAATTGTAAGCAGATTTACACGAATGAAAACATTTAGCGAAAAGGGGTGTGTGGTTTATTTATGTACTGTATTGAGGCAAGATATTTCAAATAAGATCCTATGGAATCCGTAGTATCCAATATAGGGCGAATTGAAAAACGGCCCAAGTCTCTTTATTACAATAATGATTATATATGGCTAGTAATTGCTTAACCTAAGCAATAACATTTAAAACGTTAATAACAAAACTACATCAAAGTTAACTAAGTTAAGGAGTTTAATCAAATCGATTTAATACTTACGATATTTAGAAAATCAAAATTTCATGTAAAATAACGTGCTAATAAACTATACTAGTTCCTAAACTATCACTATTGTGTTCGCATTCAATCAAAAAAATTATTTTCAACATATTTTGTGTTTTTATGTAGGCAAAATGGGAAAAAAGAATGTCAGTTGTCAGATAAAAGAGTTTCACTCAGAAAATTTGATCATGGATTAAAAACAGCAAAGTTTATTTTACTCCAAAGCAGTGTTCCCAACTCTATAGTCTTTAGCGATAGTACATGGACCTGAAATGGATTGTATTTTGACCGGTAGGATACTACTTTTTGACATTATGTTGATGAACCCAACGCTTTTTATAAACAATAATAATGGATGTAAAATTTGTTACTTTATAGCAGGGTCACAGGATCCTACTTTTAGAAAATATCCTAAAATTGGATTGTAAATGTGGTGAAATTATATTAAAAGTAGTATCCAGATCGTACAGTTGACAATACTGCTTCAAAGTTCAAACCAATGATACACTAAATAAATGCTGTGTAGGTAAAAGGTCGATTGCACTGGGCGAGATTACTAGCTACTCACCGGCGAATTTACTCGCGGCTATTAAACTCGCCGAATGTAATCGCAACGACTAGTAAACTCGCCTCTCGCTCTACCCCAGGAGTCGAAATGTCTAGAGAAGTAGTTCGTGTGGGAATTTCTGTCATTGCTCTTTTAATAAGAAAAAAAACTTGAAGAGGAGTTGGAAAATAAAAATAGGAAAACAAGAAAAATGTGGGTAAGAAACTGGATCTCAAAACGTGAAAAATATGGTGCATCCAATACTTTACTGAAAAAACTGAAGGATAAAGACCCTGTAGCTTAGAGAAATATTTTGAGAATAAACATATATTTTAAAACCACATTTTAAAGATTTACATTGATATAGTCACGATGTTTGATGTTCCACAGAACCGTATATTGTTCATATATTCGTAAAAAGTCTACAATGTTGTTACTATTCCACATCACTCCAGACATTGCGTTTAACAAAGCTATTCACGAAAAAGGAAAACATCTCTACTGAAAAATGAAAACAACTCTACTGAACGAGTGGGAGAGTTTGGTGGCTCAGTGTAATCGACACTCACCGAGATTGTTGGAACAAGCTTACTCGCGCACGAGTTTACAAGTCAGCAAGTAGCTATTGATCTCGTCCAATGTAATCAACTCTTAAAAGAAAATTTTTCTATATTATAGCTTTTGTACCTTGTATTTTGTAGTACAGTTCTTTATCTATGTTGTAGTGGGTCCATCTCAAAGATAAAGAAAGCAAATGATTTACTGTGCAATGTTTAGGAAAGATTTATTTCCATAAAAGATAATTAATTCAACACGAACGATACGTTTAAGTAGGGGCTAAAATGGTGGCAGTATCATGGATCAAATAACAGGAGTAAGTTTAAGGTGCTACCATCTAGATCCTGTATTGGTAACTGAGTGGATCACAGTGAGGCCTACGGTATAATTATCTTAGATGTCTCCGGTCAAACTCAAAGTAGATGTTGCGGTGGTTCACTTTGAATGGCAAGGCAAGGAGCTTGCCCCGTTAACTGCAGGGATCCCATACCTACTGAAGTGGGACTCCACATACTTTCAATTTTAACCCACAGCCCTGTCCGCGGTGAGTTGAAAGTATTTAGATTAAAAGACTATTATAATTATTGTGAAACTGTGAATTCAAGATTTATGTGAGATAACTATTTGATTAAATTAATAGTAATCTACCGTGTCGCAGTGTTCCCCGTATGCTCAAGGTAGCACAACAATAGGCCCTTGTTGTTATTCACCATTAGAGTATGCTAGGTTTTGGAGTTCTACGACAATTCTACTTTCGCAGTAGATGGGACAGTGGTATCTATAAGCCACGCTTTGGTAGGAGTAGCACGACTTCGGTGACAACAGCCAGTTAACTCCCCTTTACAACATTTCCACTGTATTCAGTGACTGTCAAGTTTGTGAACATTTATCCGTCAGTTGTGTCTTGAAATATCTGGTGCTAGCCTATTTCATTCCACCAATTGACCAGTGTTTTTGTTTTGTGCACATTATTTTTAAGAGTACCCTACAGATAAGAGCTCCTTCACACGGGACCACTCAGCAGTGTTTCTGAGAAGCACTTCCAAATGCAGGGCCCATTTCACACGGGGCTATTAAGCAGAGCTTTTGAGAAACGATTATACAGCGCCACTCACAAAAGTAGGTGACACTGCTATTGCACGTTTGAAGCCCTATCTATGCACGTTTGAAATACTGCTTACATTAGCTATTTCTACGAATAGAATTCAGTCTTCAAGTGAACATGGACGTGTAAAAAGCTATACTTTTAGCGAGTCTGTCTATACGGAGAAATAATATGTGTAGAAAAAGAAGATTCTGGGTCCACTCATTGATTTTGTAAAAATTGAAATGGAGGTTGTTTCATAACTTATTTGATGATCTACAAAACCATTATGAAAAGGTTTTTTCATATTTTCGAATGTCTTAAACTTATTTAAAGATCTTCTAGATGGGATTAGCAATGAAATTTTTTAAAAATATCATGAGGCCATTCCACCATATAAGAGACTGACTTTGACATTGTGGTGAGATAATATTTAAAAAAATTGTATGCATAAAATATAGATTAACATACAATCACTTTCAATTAGAGACTGGGAGTCTTGGGAAGGGATTGGTGCCCTATAGACCCGCGTTTGCAGCACGTTAGCAGCGCTTCCACTGCACCACGTGTGTACCATTAAAACAGTGACGTGGCTGCAGTCCCATATGAAACCTCTAATTTAATTCAAGGTTTCGTGACGAGCAGCACCATTTTTAATGGCCTCCACTAGCTGCGAAGCCAACTACTCATACGGAAGGAAGCGCCACTGTCCTGTGGCTGTGTTGGAACCCCCCATTTAGCTTCAGCATTGGCAAATGGAAGCGCCTCTCAGAAGAGCTGCTAAGTGGCCCCATGTTAAGGGGCTCTGTAAGTCCAGTGGTGATAAGTCAGGAGATCTAGGTGGATACTCCACTCTTCCTCTTCGTCCTACCCATCTCCCGTAGAAAGCGACATCCAGAACCTCTCTAGAATTGGTTTGATGATGTGGACCATCTTGCTTCAATCAGCATTCTTTATTCTAAAACAGATCACTAAGAAGAGGTAGGATGTTGTATTCTAACATTATTAAGTAGGTAATAGTTGTGACAGCAGTGCTCTGTGGTCAATTCTGCATAAAGAGAAGCAATGAGGCTAAAATAAATGTAGCCTGATGGATGCTAGTTTAATAGGAAGCTCACACAGGTTTTATTTTAAAATAGTTAAAAGTATTATGGGGAAGAAGGAAAAGGGGGTGACACAAACTATGTATGGAATAAAACAAAATAATTGGTGGTCTTATAAAAATTACTCAATCATTAAATTATACATATATTTAAATAATAATTGTAGTTTTAATTAAATAAAAACAATAATAATAATGTTCAATTTACGATTGCCGAAGTTTTCTCTTGTGCTGTGGCTTGCAAATGAGTATGGCCTCTGGCCTGCCTTATAATAGGTTTGAATCTGGATTTATTCTACACGCCATTGTCATTAGTAAATAGTAAGGTCACTTACATAATTTTCCGCCAACCCAACACACCGATAACTACAATACACTTTAATAAAATTGAGTATTAAAACGTCAAAGTTATTTTATATATAGGTTGCCTGAAGATAGAGTGGGTCAAAAAACCGGGACGAAAAACTATGCTTCAAAATTTATTTATGAATTTTGACACAGCCACCCTCCTCTTCCCCTGCTGCACTTGTTGATGCACTCGTCATTCTACTACTGTACTCAAAGAAACAAACCGCTTCCCTTGGATGAGCAAACAAGCTTAGCTAAAATCAAAATAAAAAATAAGATTTTAACAGGATTAAACGTACGATTATATACCAAACAAGATAGTAAACTCGTGTGCTCGCACTCGCCTAGGGAAACGCTGCTTCCCTTTTACCGATGATGGCTGGACAGACTTTTTGAGATAATCTAATATATAAAAGTATATATTATATTTAATGTGATAAATGGGTTACATAAATGTATAAATGAGGCGTCTATTTCCAAAAGGCTCCTTGTCCACAAAAGTTCAAATTTTAACCGTTGGCATTACCGTGTTCCTCTTTGTCCCTTCTTTCATAATATGTTTGGTTTACAAGTCCAAAAATTCTCAAATACAATGAAAAACACATTTGAAATATGTAATCACTGGGTATACAGTTACAAACTGGCTCTTGTCCACTTCACGGAAAACAAAATGGTGGAGCACTCTTTTGTCAAAATGACAGAACCAAGTAGCATCTTGTCCTGCCGCCATGTGCAGCTTATTGTTCAGTGATTTACAAAACTTATCTTGTCCTTATTGCATATTTTCATAGACACATTAAGATAAATGTTAAAAACTAAATAATTTTCGACGTTTGGCTGTTTTGTAAAAGCAATTATCTCTATAATATAACTGCACTGCACTGGGATTCCGGATCTTTTCTTTGCCTTTAAAAGAGAGTCGTCGTGTCGTTCACCAGCAAAATGCAACTCCGGATCTTCTTTTGACCGATTTTACAATCGACGAGTCTCGTACGTCAACGATAAATGTATCGAGGGGTCCAATAACACGAGGTAGGAAGTCAACGATCTCGTGACGTAGGTAAGTAAATGTTTTCACGTCATTTTATTAATGTTAAATATGTTTAGATCGTGAATTTAGGGATTATAATACAACACTCTCATGTAATACTGATAAGAGTGGTGTTCTATTTATATTAAGGGCCAGTTTCATAGTCAGATTTAGTACGCCTCAAGTGCGAGTCGATACTAAATACAAGACGTCACCTACCTGAAATTGAATGGAATGGGCCAGTTTCGCATATGAAACTGGCCCATTCCATTTTGGTCTAGGTAGGTGTCGTCTTGTATTTAGTATCGACTCGCACTTTAGGCGTACTAAATCTGACTATGAAACTGGCCCTAAATCCAAAATAAAACAACGTCGATAATAATATTAAATGAGATAATAAAAGTGTGATGGCGAGGTTATGTGCCACATTGGTTCTAGTAGCCACACAATGATATTATATTTTCTACCACAATGTACATCAAATGACTAAAAATAAATCTATACCTAAAAAAATCAGATAGGAAAATATATAATGGATCACCCAACTACAATCAAATGATTTTTCAAACTAAAAATAAGGCCTAAACGTTAAGTATCAAACTTTTGGGCTATTTTTATATAAATATATTGTAGACTTTAAGGATATTGATTTAAATAAAGGCTTATCTTTTAAGTATACAACTGTAATTACAAGTTTATCACGCCAAATATTTGACAATGTGTGTAGGTTAAGAATAAATAATGCAAGTTTGAGAAGTAAAAAGTGTCTATAAATACTTAACTTTTTGTAAGAATATACATAGGATATAGGCCTCTCATATTTAAGGGAATGTACTATCTAAACTATTATTATTTTATTAGTTGCCTCCAGTATATTTAATTTTAAAAGTTATAAAACCTTATGCTACGCCTAGGCTATATTTTAAAAGTTATAAAACCTTTTACTAGGCCTAGGTTAGGCCTATATTGTGCTACAACTAGATAGTGGGGCATATGAAATCCCCATTTCCACTCACTATGTCAAAACACTTCGCTGTATTGGGTTATTTTTTCCCAGTGACGTAATGGTGTGTGCCATTGATCCTAACATTGGTGTCTCGGAATAGATCGCTAACATAAGTATATTATTGCAATGCGTGTGCCGTAATCCTGATGTAATTGACCATAACATTTGCAACTTGAAACAGATCGGTCATATAGGTATATTATTGTGATGCGTGTGTCGTAATCCTGAGGTCATTGACTCTAATATTGGTGTTTCAGAGCAGATCGGTCGTATAGGTAAGTTATTGTGAGGCAATCGTGTTCAAACTCACCTGGTCGTGTTCAATCCTGCCAGTCATTAATCTGTTCTCTAGGAGCATGTTTGTGTGAGGCAGTGTGCCCTATTCGATTTTATGTGTGCTCCATTGGTTTTTAATGTGTCCCCAGTTGATTTTGTGTGTGCCCTATTGAGTTTGTATGTGTGCCCCTTTGGAATGAATGCCTGGGGAGGATTTATGTGTAAGGGGAGTGTGATCCTTTCCCAACGGAGTGTTTTTTATTGGTACTGGTTGGCGGGAACGTTTACTTCCAGGCATCCTTCCTTCACGGCGGTAAAACCAAGTGTAAGCTAATTTGTCGGTTGCTCTCCTTCAGAATCAACGTATGAAGTCACGAATCTACCTCAGACGTGGGGTGGGGGAAGAGGGGGGAACAATTCTTGTGTTCGGGGAGATCGCTGAGTCATCACTTTTCACTCTCCCTTCCTATTCCTTCACTAGTTTGTGTTAAATTTTTTCACCTGCAACCTGCCCTGTGGGGTTGACAGGGTAAAAACCTTCTAGTGAATAGGGAATAAACCTAATTCTAATTAAATAAGTCTAGCCATCACGTGGCTCGTTAAAAATTGACACGCTGGCTACTTTAGTGGCCTGAAAGCCGTGTCAAAATTAATAATCGATTGTAGCAAACAACGCCATCTGCACGCAATAGTTTAACAATCTATATGGCAAGCACCCACATTAATACGTCTGAAGGAATGACATCCACCAAGCGTAGAAACAGTCAACTACGTTAAGTTACAAAGAAACAATTACCCGTTAGGGTTTTAATCAATGGTGAAAAATGGCTCCAAAGTAGCCATATTATTATATTTACCTAAAACATTCTAAACGCAAAGCAAAATGTATTTAAGATAGCATTTTAGGCCAAAAAGGAATTTAGAAGAACGCGCAGACTATATCTGCTCAGATAGCGTCACTTACCTCGCTGAAGTCAGTGAAATAATGAGTAAAGAAATAAATTAAACCTGACCAAATATGGCACTAGAGGACGGTCACGTGAACACACAGAGCGGATCTAAGGACGGAGTGGTGGAGGGAAAGAAGGGGAGGAAACACATAGTGCGCAGCTGAAATCCACTAGAAGGTTCGAGGCTAGTATCGACGGTCTTAGATGGATCTAGGAGTTGGAATAAGGGAGAAAGTCCCCCTTCCTTCTTTCATTTTATTTGGCACGCACACCACCACGGAGGGGGTGAGGCATCACAGCTTTCGCTAGTCTAATGCTGATATGAGAGCTGGTGACATGCAGGCGAAGTTGGAGAATGGGTGCGTGCAACTTCGCGGGCGGCAGGGTGTCACATTCAAATATACTATTGTAACCTTGTAATGGTTTAACACCGTTACAGTGAACTCAGTTGTGGGTTGGAATCAGAAGCATGGGCATTCACAGCTGACTTTCCGTAGTTTCCCGACGAAAAAAACTTACAATGTTACTGGAAACGTACACTTATCATTTATAACATTTGCATACTATTTTGTAGATTCTTTTGGTGGTGTGAAATATCTCAAAACAAGGACCGACACATGAGGCTGGTTTTCCTGGACACATTGAACATAGAATGTCTGCTTCCTCTTGGTCTTTTAATTGGTAGTTTATGTTCAAAAGAATGTATTTCAATTTGTGATATGTTCTTTATTAAAGATACATTTCAAATATAAAAACAGTATTTACAATTAAGTATATGTACATTTATTAAAACTATACACATAAGATACATTTCAAATATAAAAACAGTATTTACACATAAGTATATTTACATTTATTAAAACTGTACACATATGATACATTTAATTTTGGTAACAATTATTTTTAAACTCACTTAACAAAAGTTATGTTTATTCAAAGCTTAAGTACACATTATATTGATAGGAAAGTTACAATTGCAAACCATATTGACCAAAGTGGGATCTGAATTATCAAACATGCCAAAATAATAACTGAAATTTTGTCTATTTCAAATTAACTAAAGGTTATATTAAATAATAATGTTGCATATAAAACCAAGTAACAATAATGTTTTTATTAAATACTGGTAGCTTATAATTTATTTAATATAACCACGCAATCAAAAAATCTTTGCTTCACTTCCAGTTTATATCTCAATAAGGAACACCTCTTTTCACTGTATGAGGCAATTGCATTATATTTGGAAGAAGGTACAGGAAAGGTGGATAGAAACATATAAAAGGGACGAACACAATATGGCTTTTACAATGAAAAGAAGAACACAGTGGGGGATTGGGCGGTGACGATCGATTTTCTTTAAGAGGCAACCATTACCTCTTTTTCCAATGGCAGCAATGTAAAGTGTTCGTATCACCTAACCATAAATTTGATTAAATATGCAAGAAAAATATGGTAGCACTGTAAAAAGCATTGCATTTCATAAAGTTGATTGTGAAATGACCTAAATGTTTACATAAGGTTGGCTATAATGTACACTTTATATTATGGCTCTGGTAGCCAAGGCGTCCTGATATTTATATTATTTGCAATTTCGAACATGTTCTTTGAGAAAAATGTTTTAAACAATTTTGTATCGCTATGAATAAATGTGCATACTAAAATGAACTCAACCCTAATTTTGAATTGTATGATTATGTATGTATGTATGTATTGTATGATTATGTATGTATGATTGATAAAAAGTGTATTTATTTCTTGTAGATGTTTGGTATCTCAACCAACTTCAATACATAGATTTAAAACAACTAACTCAATTATTACATCTTCTAGGTTATCTTTGTTTCCACATTCTCGCTCATAGACATTCTTGTGTGCTGATATAATCAATTGATTCAGAAAAAGCATGTTAAATACTGGAACTTTCATCTCATCTTTAATGAGTCGGTGATTATCTTTTGTGCAACCGGCACTCAAATAAATATACCAAGTTATGTAACCTGATTGTGAAAATAAACTGTGAAATTATATTTTAAAAATCATGTTGGCTATGCTATTTTTTTATATGTTTTATTATTAAATTTTAACACCAGGGTTTAATAAACTTCTTGATTTAAGGGGCAGAGAGATAAGGTAATTTAGAAAAAGGGAACCCAAATTAGTGAATAAAACGGAGCATCACACTGTATGGAGCAGAAACTTGGACTCTTAGGAAGATGGAAAAGAAATACTTGGAGAGCTTTGAAATGTGGTGATGGAGAAGACTTGAGAAGATCAGGTGGAAAGACAAAGTGACAAATGAAGAAGTCTTATGAAGAGTGGGTGAGAAGAGAACCATTTTGGAAGTGATTCTTCAGCGCAAAGCAAATTGGATTGGACACATCCTTAGGAGAAACTGTCTTCTCCATAACATAGGAGAAGGAAAGGTTGAGGGAAAGAGGAGCTGAGGCAGGAGGCAGAGGACAGGGCGCATTGGAGGTCTAAGGTTCAATGGACCTGTCATAAGACAGAACACCTAACAACAACAAAAACTACAACAATAATAATAATAATTAAAGTACACAAAATATTCCTTCCCTGTTTCAGGTAGGAAGAACAGTTTTAGAAAATACAAACATAATTTTTTTGGGTCAACATTGATAGATGTTACTTAATTATTAATGTTATTTTATAAGTATGGTATTGAAAATATATATATATATATGCAAAGATAGAACTGTAAATCACATTACTTGAGGTATGAATATATGAAAGTAGTTTAATAACGTTTGTGAATGTGATTTATTTTTCTTCCTACCAGAATGCTACTATAGTACATTTTTTTGCACAAGGTATTATCTGAACATATTTGTTAGAGTTATTATAATATATACCAAAGAGAGTACAATTTAAAATATTTGTCAATATGACTAGAATGTTGAACGCTAAATGAAATTATATAATAATTTATAACACAATATTTATCAAAATATTTGCTTTTAATCTCTTTAATCTAAAATGCAACAAAAATATATTTTTTATACATAATAATGTTATGTTTTAGGTCCTTCAATGAATGTATTTGTAGCATAAGTAAAAAAATTCAAATTCCACCAATGAAATGACTCATTGGCTTTGAACATAAATATTCATGAGACAAACAAGCATAATATTACAATGACGATTACTGCCCCCAAGACAAGATTCTTACATCTTCAAGGCTTTCAAGCCATTTTACCTGTGAAAAAATAATTAATGTTAACACTTCTAACAATTTTATTGAATATATATTTACGTATATATATTGGGAGAATATTTCCAAAGAGCTAATGATTAAACTAACCAATGTTTTGCATAAGTTTTATAAGATTCCTTAAGTCAAAACCATAAAAATTAATTCAGTGCTAGCATGTTAAGCGCCACCATTCCTCTGACACTTACCGGCCAAGCTGCACAATCCTTGTGACACCTCGTGAAACAATTATAAGCACACCCTCGTCGCTTGTGGCCTGTGAATGACCAAACAACAAAGTTTCCCAACTCTCCCGATAGGATGCGCCAGACTAAAATATGGAAAAGACTATAAAGTTCTGAATAAAAGAAAGACGTTATTACACTTATATGTATATAAAGCTCTGTAAAGAATCTTATTGTGTGTAATTGGACATGAATCAAAATCAGAATCTCTTGTAATTAGTATACTTTTGCATAGGGATAGAAACCAAATTCTTTGAGAGATGAATGGATGTTTCAAGTTATGATACTAAGGTATACTGGCCCAAGGCAAAGGCCTGTGCTAACAAAGACTTTTCCAGTTACAAATTTTAACAAAAGAAAAGATACCTTACATGTGTACTCCTAAGAAGATTGCGGATTTGTGATAACTCTGATCTGACAGTCTTCCTTCAACTCTGAAGAAACTCTATGTTTTAATCCGGGAATAATGGAATCAGATAAAGTCTCCTGAAATAAAGCAAAAATATAATTATATTCTTAGAGGGATGAACCATATTTAAGATGATTTAGATTCATGATTATGTGTAAGCTAGATACATAGTGGAAATCTATCTGCACACTCTTAATTCAATCTATTCTCCTAATCATTACTAATCGATATGGTTAGCCAACTAAGCTGCATTTTTTTAGCGCTGTCTCTTACTACTCATTCACGTTATACACTAACGTTTAATTGACTGCTATGTATTGTTAACTTAAATAATTTATCTGGAAACAATTATTTGGGATAAAAAAATTGTTATTTTTTTAATACAGTAGACAATTTACACGTTTGGAAAAAAAGACACCCTGGGTGGATGGCATAAAAAAGCCAGTTATGAGCCAATGTGTCTGTTATTATGGATATCTCTGAGTGGCCGATACTGTTTTCAGTTCTCACATAAGACTCCAAAAAGTAATGAATGCGGCTCAGGATATGAGACAGAACAGGATGCTTAATTACTAGAGCATTTACACCCAGACAAAGTTATCAGGTTTGATTCACATGCCCAGGTTGTAATTTTTAAAATGGTTAAAAATTAAAAAGCAACGCTCTATTGCTATAAAAAAAACCCAACAACAACCAACAAATGTTTGGTCAAATTGGAACCATTATTCAAATAATTTAATAAAGAGGCAAGACTCTTTCTAAATGAACAAAACATTGAAGTATTGTGAATTTAATTTAAATTAAGTTCTACTGTATTTTATGTTTAAATGAGTTCATTACTAACCGGTTTAAAGCCAAGCACTTCAATCTTGTAGCTTGGGGGAAGATATTTGTTAAACTCAATAATGAGTTTTGGGTGATCCTTGAAGAGGTTTATCAGTTTGTCAATAAAATCAGGGGTGTTCATACTGAAAATTAAAAACCAACATAATATTACAAACTACATGATAGTGATGCAAAATTATGAATTTTAGAAATCATTTCCCAAGGCATCAAAATCACTGGTATCATAACCTGTTTAGTCCGACATTAGCAAAGTTTCCGTTAATTTCCCAAAAAGGATTGTTCAAACAAGAAAATAGTGATACACAATTTTTTTTTTAATCTGAAGCAAAGTCAAAGCAAACCTTGGAAAATATTTTTCAAGAAAAACAAAATTTTTAATTTGTTAGTAAATAATTACTATAGCCTGACTAATTCTTTAATCATCACACAATTTCAGAAATACAGATGGGATCCACTTAGTATTTTAAATAAACATATTCCCACATTTTAAATAAACATATTCCCACAGTAGCTAACGCACCTTTGAGTGTGAAATTTATACACAATGTCCAAGAAGTCATCATAGGTCTGGGACTCGCTACCAAACGTGAATTTGACCTCATCCAAGTAGGACATGGACACTACAGACTTGGCCCTGTAATACTGCTGACGCTTGGTTGGCACCAGTTCACTTCTCAACGTTTTTATGCAGTTATTTGTGTTTTGCAGAACAACCTCAACAGAGTTCTCGGTACAGTCATCAGAAGTCGCATCACCAGGCACAACTTTATCCAACGTGGGTTTGGAGGCTTCTGTCTCAATACTTTCGATAGCTTGGGAGAATCTTGATTTCTTCCGGCGAGGCCTAACCACAGAAACTAAATGATTACCAAAGAGAATATCAGCGTTTTCCTGAACGCGCACAATTGTGGGAGTTACGCGTTTAGTAATGCTAGAAATGACACTTTTCTTTGATTGTCTGATAGCAGGAACCATCAAATTATCAGAAGGAATAGATTCACATTTGTTCTTTATATGGTTGAAAGGGGAAACCACACCATTAACAACATCAGAATCAGGATTGTTCTGCAAATGTACAGCAAAATTGTCATTATTGTTCTTAACAGGTTGGTCTGAAGATTTGTTGTAAATATGACCTGAAACTGCCCTCCTTTTGGTAGCGCTGTTCTGAACAGACAAAGATTTGCAAACTGTAGAATCATCAGCAATGTCATCTTCATCCATCTGAGCAGAAAGCTTGTGCTTAGTGAATAATCGTGATGGTCATTTTCATTTTCATCATAATGATTATCATCATCCAACTTAAAAGATACTTCAGATGCATCAGGGAGTGAATCCTCATTCACAAGAGAGGAGATGCATTCGCCTAAATACATTAAAAAACACAGTATTAAGATAAGGTATGGGTTCTTTTATAATCAAATTCTCAAGGATATTCAAGATTTGAGGATTCAACAAAATTACACAATAATGATTCAGAAATAATTAAAATATATTTTTATCCCAATCTTGAGTTAGTTTATTTAGATCTATTATGATGTTTCCTATAAGTTTAGCCCAACATACTTATAGAACAAACCTAAAAACAAAATGTCATATCATTGAACTTAAAGCTTGAATGAATGTGACCACATAAAATGTTTAGTTATAGCTTCTAATTTTTGTAGCAACTTAGGACTCTTAATATGAACAAAATCAGACGAGTTTAAATTTTACCTTAATTATCAATTTTTGTTAATATAGTGTAGTCCCCCTCTCCCCCCAACCCCCAGCCTGTTGATAAGTGACAATTTTCATTTTTTTTTACAAATTCTTCTAATAAAGCAATCCAATTTTACCAGTTTGATGTAAGACAAAATAAAATATTTCTAAATTTTCATTTAATTGCATTCACCTGTTCATTGCAGAGTACATCAACAATGTATTCAGATGGAAGGAACCGCATGAAACCAACAATTAGATTTGGATGGCCTTTGAAAAGATCTGTCACTTTTTCCATGACGTCACAAGTGTCGATACTGTAATGACATGAATATTACTGTCAATAATATACATTTCTCTGTCAAACAATTAGGGGTGTGCCAAGTCCCTTACTGGATTCAAAGCAAAAGCCAAATCAAATTGCATGATATTTTCGTTAATATAATCAAAGTTTTAATATGTTATGTATATTATATATTGGAGATTTATTAAACACATTTCAGCCTAAGCTGATGAATCAAGAAATGATCATGAAATTCGATTGTTAAAGGTTTAGGAATTCATGAACATTAATTTATAAAGTACATAACAGTACAAAACAACAAAATTTAAACATAAATGTGTACTATAGCCAACAATATATTTTAGTGACAGAGCTTCAAACTGTCAAAGCAAAGTCAAAGCTGACAAATATTCAAAGTGACATTGAAGTTTTTTATGCTATGCTCACCCCTATAAATGATAATTAATATAAGTTTGTATACCTGATTTTTCCACCAATAAGATATATTTTTATATTTATAAATATTTTTCATTGTTGACTGAATGTGGATACACTTCAAAAATATGTGGTTCCAAACATTATAATTAGAGATGGGATGCTCGAATCCTAGAATCCTATGGTACTCAAGAAATACCGAGATTTGAGAATCTCACAAAAAAATACCTCAAATCTAAATATAAAGGCCTTGTGATAGATTGAACTCAAAATGCAATTTTTCAGGAATTACATAGATTTGTGTAAAAAAAATGACAATTTAGCTTAATTTATGTAAAAAATAAAAGAGTACAATTACAACTTGTTTTAAATATTAATTCGTTTACGCAAAAATAATTTAATGTTTAGTGTCTTCTTTGTTCTTGAAACTAATAGAAAAGACAAATAAAAAGAATAGGAATGTTCAGTGGTGCCAAACCTTCTAAAATGTCAATTTGTTTACCTTTTAATATATAGCTTTCAATTTTTTGACAATCTAAAAATTTACTTTTGAAGATTCAAGGATTCAAATGTGGGATTCGAGATTCGAAAGAAAATTTTGGATTCGATTCGACCCATGTTATTATAAAAATATTTTAACAATTGGGTAGTGTTGTTCTTTATTTTTTACATTATTGAGTGTTCAACCCGAGGGCTGGTCCTGATGTGCTTCGCATCCATCCGTAGTTCGGCATACACTGAGTCCCTAATCCAGTTAGTGCTGCCTGCACCATCTGGGAGAAAGCACATGTACTAGAGAAGCCCTGAAAGTGTGGTAGTTTCCTGTTGCTTTCCCAATGGATATTATATAAGCGAGAGAGAGAGGGCCTATTAATTTTGCCATAGAGGTATTTTCATATACCTCTCAGGAATATTTTACATACCACAGTTGACAAAAGTCTTTACTTCCCCTACAAAGGAAGGTGAACGACAGATTTTTATGAATCAGTAAAACTCTGTTGACCTCTGCAGGGTTTGAACCCACAAACATTGGGTCCTGAGGCAAGCACTTTACCCCAGGACCACAGAGGCCGACTAAAATTTTAACAATCAGCATTAACCAAACAAGAAGAAAAATCAATGAAAAAAGTTAACATCTTATAAATCCGCGCCATCAGTTTTGTAATAGACTTGATTGCCGAGGAGGTTCAAATCTTAGCCAGTATATGAGCGGTGATTTTCCAATCATCTCCTCCTCGCACTAGTGTGGGTGCATTTCTATTATACCTACTTTTTTTTATCACTAACTATAAGATTAAGTCACTAACAAATTTGGTGTTAAATGTAATAAATAAAAAACTTTTATGCTTTTAATATGTTCTAAGATTCGAGATTAAAAATTAGATGAAGATTCAATATTTGGAAAAAACAACAATAAATGACCAATCTTTAATTCAAGTAAAAACAATTATAGTATATTTTACAAGTAAAGAAAATATACAGCACTTGTAAAAGTGACTAGATATATTCCTTAAGGAGGATGGACCCAATGCTGTTTTTGATTAATATTTATATTGTCAGAAAACACCAAAAGTTACTATGAACGAATTAGAGTTAATGATAACGTTTAATTTACCTGTGAGACTTGAACTTCTTCAAAATAGCCAAATAGTTAATGTAGAGGTGCGAATGCTTTCCGACTGTCTTTCTGACCTGGGTTAGGTAGGACGTGGCATTTTTCAGATCAAGAATACTTCCATCAGTTAGTTTTTCAGCTGCATGGATCTCGGTCCTATTCTGTGCATGGAAACATAAATGATGTACATGCTCTATTAAAGCCAGTCCAATCGTTCCCTGGCTGAGGGCCGCTAAAGTTCTTAAGGAATTGGCCAAAGTACCATATTTGAAATTTATAGGACACAATAAAAAAATATTATAAAACATGAACGAATAATTATTTATTTGTAATAAATACATACACACATGTGCATGCACACACACACACATGCACTGCGGTTGCTCATATATACATACATAGCCTATTTACATACCACATACATAACTACATACATACATACATACATACATACAAGTAACACTATACTTTTGATTCTGGAATTTTAGTAGACTAGAAATTAGTGAGCATTTACTTTAGCTCCAAGAGCCTAGATTTTTGTTTATTTCTGCAATTAAATTATTCAATTTGATCTGGCTGGCCGCAAAGAACAAACTTGGAGGATGCTAGCACTAAGTGAACAGATGCACTCCAAATAGACAGGAATAATAGGGTTAGTTTTTTTTTAATTGGTAAATATTTACATATAAACATAAATACTTTTTAAAACTTTCCGTAGGAATTATTAATAAAAGTTTCCATAGGAACATAAGAGTGAATAAAAGTTAATTTTTCGGTTATAATCACATTGTGTTAAAAAGATTTAAAAAATATTATCAAGTCTGTGTCCACTGGGGTCTCAAACACAAGTGATATGAAATATTCCCATACAAAATAGCCTTCAGGCTCTCCCCCACATGTTTAGGCACATATCCCCCTTAGCTGGATTGGCAAACTACACGTTCCCTATCTCAAAATGTTCGGTAGAGCATCCCCTATGTCCTGTTTAATTTTTTCACGCTTTCACTGAAACACTCTGTATAGTTAATAACAATTTAATTAACTTCATCTTTGGTCCTACCATATTTTAAAGATGATTAATCCCAGTTAAATTGGTTATACTTTCCTCTTAGTTAAGTATGAAAAAGTTTTATATAGAGATTTAATTTTAAAATATGTGACTAGCATGTCATAGCAGGGCAAATATATTCATTTTAACGTAAAAATAGAAATGTTTACTAAATTTATTAGAATTTAAATAATCATAATTAAATCAACAAATAACTTTATGCTGTGGACAATGTTTGGATATTAACTCCCAATGATGACTAGACATTATTCCGGAAGAAGAGATAAAACCCACTTTTAACAACAGTTCAAGATCTAATATCACATTTAATTAGTAGACACCTTAACTTTCTGCAACCGTGAAAAGTGTAATTTAAAAAAAAAATGTGTTTACAGAGTGGTTTTAAGTTTCAAACTACTTTTTTCAACTTTGTAATCTGTTTTTTATCAGTCTTTATACCGCGAATTTCAACGAAATTTGATGTTTACTGGTTTTATCAATAATTTCAACATTTTTCACATTTAATTCATGAATTTCAAAATTTTTAATATAAAAATCAAGAAATCGTATTTTGTAATGTTGATAAAAATATTTGCTCCTTTAAGAAGTCACTTTTCTGTTCAAAATTCAAACTATTAATGAGCATTTAATTTCGTGGCTAGAATGAAATTTTTCTATCTTTTAAGTAATAATTCTTTACAGTTAATAGTGAATATTTAAATATATATTTTTACTGTTATGATTTACACATACTGTCTAAACTATAAATTAGGTAATACTTTTTTTTTGCAGGTTAAATAATATATAAGAATTCATGAAATTAAGATATAAATCAATATGAACAAGTTAAACTGGAAAACCTTTGGACCATTACGCTTGGATGGTTCTCACAACAGTTTTAATTGGTTATATTTTTCAATTTTTGAGTCTTTAAAAGTCCATACGCATCATTATATCGTATTAATGACATGTGGAGTGAGTAATAATATGTTGCAACACTGTATTCTTTAGTCTTTTAGTTTTTTAAGGTAATGTAATTTAATATATATTCTTAAAGGATATTTATTAGGGAAATATTGTAGAATCTAAACACAAAATATATTTCATAATATTAACTATAAGAAACCTATAACTGAACAATTTTTTTATACAACTTTTCAGAATTTTTATCATCGCTTTTCAACATTTATTTCCATACTTTGGCTCAATTCTATTTACCGAAAGATTCAGGTCTCTAATAATTAGCAATAAACTTTAGAAGAAATGGTAGAGAAGGAGGTATTAGTTAGAAGCCTTGCTACAAATACAAAAAAATTCCACTTTGAGCAATAATATAGTAACAATATTATTATTATTATTATTTAGCACCGCGTCTTACTACCCGTTCAGGTTATACGCTTAAGTACTAATTACACTAATGGATTAGGAATGGGGAAGGTTGAATTTAGAAGTGAACCCGCATTTGCGTGGAAGGAGAGTGGAAAACCATTTAGGAACCCCCCCCAGTTCACCCGACCGAGATTTGAACCTCGATCTCCCCGTCCTCGGCAGTCTGGCTCAACACGACTGGCGCGTTAGCCAACTATGCCACCGAGGCGGGTAATAATAATGATGATGATGATGAGATGATAAAGAATCTGTAATACAAAATTAGCTCAAGAAATGATCATAGGCCCAAGGTCCTGTTTTGTCTTCAACTTTTCTTCCCTTCTTTTAGCTTTCCTTGGTTCAGATATCAGTTTGCTCAAATCTAGTTGACCTTGGGGTTGTGTCAGCCTTAACTCATGATTGATTGTTTATCTGGGTCTCAAAATAGAAAACCTTAGTATTTGGGAGAAGGTATTTAAAATATTCTCCAAAGTGCCCAGTGAGTACACATACCAGTAAATTGTATACTTATTGAAACACATTGATCTAGTCACTACATGTCTGGGTTTAAAATAATAGTTGAAAGTATAAACACTTTCTACAAATTTATGTTTATTTGTCCACCCATTCAAGATATATGCATGTATACATTCATGAGGGTGGAGACGAGGAAGATAAAATTTTGAAGAAATTTATGTATACACATTTTTTAGTGAAGGGAGTGGGAAAACATTTAGGTAGTATTACCCTTTGTACAATTTACCAATATTTGAGCCCAGATATGCTCATCACTGGCAGTCAAGTCTATCGCAAGCGTGAGAGCTTGGCCAAGCGACCAGTGATGTAGTTCAACTGTAATTAAAATGTTCAAGAGGGATTTGACATCTTTTTTCAGAATAAGACATAGTGAAGCTAATGGGTGAGGATATGGTGGAGGACAATTAAGAATGAACTAGTAGTTAGCAACTAACCTGCTTTAACGTAAAGTGCACCTCCTCAATAAAATTGTTTGGCGACTCTAAAAAAAGAAAATATTTCAAGTTGTGGTCACAATCAATAGTTTATTTTAAACAAATTAAAAATTGGGACCAAATGGCTGAATTTAATAAACATTAAAAGGAGCATAGAAGGACGAGGTCCACACACTTACCCTAAAAACGGAGGCCTTAAAATTATTTATTTTAAGCACCAATCTTTACTACCCATTCGGGTTATAAGCTTAGTGCTAATTAAACTAATGGGTTAGGGATGAGCAGGGGCGGCCCTAGCAAGTTTTTTAGGTGGTGCGAGATCTCATTTTGGCGCCTCCCCCCCCCCCACTCCCTCCCATATAGCATTTATTAAACATGTCTATAACATTTAAATTTATACTATCGAAATACATTCAACATCCAAAAGTGAAAAAGAAATAAAAAATTAACCAAAAAGCCTAAATTAACACCTTCCTTGCTTTTGTGCTTGCAAATTTTTTAGTTAAATCAGAATAATTCAAGTCCTGGCAATACCATTTTTTATAGACAAAATTGCAAGATCTGACAGTCTATCCCCTGACACATGGTTGAACTTAAATAAGTTTTAATAAGTTTTAATTTACTGAAACTTCGTTCTCCTTTAGCGTACAGTGACAGGTATGGTTAGCAAAATTCGAAGTGCTGTCTACACGTTTGGGAATATATCTGACAACCATTTTGTTAATAAGTTGAAGAACTTTTATTGGTTCTGCTGATTCAATCTCTTTCAACAATGGATTCAAGCTTAAAAGTTTCTCAACCAATTCACTACCAGCTATGTCACATTTCCCCCATCGGTTAAACTTATTTCTAAATCTTCACAGGCTTTTTCCAATTTCGAAGGAATTGTTTTGATGTATAAAAAGGACCGTGTATGGATAGTTGTGTAAATCGAGTGACCAACGCATTCTCGATTGCATCAATCCATAATCTCTTCTTTCTTCAGGATTGGACTGGCTTAAAATTAGGATTCATCCCAGCCTGAGAAGCAATTTCCTTAGCTGTTATCATAACAGACGAATAACCCTGGTACTCTTTCACAAATTCCGAGCAGTTTTTCAGCAATTGTGAAGCGTTTGGTAAATTCATAGTTTCAGACTGCATAGCCTTACTTACAATGTTTATTTGAAACAAAATATCATACCAAGCTACCATTGTAACTATGAACTCAAATTGTTCCATGTTCTGAATCAGGGACAAAGCTTCTGATGCTGCAACTTAGTCATTGTTTCTTCGTGAAGATCTAAAGGGCGTCAATGAATTGAAGAGTAGTGTTAACGAACTGCATCGAGGCTAGAAACTCTACTCTCCCAACGAGTTTCACAAACTTTTTTCAGCAATAATCCTTCTACGTGTTTAGATATCACTTCCCATCACTTTGTTGATCCAGAGAAGCTGGGTTAGTATACATTTATTTTGGCGGTAGGATTAAGTGGTATTTACCAGCTTGAGTTTTATTTTTTGTGCAGACGATCTGTCGTTGTATTTTCGGAGAGCCCCCCCTATGATGGCGCCCAGTGCAGTCGCACCGTTCGCACCGCCCTAGGGTGCCCCTGAGGTTGAGGAAAATTAAATTTAGAGGAAGTGTACCCACATTTGTATGGAAAGAGTGGGGAAATCATTTAGGGAAAACCTCCCTCAATAAATCTGACTGGGATCGAACCATGATCTCCCCGTCATTGGCAGTCTAGTCTAATAGCGAGAATAGAGACTTAAGCCATGCGGCCATCGAAGCAGATGAAATTCACAGTTAAAACATCACTGTAAATTTTAAAGCACCTTCTTCAACAAAAGAAGATAAGTAAACTGGACAGTTTATTTATCAAAATTAAAAATGTAGTCTTAATTAAACAACAAAAATCATACAGAAATAATACTCATTTGCATTAGACCCATATCAGAAAGCATGCTGACTAAACGTCAGTCTTGTTAAGTCTGGTTTGCCAGTGACGAGAAGGTCTGGATATGAATCTCAGCCATGTGCACAAGAGGGTGATTTTCCAAATATGACTTATCACTGTGGTTTATTTCATCACCTCTCTATAGTAATGTGAGTGTACTTCCAATAAACAACCTTCCCTAGTGTTATACCAAAGGTTTGAGCAGTTAACATCCAGTGTTGTTTTTTTGTGCATCACATGATATTACTCATCCAAGCTATTCTCATATTTACACTAGTGAGATAGAGTTAAAGGTAGAATTTTGCGGAAGTGTGTGTGCATTTAAAAATGAGGAGTGAGAAACCCTTTAGGAAAAATCAGGGCTGGGCCGATAAGACTATAAATCTGATTATCAGCAGATCTGGCACAATCGGTATGCCAATGATAGGCATTTTGCTCATCAATTCTTGAATACGATCTTTTGTAAATAGGCCTTGTCATGTGAGTTAAAGAGAAAATGTATTGCAATAGTTGTGACTACTAGAGAGGGATTAACTTTCAAAGGTCACCCACAAGGTCAACTAGTAAACATATGTCTGAACCAAGATAGGAAGAGTCAAGGGTAATTAAAACTAAAGAACTACTTATCAGAGGTTTAAAAACTTATTTTGATTCAATATCTAAATTTATTCACCAGTTGAAACTTGTTAAGTTATTTTAAAATTAATTATGCTTATTTAAATTCCAAGTAATTTAAAGAACATTTTTATATCCTGAAATTAATTTATTACTCTATTAATTATATGCCAGTTCAATAAATTCTAAATAACATATCACAAACTTAACCAAGAGATGGAGTCAATTTGCTGAAACTACTATCTTAAAATGTGGGAGGACAATGATAAGTGATAAAATAAATACCTAGTTTCATTAAACTGTTTAAGCAAACTACTATGCAACAAATAATGGCCCATTGACCAGTAAATGTTGTAGTATCATTTAATACATATTAGCATTGTAATATTTTGAATTAAATAAACCATTTGATTAACAATGATGATCAGACTAATCGGCAGCAAATAATCGGCATTGGCATGACTGGCAAAAAAGTTGATCGGTCCAACCCAAGGGAAAAAAAAATCACCCGCAGTGACACCTGAACAAGATTGGAATCCTGACCTCCCTGTCACAGGCAATCCAATCTAATGTGAGACAGACACCTTAGACTACGCAGCCACTTGGGTAGTTAACCATCTGTTACACATAATTGTTTTAAAATAAATAAAAAAATTACCTGTACATTCAATGACATGTTCTAGATCATATTTCCTGAGCAGTGTATTGAGTAACACCTTGTTAAGCCTAGATAACTCGTCTTCTAAACAGTCCACATGATTCAACACACGGGCACAGGAAGAGCACAGCAAACCATCTTTGTTCGAAGTAACCCCCATCACCAAGTCGGCAACCATACTGTCCAGCTTACGTCGAAAGGGAACTTTGGTTGCGTCAGTAAGAGTGCTCAGGGAAGAAGCCCCTTCGACAAGCAGATGTTTGTCGCATAGGAAACACCTGAACATCTTTGAGTCTACAACAGCATTTTCTAGGGTCTTCTCACTCACTTCCTGTGTGAATAAAAACTTATTCAGTGATTTAGAGAAGTGATGGGACATCTGTTATTAGGCATAATACTTGGGGTGATATGATAAGCTTTCACATTTTCAAGCTTAAAATTTTCCAGGCATTCCAATAAAAAAAATTCCAGTATTTCATATGCAACTTATAAAACAACAAGGCTTGTATATTTGGCTTTTATAAAAAAAACCAGCCAGGATACAAACCCTGACCTCCTTGTCACCAACAAACCATACCAGACGAGATTGACTAATGGCTTAGATGGCATGCATGCACTTATGTGTAGGTTTTATCCACTTGATCATCTTTGCTATCAAAGCAGCAAATAATGACAAATTAATACTATTTTTAAATAAAATGATTTGCGTGTGTAATAAATGTACTCTAAACAAACACACAACTTTATCATAGAATATAAAACAGAAATGTGAAAAAAAGGGGGGACAAAATGCACTAATTTTCCAAATAGAAGTGAAAGATAACTAGTGTCTGAACCTCTGATAGGAGCATGCCTTACTTGAAATCTGGCAGCACATTCTAAGAGAGAAAGGAAGAAAGAGGTGTGTAAAGTTTGAGAGGAGGGGTGTGGCACTTTTTAAAGAAATATAGTTAGAAACATAAAACTTACCAGAAATGGGAAGTAGAGCCTACAGGATTTTCTACATTAAATAACAAGTATAGCATCATCGAACATTTAAAAGACAGTAATTTTTTTTAAAAGGGCAATCAGACTGAAATAAGTAATAGTTTCTTACTTATCATTAACTTCACCATAATCTACTTCTGTAAAACTATAACTAATTTAATCTTCTTGTCTGGTCAAAAGCCAATACTGTGCACAAACTAGCATTCATAGTCTTTGGCCATAAAATGTAACTGGATGCGGTTTCTCACACTTGGTGCAGCAAATGGAACCACTAGGTTGGATGCTGCAAATCCATAGAAACATTTTTTCTTAGTGAGTGGGGTCTTGTACTTTCATTAGGTGACCTAGAGGTAACTATATATTTTCAAGTGTTTTGTTTTACGAATCTTCAACAACATTCTTTAAACACTCTGTAGGTGTGCTGCTCTTTTGATGGGGGGAGTATATGTGATGATTTTACAAATAGAAGAAAAACTAATGTCTAGACCTCTGATAAGAGCGAGCTTTGCTAGAAATCTGGCCGTGCATTATAGGAAAGAAAGGAAGAACCTGATAGAGACTGAACCTGATAGAGACTACTTCAGACAAAAAAGAGGATGGCAAGATCTAGTGACGAGTGACAGATCCTAAGACTAAAACAACATTTTGTTATTAGTAACCAGGTATTTTTAGGTTAATAATAAAGTTATTTTAAGCTATTAAACATTTGTAAATTTGTTTCCAATTGTAACTTCTTTTAATATATGAGCAACTATGTCTTCGTGTGTTTCCAACTATCTCATTACTGGCCCAAAATTATTAGAAAGAAAGAAATCTCTTGTTTCCTGATTGGCTTTGGCCTACTTCCTGATCTCTAACTCTCTTCTTTTCTTTTTTTAACGTTTGGTCCACATCTAAAATTTTTGCCTCGTTCACTGTGTTTCTGTTAACGTTTGTGAAAGGTATGTTTTCTTGACAGGGACCAGGTACTTTGATAAATCCATTTTTAAGTAACTAAAATGTAGGGCCCGACTCTTTTTTGTGATTTTTTTTATTGGTGGGAAGTTGTTGCGACTTAATCTTATTTAAAATATCATCATCATTTGGATAAATTCATTTTCGTTTTGTTAACTACTATAAATATTCTATTCGCAACACCTTTATTTTCAAAAAATTACTAATTTGAAATTACATGATTATACTACTATTACTTATTTCAGTTTGATTGCCCTTTTTTTTAAATTGTCTTTTAAGTCTATAGCTATAATTCTTCTAAGGGCGCCACCCAATTATTTTTTTTTGCATTGTCTCTTAATACCTGCTCAGGTTATATGCATGTATACTATTTACGCTAGTGAGTTTGGGATGAGGAAGGATGAATTTAAAGGAAGTGTGGCTGCCTTTTTTGTGGAGGGTGAGTGGAAAACCATTTTGGAAAAACCACCCTCAGTACACCCAACCAGGATTCGATCCCCTACTCTCCCTGTCATTTGCAGCCTAATCAAACACAAGAGTGATGACTTAGACTAAGCAGTCATTGAAGCAGGTATTCCAAACTTTATACACCTTTTTTTGAGCCAGGCAAATTTAACTGGGGCTCATATCTATTCAGTCTAAGGGCTTCCTGTCTTTTAAAATTAATATTTATAATTTATCATACAAGCAGATTTTTGTAAGTAAGAGAAGGGGGAAATTTGGCATAATACTTACCTCTTTTTGTCTACTTTTGGAGTGGGTATAATTTTTTAAACGATTCACTTTTTTCTGTAAGGTTATTGGTGGCTTTCCAGTTTTGTTACCAAGTCTTCTATGTAACACCTTGGCCTAGACAAAATAAAAATACATAAATAAGTTTAAGAAATTTTTTATTGGCTTGCTTGAAAAATAATATAAAAACAATTTTCTGAAAAAACTATAAAAGTACTGTTTTCATACAAATTAAATTATCTTTGAGCCTTTGTGGGTACTACTTAGTATGTTTAACAAATGGGTTATTAAGAGTTTAATTCAAGGGTTTGGTAGTGAAGAAGGTGGCTTGGAGAAAGTGCACCCACATTAATATGGAGAGAGCATGTGGAAATCACAATGATAAAACAAATGTGGGGAACTACTCCAGGTGTACCCAGTGGGTACCTGAATCACAACTTTCCATAGCTGACAATCCAGTCCAGTCTAACAAAGCATTGCAACCCATAGAGCCCACAGACAAAGGCAGCAGTCTCGTCCTGTCTGGATTTATCAGTGACAAGATGAGTGGGGTTTGAATCCTGACTGAGTGAAATAAGCTGTTTTTGTATATATATATATATATATATATATATATATAGACTATAACTAGCAATTAAATGGTACCCTTTATTGTTATATTGTGAATTCTCATTCAATTAAGTGGTAAATTAATGGTCTGTGCTCTGATTGTCGGAATTGACCTATAAAGATGTTGGATTAAACCCCCAGTAAAATCTCTAAAGATAATAATTATTTTAAAAATATCGACACTTTAAAAAAAATTTAGAATCCAAAACTTTTTTAAATTGAGTGTTGAAAATATAAGTAAAAAGCTTTTGACTTTAATAGTCAACTATTGAGGACTTTCCCAAACTTACCCCCTTATGTGTATCCTTAACAGATGTGTCACCATCAATATTATTATTATTATTATTTGCAATACAATCACTTTTCCTTTTGATTGGTGGAGCTGTATGGGTTGTTTGTAGTTCTGTTATAAAATTTTGAAAAAGAAGTTTCATCTAAAGTGTAAAAAACAGTAAAAAAAAGTATTAATTTATTATTTAACAAACATTTTTGAAGAGGTGTAACAACAGCACGTTTTACTGATGTGTGTTGATATTACACTGAGCAATATGGATTAAAATGATAGCTTAGAGGAAATGTATTCATATTAGCATGGAGAGGGGATGGGAAAATCAAATTTATGTGGAAAATCGCCCAAAGCGCACCCAGCAAAAATTCGAACCTCAGCCATTTCATTACCAGTAATCTAAATGAGGCACATTCCTTAGTCTATATTACCACCATTGCAAGGGGAAGGGTGAGAAGGCGAAAAACACTACCAGAGATACAAAATTACTAAAAACATCTAACAAACCAATTTGAATGACTTGTCATTTTCATTAACACATCCATTTAAGGCACAATGACTGCCGAAAAATTAAACTACATCTCCGCAAACTGAGATCAGTATTGAGAAAGTCGACAATTTTAAACCTTCGATTTACTTATTTCCCAATAATTTAATGGTAAGAGAATATAATAAACATATATGAACATGAAAAAAAGTGACTTCCAAGAACTGTAGGAACTGAACCAGTTCAATATGAATGACTTTAATATAATCATAGAAAGATTATCAAAATGGTGGATAAAGAAAACCCGATGTTGTACAAAGGGTTGCCAAAACAAATATTTTATAAAATAATTGCACAAAGCATATTTTAATATATTCATAAATAAATATGTCATAGGGGTGTGTGAAGTTAGAAGCTTCAACTTGAACTTATTTATTGTCATTATGACCCATTAAAAATTAATATGCATACAAAAAAATCTGAAGTAATTGAGTTTTAAGTTGTGGTAATAATTGAATTTATTAGAATAAAACAAAACATTTCAAAAAATTGTGCAATCAAACATTTTCTAAGTAATTTTAGGACATTGAGATATCTAAAAAACACAATATCATGTTTTTAAAGCATAAAACAACTTGAAAAATAATATTCAAACTTTGGTCCAGCTTCAAGAATATTTAATATATTAGATTCAAATTCACTTCGAATTAAAAAAGTGGGCTTTGCACAGCCCTAAAATATGATATAACTGTAGAAAACGAAGAACAAATAAAAGTAAATACACTAACACATATTTACAAAAACTTCAATATTTCAATTACACATGACATTTGCCTTAGGAAATAGAAGACTGAACTGGAAGTTATAGTCCAATTTTCACAGTAATATTGTGTTAATTTATGAATATTTAATAAAAATAATATCAGTACCTACTGAATAATCTGTTTTCCATTCATACCTCTGGATTTGATCCTTGCTGCTGATGAACTATTACAGATGGCTTTATAGTGTTGTGGGGCCCCATGTTCAATGTCGGCACCCAATCGGGGTCATTTTTATCGGTCATTCCACCAGGTTTACCTACAATTATGATTAATTTGGCCAAGGATAAAAGAATAAAATTTTTGCTAAGCTTTTCATAAACAGAGCCAAGATTAAACTTATGCACTGAGCCAGATCAGTATTTCTATCTGTGATTTAAAAAAATACTAAAGTAAGGTTTTATAGCTAAGGGTGCTTACTAGTTGAAGGGAAATAGCTTATCTTCACATTGCGGTATTTATTATAATAGAGGAGATTAAGAAGCTTCAAAACTAGCAAAACAACTCTCAATTATCAAGGAATGTTTTGTTGCAACTCTACTGTAGTTCAAGGGAAGCTAAATCTATGTTTATAATTATTTACTTTGCTCTTAAACCTTCTCAATCTAATGTGAAACATAATTATTTAAAATTAGTTGATTTCACCTTTTCATAAACTTTTTTTATCTATAAAACTTTAAATTTTCTTAGTTTGTTAAATTTGTAGCCCAATATGGGCTGTTGATACTTTTCACATCCATTTTAGCGTGAAACGTGTTTTGAAATAACAGAGGACTTCTGGACATCTGCAATGTGTCTCAACAATAAGGAAGGTAGCCCCCTTAAGATAATTTATGCTAGTAGTGTAATAGTAGAGATGGAGCTCCTAATTTTTTTAACCTAAAGAAGATTAGTTACAATAGCCCCATGGCTTCTTTGGTGCTGACTGACAGTTCACAGCTGACTTCTGACAGTCAACATTTAGGTATATACCTAAATTTTGACTGTCAGAAGTGACAGCAGCTAAACACATGTTTTTTGCAGATCATATGGTTCAGCGTAAGGATACATAATTTGTTCTGGTAGCTTTTCAAAGCCGTCAGCTGTCAGTCACACCAAAAAATCCATGGGGCTACTGTAGTAATACTTGTCCAAATAAATTTATCATTCATTTTGAATAGCCAATTTTTCTCTAATCTCTATGTGTTTATCACCATTATAATCATAACCATCATCATCATAATGATAAAATAATTGTAAAACCAATGTAAGTGTAATTATGTGAGTCGATATAATGATGGGAAGTATACATAAAATAGTACTATTTAGCAGTGTTTTCTTGAAACAAAGTTACAATACCAAAATAAAATAGTTTCCGAAGTTTGCTAATGCCTTTGATTCATAGACAGAATGCAAATGGAAGAATACTTGTTTACAAATATAATTTTAATTTACCAAACCATACTTTTATTAGCACGCGTCTTACTAGCCATTCGGCTTATACCTTATGTTATAATTACACTAATGTGTTAGGGATTAGAAAGGTTGAATTTAGAGGAAGTGTAATTTCATTTGCATGGAGGGAGAGTGGAAGACCACTTGGAGAAAAACCACCCTCAGTACACCTGACCGGGATGAACCACAATCTCCCCGTTTTCAGCAGTTTGGTATAATGCAAGAGTAACACCCTAGACCATGCGGCCACTGAAGCGGTCATACTTATATATTTATAATTAGAAGCATGTAAAAGGTAGGCTTATTTTAAAGGGAAAAGTGGTGTTATTTTTCTCAAAAAGCAATGATATTTTATGCTGAAAGCGGTATTAATTACAGCAATAGAAGTTGAATTAGTATTTAATGTAAAAAAATTAGGACCAAAGTCCAAAAAAAAGGGAGCACAAGTTCTGGATACACAACAATTTATACACCAACATTAGGTTACTAAATAAATGACTTTAACATGTATCAAAGCAGTGCCACCGTATTTTAGACTAGTTTCAAAATTAGTATTGTATTTATTATTTAATTATTTCTACCAAGCTGAGTATAAAATAACTATCCTTACATGTTAACTATACTAGCTCTTAAATGAAAACCATGCAATTTTGGCCACATTATTTTCACTAAGGTTTGTTCTTTTGTCGATTAGAACATTGTTGTATGCCGCAAGAAATTTTTGAGTCAACTTTTGCACATGGTAACCCACTACCTCCTCACATGTCTTTTGCCATTTCATATAAGAAATCATTCTCCTTTTTGGCCGTATTCAATATAGTGATTACCTATCCCTAACGTATGCTACTTTCCAAAATTTCAGACTATTTTTTACGTCGTTTTGATTTGATGTGTTTCATGCAGGAATTCCTGCAATCCCATGATACAGTAACATTACGGAACTCACATAACAGTGTTTACATCTTTCATTTACATATTGTGTATTCAACTAGCTATTTATTAACATTTCCAGAGAAAACTCAAGAGAAAAATACATGCATAAATATTTCAGTCTTAAGAATATCAAACTCTATATATCACTATCATTACCCTCAATTTTCACAAATACCAATAGTGAAATAATCAATTGTCAATATATTTTAGCCCAAACATGTGAACCTGTAGCAAGGTCCATACGTTATTCTGTACTTTGCTTATGCTAAAAACAAAGAATTAATCTATCAAAATCGAATTTTAAGTATTATGAGTAAATGTAGGAATCGTGATTTCTAATGTTAGCCTCTAAATAAAAAGGCCTGAACATCCATGAAAATACTCAAACATTCTGTGATCTTACATATTTTAAATCTGCAAAAACAGATACTATCTGTAAAAAAAAAATGGCAGCCCTGGCATAGCGCTACTCGCCAATGTTACCCCTTTGAAAATCATATTACATGACAAGGCAGTTGCCAAATTACAAACTAAATTATGATCATTTGAAAAAAAAAACTAAATTCATGTTATTTGTGTAAAAACAGTGAAATTCACATAAAAATTTATGTTATCGCAAATATGAATTTTGAATGTCTCCATTTATAACTAAAGATCGTCCATATTCAGATATACATATAATTGAGCCAAAGTTTAATGTAATTTGATAACTCCATCTTTGATGCTTCAATTTCTTTTTATCACATGAAAAAGGATATAAAGACAACGAAGAAGATAATGAAAATTTAAATTATTCAAACTGTCTTAAAATTAGCGAATTTTATTTATTAAAGAAAGTATAGAAAAGAGGGCTAAGAACAAATAAAAGGAACAAGCACAATATGGCTTTTACAATGAAAAGAAAAACAGTTCACACTTTACATTGTTGCCACTGGACAAAGAGACAATGGCTGCTTCTTGAAGAAAACCAATCATTACTGCCCAATCCCTGACCTAGGTTTCATTCTATTGGAACTCATCAGGGAGGAAAGTGAAATGCACAACATGACTCCTAAAATAGGAAACCAAAAAATACAAAAAGAAGAAAAAGGAAATTGGTAAAATATGATAGATAGGAACATGTAAAAGGAACAAATAACATAAGGACAGAGACAGGAAATGAACATTGGATGCTAATATAATTATATAATATACTCTTTAAGGAAAACCTCTTTTCCTTTTTTGAGGTAGTTTATATATATATTTGGAAGAAGGTACAGGAAAGGTGGATAGAAAACGTATAAAGGGAACAGACACTATGTGGTTTTTACAAAAGCTGATAAATAGTAATAATTGATTCCAAACTTTTGAAAAAAATTTGGCAATTTACTTTTTCATTTGATTAGCTCCCTCAATAGGTTACTCTTTGATTGAAATTTTTAACAGTACATTTTTGATGGGTATTTTAACAAAGGGGTGAAAAAACTCCTTAAAATATGTATTTTCAGACAAGAACCTGTTATAAAATGATTGGAGCAAATCCTTTCATTTCTGAATTTATTCTTAGTAATGCCTCCTCTCTTCACAGCCTCAATCCATTTTGATCTTCGGAGCATGCAGAGATTTTTAAACTCTCTTCCATTACAGCCAATAAGTGAAGGAAATCGGTAAAACATTTTACTGTCATCTCCAATGTGACTGTCACAATCTTTGACTACACAAGAGCGTGGAATTTTATCTTCATTAAGAGGATCATCAAGTTTTGCAGATCTGAAAAAAAATGAGCAAAACTAGTTTTCAGAATTTGCTTCAATAAGCATAACGAGAGGTTCTAAATGTTTGGTGGAAAAATTGCTAGTAAAAAAGAGAACAAAATAATATTAGAAGCATCATGAAGTGTTAAAAAATCAAGTTTACTAAAGAAGTAAAATTACTAGGATAGGTCAAAAAATCTCCTGAATCCTTAAAGATAATATTCTAGGATAGAAAGAATTAAGATAAAAAATTAAAATGAAATAATTTAGAGCAGGAATATAATGTTTTAAATCATACATATGATTTTTTTTAGAGTTATGAAGCTTACTAATTGTTTAGCTCAACATTAGTGGTGTGCAAATTACACTTTTTCAATTCAAAGCAGACTCAAATCTAATATATGAAATATTCTAAAGCCGAATCAAATTTTGAATATTTTTAATTAGTTACTTGAGGCTTGGAAAAAATTATTATAATATGTTTATTTGTATAACTTTATGCATTAAAATCAATTAAAATTCATTTATTTGCACAGTTATTTGTAATTTTTAATTCTAATTTGATAAATTGAGTTACTTTAACACAACAAACCATTTTATTACTTCAAATTATTTCATATGAACATTTAATTGTAATGAACACCTAAAAATTTCAATAAATGAACATAAATATAATATTTTAGTTGGCAATATTTGTATTGGCAAAGCTTTGTAATTGTTGAAACAGGATTTTTTTTAAAGTTAAGTCAAAGCTAATTTTTTTTGAAGCCCAGTCAAAGTTTTGAAGTGTCACACAATCTTACACAAATTAATTGTATGACAAAACGGGATACTAGTTCACATTATAACAAAAAATATAATATAGTTACAATTTGTTTTCTATACCAACTAAAAAATTAGTGAGCAAAATCAAAATGTAATTAATAAAAACTATAACAATGCTTACCAGGTTTTCTGTTGTAGATTATAGAAAAGGTGGATTTCTTTAAAAACTAATCTGAAATCCGAATGCATCTATATATGTCATATACATGGAAATTTAATGTTTAAATAATTGTTGGTTTTAAAAATGCTCTTATAAATAAAGCAATAATCATGCATGTTTGTATTTTCACCACAATTGATTTTTATTTTAACCATGTCCAGACTATATGCATACTTACACAAATGGGGCATAGACGAGGAAGATAGAATTTTAGTGTAAATGTACTCTCATTTTTGGAGGAGGAATGAAAATTCAATTAGGAAAAAAAAAGTATTTTATTTGTGCACTCAATGAGGAGTCAAACCGTGACCTTTATTGGCAAATCAGACCAAATGAGGTCAATTCATTAGCTCACATGACACTGTTAAGGTTTTTTTAAATATATATTTATCTAAATTATTCCATTAAAATAAAAAACTTATCAAGTTTACCAATTGTTAAAATAATATAGACTTAAAAAATGTGCTGTCATAAAACTAGTTTTTAAATAAAATTTTAGAAAACAAATAACAATAACTAAACTAAACTTGTACCTTTTGAACTTTAACTTTGGTTGCATCAAATGAATCATAAGATTAACTATAGGCTAATTACTTGGTGTCTTGTTGTTGGTTTGAAAATTATATTAATTGAAATTTATCTTAAAATTACAAATACGCTGCTCAAGAAGTAATCTAATGATGATGCTAAATAGCTTGTAAAATATGTTTACAAAAAATAAAAACAAGATTTTCTGACAAATTTTCAATACTATTGTGAAACTTCTACTACCCGTAAGACAGTGATTCAGAGTTATAGATAATTTTGAATGATTTTCGAAAAAGTACTTGTTTTTTAATGTGTAAACATTAACATATGACATAAAGGGTAGACACCTACACTTTCTAAGTTTTGAAATTCCCGATTATTACAGGTTTTCCAGGACCAAAAATAAGCATTTTTTCAGTATTTTACATACAACACTATAAATAAAGTCTGTTATTTTCAGTGTGATTTTTTTAGATTCTTAACATAAGAATTATTAAAGACACTTAAAAAATCTGAAAATGTCAGTGACTTTTTGCATGACTTCTCCCAAACCTTTCACTTTATAACTAGATTACCTAACTTTTCCAGGTAACATATATTTTATTTCATTCTATCCTGTAGTACTCTAGTTAACCATTCAGTGGCATGAAGACTGGATCGTTTAATCGGCAGTGTTCTATTTTCTAAGGTTGACAACATGTTGTCTGGTCATGATAAAATAAATTATCTAAGAAAGCAACGCTATACAATTAAGTAAGTAAAATTAATAATTATATTTTAGAAGTTTCAGATTTTCCCAAAAAACTTCAAATTATCCTAATTTTTGTTTATCCAGATAATTTACAGTCACACTTGGACTTGATAAACGAGGTTTCACAGTAATTATCCAGAACATTCGCGTATCTTGCCCCTTCCAATAATGAATCTTAAGATGTCTGGAATGTTAATTAAGCGGACCAACATTTAAACATGTTGCCTGCCATTACATATAAGTATCTCGCTGGGCTTACAGTCCTATACCTCTGCTTTCTCGATGGAGTAGACAATGTCTGTTTTCTTGTGATGTCAGGTGGTTTCGACTCATTTGGACTATGGTCCTGTCTGGGTTCTTCATTGGACTCATCTGTAGAACAATGTTAAAATATTAGGAATGGGTCCCTTGAATCCTCAGGGTGGGGATATAGGGAATGTAAGAAAAAGGCAGTGTTTGTTGCAGTTTTTATAGCAACACTTTTTTTTGCCAAAAATAAATAAAAAAATTGCTTCAGCACAAACATAAAGTTTAATTTTCTTCACAAGGTGATACTAACAGTTGTCGAATAGTTATCATGCGCATAGCGGCATTAGGTGACAAACTTTTTTAAATAAGAGAAAAAGTTGTTATTAAATTCCAGAACACCCTTGACATATTCAAGAAATGTTGTTACCATGTGAAGAAAATTAAACACTATATTTCTAATGAAGAAATATTTAATTTATTTTGACCAAAAAGTGTTTTGATATAAAAACTGTAAAAACAGTGATCTTTTCAAGTGTCCCTCACATCCCCGCCTTAAGAATATTGGCGGCTCGAAAAAATATTCAATTTTTGAGTTTGAATTATTTAGAGCTAATATGCGTACTAGGAGATAAATCCAACCAATTACCATACCCCAGACTAATAATTTACCACATTTTCTAAGACAAGTATTCAGGATTTGTAAGTAAAAATGAAGATAAATACTTTATTAAAAAGCAGATTCAGTCTAGCTCTAATAAAAAAATGAAAAAATAACCTAGATTTTTAAGTTCACTTAAGTGACCTGAAAAAAATATGTACTTATTTTAAATGAAAACTCCTTAAAAGGATTTATCTTCATCTGCCCAATGTAGCCCAATATGACAAGCACACAGGTAAAAAGTCAGCTTACCAGAATGTGACTTTGAGGAAGAACTTTCATCTAATTTCTCACTTTTATGAAGTTTCCTCTTTTTCCGAAGAGGCTTCGAGAAATCAAAAACAGTGGGCACTGCATTCTGTTTCAACCAATGTCCACCAAACTTTTCTGTGTCAAATGAGTCTTCAGTAAAATGTTTTGAGCAAAGTGTTGTGTACTTGTTAGGAACAAAGTTTTCTCTCTGAATGTTTGTCAGCCAGGTATTTTTGAGCTCTTCGGACTTTGGGAACCTAAGAACGAAAGTGCATGTAAAATATTAGTTCAATTATGTATGACATTGATAAAATTATTAAAAATGCATTGGACTGTATTCTGATGGTTGAAATACATTGCAGAAGTTACTTACCCACATGGGAGGGGAGGTAGACTAAGGACCGAGCTTGCTTAGTACAAATAACAAGAAGGTCAGTGTTTAAATCTTTGCTGGATATACTAAGAGTGGTTTTACTAAATGGTTTTTCAGTCTCTATCCATATAAATAAGATTTTTTTTCCTCTAATTTACAAAGTATTCATTTCTAAAACATTAGTGCAAATTAAGTGAAGTTTTACTCTTTTCTAAAGAAATAATAATTTTTGTCTTTCCAGCAAATGCATTTCGGGTGTTGCCTTATTTGTGACCTGAGGGAAAAAAGCATCACACAAGCTTAGAGTGGATTTTAGGCTAACTTTTCTTTGTGATTGGAAGGTTGACATCGCAGAACCCTTGTCATGGCGTGAGGCTGATGCATATGACTGTGAAACTCCCAAAAGAATTTACAGTGCATTAGAATATTACAATTGTGAAGTGTGGGTTTGGTGAATGTAAGATTTTAATTAAGTTGAGCTTATTTGAGAGAAGGAAATTTTTACCTTGATTATTTAATTATCAATGAGGGTGGCCACAGGAATTTAATTTTCAAATTCCATGACTTTTCCAGGTTTTCCAGACAAAAATTTAACTTTTACCCTGATCATATTTTACTTGTTTGTATAAATGTGAACTAACAAATTGCATAGAAAGATCAAATGACCATCATGGTTGAACTTGTAATTCATCTGTGACTTGCACTGATGGGTATGCTGACAAAGGTGTCAGTCATCTCCGGTATAATTGTGATGGGGAGGTTGAGGCTCAAATCACGACTGAGTGTAGTGAAGAGTTTAATCCTTAGTAGCACCTACAGCTAACGCCCAATACTCTAAAAAAAACTCAATAAAAAGTTCGCCTGAGCCTAAACAGAGCTCTTAAGGCATCATTCTCGCAATAAATTGAACTGCTGCAGATAGGAAGATTGGGGTTCGTATGTTGGTTGGGTTTACTGAGGCTGGTTTTTCCTAAACACTTTTTCACTCTCCCTCTATGCTAATGTGAGTCCACTTCTTCTAAATCGAACCATCCTTATCCCTAAATAGTTAGCACAATTAATAAATATGCGTGTAACCCTAAAGGGTAGTAAGATTTGATGCTAAACAAATAAAATAAAACAAACAACCCAAACCAGGGTGTCCAGCCAAACCATATTTTAAAATTCCCTGACTTTTCCAGGTTTTCCAGAGCCAATTTACAACTTTTCCCTATATTACAAACACAATTTTATTAAGATCACAATTTGATGCAATAATATTTTTAAACACATACACACTCTGAAATTGTGACACTATGAAGGGTTACAGCCTAAAGTGATGGGGTCTTGGGTAGAGCGATCTGAGTTAAATTTCAGTGAGATCATATTGAAACATTAAAATAGTGCTTTGCACAAAACAGTTTAAAAAATAAATACGCGAAGTAGAAGGATGGAAAGATGGATGACACACAAAAATCCCATGTTGACTTTGAGAGTTAAAATTAGTATGTTCAAATGTGTTAAAATAGATTGGGTATGTATTAAATCGTAGACAAATGTAATTTTGACTAGTGTTAGTAAAATTTTAGTTTTTTTTAGTGACTGTGTGAAAATTCCAGAAATGTAATTAAAATCCCTGACTTTTCCATGACTTTTCCCTGACCAAGCAAATTCCCTGACTTTTCCCTGTTTTCCAGGTCGCTAGACACCCTGCAAACAGAATGTATGATTCCACTAAAATAAAGAACACAATACAACACTAATAGCTTAAACAGATGAGCTTTGCCTTTTCAGGGAAAACCTACATCAGTTGACATTCCTGACTGTTATCAGTAGTGTAATTCAATGGTGCTCAGCAAACCTGGGCCTATCGTAGGTTTTTTTTTGCGATATCAGCCACTTTCACCCATTTAAATCATTACTATAATGGAGTAAGGGTGAGGAGGGTTTAAAGGGAAGGTGCACTAGCAATTGAATGGAGATATAGAAAAATCATATTTTATAAATTACAACCACCATTTTTTTTTATTTGAAGATTTTTAACGTACATTTTCTGAACACACTGATTTTTCTACAAACTAAACTAATTCTAGAGCACAAACATAACCCAATTCTCCAGCCGATAATAAATGACCAATAATAGACTTCCAATCATACCTGGATTAGAACCCGGGATCCCTAGATCAGTAGGCACATGCGCTACCGGCTGTTCTAAAGTGTACAACTTCCCTAAAGTAAATTTGGTTGAAATTCAAATCTTAACTTGATTACCAATGAGGACAAGATGTAATGAAGACTTGAGACCGTTCCAGATAAAAAAAAGTTATCTTTAATAATAAATTACCACAATATAGGAAAATATATTTTGTGGCTTGTGTCACACATAAAATATATTTCAAAATATTGAACATTGTTTAGCCTTTTAATCTAGGAAACTAAAAGTGTTTTTGCTATCATATGAATGTAAAATTGAATAAACTTTGTACAAGTAATATAAATTAGTGTTTGGACGAGATGAGGTGGCATTGCCCTAGTCTAGAGTACAGTTTTCAAAGTTACCAACCAACTCAACTGTCTAAAATTACTCGAGATCATACGGATCTGAAGGCGTGACATATGCTCTATCACTTCAAAATGCCACGTGTCAAGGAGAGGGAGAGGGGGTTAACATTTTTTTTTTTCAGAAATAAATTTAAAGATTCTTGTAATCTTTCTAACATAATCTACCCTTGTTAACCCTAAATATATTTTTAATAATCATTAGTCACTGTTTCATTTTTTGATAAAAATGTTTCAAAAGGTTTTACAATTTAAAATATTTTTTTTTACTTCATGTAAAATATATTAATTTCAGACTTTGTGGGCGTTCTTAGTAACTATTACTACATCGACCATAAAATTATTGGTTTTCCTGCATGATTGAAACTAGACTTGTGACGTTTTATAGTTGATGCATCGTGATACTGGGGCATAGGGGCCTAATGTAGAATCTAACACTTTCATCAAAATAAAGGCTCAATCAATTTTTTTCTATAGGTTATATTACTTTTACTAGATTAATTAGTGAATAGTTATTAGTATAAAATATATTTTGCTTATATTTTGAAAATTGATATGTTCGTTTATGAGCTACAAAACAGCAGCTTTGCTTTGCAGAAAAAGGACAACGCTTGTGGCAAAACCTTTGGGAGACGGCCAGTCTAATGCCTGTAAGACCCCTAGAGCAATGTTGTTTTACTATTTTTTTTCTTTCTTTACACTGCTGTCCTCCCCAAGATAAGAAGTACACATTCTTTCTGTGTGTTCGTGAGTGTTGTCTCGTGGAGAAATAATGACAGAGTAAAGGGGACTAGGCCCTTGTCAGTTCACAGAGTTTTCTTTTCTTTAGTGGATGACTTGTCTCTGATGTGTTTGCCTAAGCTCCACCTCGTCTACCCCGCGCACGAGCTTCGCAACTTCATAACTGGCATTTAGCCTTCGGATAATATCCTCTTAAGCTTTGCTGTTAATATTCAAATAGCTAAACTATATTATGCTAATAAATTATCTGTTCATAAAATTACCTTTGTTTCTCTTTAACACCATGATCAAGAGGTGGTTCCCTACTTTTCTTAATTGAAAAATTAAATATTGATGGGACAGCGTCAGGTTTTAATTTTGTGATTCTGCGGATAGTTGACGCCTGGCACTGGGCATCGTTTTCAAAACAGTGGAGGGGAAAATGTTTCGAACATAGCTTTGAACTTTGCGTTGGAGTGAAATTCTTTCTTCCCACTAAAATTGCCCACTTCCTTCTGAGCGCCTCATTTCTGGGGAAACTGAAACAAAGAACCACCTTGAAAGTGCTAAATGACTCTTAGCTATGGATGAGTTCATAGGTAAAGTGAAGATTTAGATTCGAGAAAAAGTGGATTCAACTCGTCTTTACTCTATACAGGTAGGCTACTTTATTATAACTCAATTTTCTTGAGGGGTGATAAAATAGACTATCAGTAGTCTAAATAATACCAGGGGTCTCAAACTGTTTAATCCAACATTTCACTCAATAAAAAGGCTGAATTTTTTCCAGTATCTGATTCAAAATTCCAGTACATTCCAGTATTTCCAGTATCAAAAATAAAATGAAGTACTTTTCCAGTATTTCTAGAAACCCTGTCTTGAGGAACCAACAGACCAACATGTCTCAATTGTCTATACTTGTTCAGTTTCATGTCGGTAGGACATTTAGAGAAGAATCGTTATGTTTAATTCCATTGCTTCACACGACTGTTGGCGAAGATATCTAAATTAAGTTTGTAGATTTTTTTTAAATTCTAACGAACTTGATTTGCACAAAATTACTGTTGTGGATTTGTTTATAGACTAAAAACTATCGTCCCTTGCATTCAAAGTGCACAATATTTGATTCGCCAGACTGTTTTGTGAAATAGATTACATGACAAACTTAAATTCATGGAGGCTAAAGTAATGAAGTTAATTAATTTTGTTCGGTCCACTTAAAGGCTTCAACACAGATTGTTGAGTAAAACCGTTGCAGAAATAGATAGGTCTTGAACACGACATCCTTTAGTTGCATAGTGAAATAAGGTGATTAAGCAAAGGAAGGTTAGTTGAGAGATTATTGGAATTGAAAGAAGCAGTGCAAAATAAGAATGATGGTAAAGCACAATATCATTTATCCTTAGTGAAAGATAATCAATTCCTACTAAAGCTTGCAATTTTTAAGTAATATGTCTGGCACTTGAATAAATTAAACCTTCAGTTGCAAGGGAAAAAGAAAACTGCTATTGACATAGGCTAATTGAAACCATTCAGAATTTTAAGACAGAGCTGCTACTGATGAAGGACTTCTTCCAAATATAATAAAATTACCTCATAAAGTGAAAAGAGCTTTTCCTTATAGAGATAAGCTATATAGTAGATTCACATCTACTGTCTATTTCCTGTGTTTGTACTGTATGTTATTCCTTTTACATGTTCCTAGCTAAGTGTCCTATCATTCTTTACAAATTTACTTTTTCTCCCTTTTAAGTGTTTTTGGTTCCTTGTTTAGCAAGTTCTGTTGAACGTTTTACACTCACTCCCCGCGCAAGCCTGCTTCCCACCTCCTGATGAGTTATGAATGATAGAATGCAACCTAAGTCAAAGGATTGGGTAGTAAGGAGAGATTTTCTTCAAGAGAAACCATTACCTCTTTGTCCAATGGCAGCAAGGTAAACTATGAACTGTGTTCATTTCATTGTAAAAGCCATTTTGTGTTGTTCCTTCTAAATATTTCTATCCAACTTTACTGTGCCTTCTTCCAAATAAAATAAAGTGTAAATGAATTGCTATTCAAGGTTCAGTAGAAAGGATGAGGTCAAGTCGATGTGTATTTTTTGGACTAAATTTATGACTAAATATCCAAATTGTAAGAAACTTGCCAATCTATTTGTGAATATCAAACTTCTCTGACATGAACAACATAAAGATTAGTTACCAGAACAAGTTAACAGACACCCATGTTGTTATTGTTATTAGCACCTCGTCTTACTACCCGTTCGGGTTATACGCACTTATGCTAATGTGCAATGGTAGGGTGATTGTGAGATGAAATGGAGGACCTACAGTTTAACGTGGAATCCGAACCACGGTGGAAGCCTAGCATTCCTCACATTCACAAGTTGTGATTAATACACGTCTTGTCAGAGGTGAAGGAAGGGTTTGGCAATAAGATAAATCTGTGCCGGGACCGAGGATTGAGCCCCGGACCCTCAGCACAGAAGTCTGATACCTTACCACTAGACCACAACACCCATGTTGAAAACGCCTTAAGATAAGTAACTACATCCTATACTCTAGATTTTAAATAATTGCTGAATGACATCACCCTGACTTTTCTCAGTAATTTCTTGATAACTAAAATAAGGTTTATTTTATAATTTATATATATTATTAACAGCTATACTGCTTAAAATCGAAATAATGTTTAATTTTTGTTTTGAGTATAATATATACATTTAACAAATTAAGTTTTCACACCCTCTGGCTTGTTCCATGAAAAAAATATAGGCTTAGTTGCGACCCTTGGTGAGAAATAAATGAGGACCATTGATATAGCGTAGGCATATGCCTAAAAAATATTTTATTTTTTTCAAAAATATCAACATTATGACTAAACTTACCAAAACAGATTAAAATGGTTAATAAATAAATAAGTTTAAAATTTTTGTTGGCCCGTTTGACAAAATAAAAAAATTAACTTTCTCTATGGCCACGTTGATTAAAAAAGTGGGTAAATCCAAGATCTAGAACTCGTGGAACACCTACAATTGTATCCCAAAGTATTTTTGTTTTTACAAACACCCAATAATCGTCTACAACGATCCCATTTCATCTTTTTCCCATATAAGGCTTTAGAGTCATCCATAATCCTGGTAATGCTGTCGAGAAAGGGGTTGGGGAGAGCTATAGTGCCACATGCTGTTATATCGGGTAACAGAAGGTTAAGAAAGTTAAATTAAAACATTAGAGCTATGGGGTTTATGGATAATCCCCAAATCTTGCAAATGAAACACAATTACATTGTTATATTGTTTGAAGAAACTTTGAACATCTAGGCCAGTAGTCACCATGACCGCCAAGACATTTCTAAGGACATTGATGAGATAGCGATAAAAGAAGATATTATGCTATTTCGTGGTGGGTGGGTAGTAGACATGGAAGGCCAGCAATAATAAACAAGTAAAATAACTAAAAGGAATGAAAATCACGTTTTTGAATTAGTATAACCCTATAGGGCTTGAACTTGAGTCATTGTTGAAGTTTTGCCAGATCATGGAAGTGTCTCGAGTTTTTAAAACGGACCTCCATCAAAAATAATTGAGGGATCCCTGATCTAGGCTAATGGAACTACACGATGTAAACCCACACAAGTATCTATCCGCGGGTCAAACTCTTTTAAAAAAAGGAAGGAAATTTTTTTTACTGAAGACTTTTATAGTTAATATTAGACACAAAAAATCAGCCATCCATATACTAAGACAATCTAATTAATAATTTATAATCTTTTTCGAGGGCAGTTACTCTACCAGTCTTTGGACCATACGGATTAAAATATCAGGTAATTAGTGGTACTTGTGTCAGTAAGGGGCAACCACCATGCTCAGGGTACCGAGTTCGGGTATGTCACGAGAGGTGTCAGCTAAGCCAGTTCTCTCACGAGCGCATACATCTAAGTTTTTATATTTCTTTATAACACCTTTTAACATCACATTTTGTATTAAATCTTTGTAATATTGAAAAGAAAATAAATCAAATGATCAGGAGGGACCTGATTGGCAAAAATAAAAAATTAAGAAAAATTGGCTCAGCCCCAACTTTTTTATGATGATTTTCAACCAAAATATCATTTTATGTTTTTAAAACATACTCATATTGCAGTTTAACGATACAAACATTATCACTTGCTGCAAGTAACTTAAGCACAATAACTAACTTCGCATCATCTGTTAATGTATTCTAACAAATTGTAACTATTTTTTAATTCATAAAACACAATAAACACCCTCTTTATTAATTTTCAAAGGAACTTTATGCTATTATTGCATTATATTTAAAAAAGTTTTTGTTTTTGTGGTTTGGAAGCTGTGATTAATCTAAGATATGAGAAATAAATAATAGAAATTTAAATAAAACCTAATTGTGATACTATAGATAACTTATTTTCCTATCTAAATTGAGTGAATTGTGTTTTAAAGTTATTTAAAAACATAAGCGTTAATTTGATACCAAAATGAACATTATTGGTTAGTAAACACTTGAAGCTATGACTCTTTTAAGTAATTACAAACCATATAACCTATATGGGTGATAAGACGTAAGCTTTGTGGCAAAAAAAAAAAAAGAAAGTAATTACAACCAAAATCGGAACAACACTTAAAGGAGGAAACAAAGGCCTATGTTTTCAAAACTGACTTCCTAGGGTCTTTTATGAACTGAAAAACCTGAAAAAAAATATAATTTAGCAATAGGGCCTATCTTGTATATAGCTATACAAGAAAAAAATAAAGGAAATGGAGGTCTGAGATGTAAGGGCAAATGGTATTCAGGTGATTTGACGTAAATTGAGACTTTAATCAATTACACAATAATTCAGAATTATCAAACATTAGGCTATAAGATTAGTAGTTATCATGAGATTCACAGTATTCTTTACAAGTGTGTAAGCGGCTATAGTGCATGCAGAGGGCAGGATTTTTTTATTCTGTCAAATTATGAAAAATTTAATGTTATCTGGCACTTATACACACAGCAACATAAGCAAAATTTCAAAGCATATTGAAACAAATGTTGTGCAACTAAAAAAAAAAAATGCGTTTAAAATATTAACCACGCAGTTGAGATGTTTGATATCTGCTCATGTGCAGTTGAGATGTGAGACATCTACTTCTGATTGTTTCATTAGAGGGTGATATAAAGTTTTTTTAATCAAGATGATTAAACATTAATTACACATTTACAAGAATTAGGTTGCTTACCAGTACTTAAAAAGAAAAATGTAACACCGCTAAACGGTTGATACATATTAATAAATATGTTTTTTTTTATTTAGCACCCACCTTACTACCAGTTTGGGTTATACATTATATAAATATGTTGAATCTACATAATAAGCTAAGGTGTTTAACTTGTTCTAGGATAGTCCCATTTCCAAAATGTTAGTTTGCGGTCCATGCAAAGCTAAGCGATATGGTGAACATTATCAGGTGAGAGAGATGAGTTTTTAATCTTTTTTTTTTCGATTTAGAATGTATTCACAATATTTATTTAGTAATGATAGGAAATTTGGATATGTTGTTGTGTGTTTAAGTAGTAGAAAACATTAAATTTCTCTTAATTTGCCAAAGAAAAAAAATCCCGTCCTCAGCACGCACTTAAGCTGACATGTATTGTAATAAAACAATGAAATTAATTGTTAAATGCTCTGTATGTAAGGTACTATTCCCGATTTTATTCCAGTCTGTAAAAAGAGGCCTGATTCAAATAGCGTACCAATATTTTGGAGTTTTTTTTTAAAATAAAATGAAAGACTTTCTGTATGGTGAATTGACAAATTATACTTTCTTGTATTTTGATGAAATACAAATTTCTATAATTCTTAAATTTTAAATACTTACTGGTGAAATGTAATTCCTGAGCCTTTTACAAAACGTTCTTTACAGTTATAAGCACAGCATGTATTAACCATTTTTCTTTGTATTAATATATTCAAATATCAGAATTCTTTTTATCACGTCCATAAAGTAATCAAATAAACAAAATAGAAATTAAATTTGTATTATTCATGAGAAAATGTAATTAATGAAAATGGAGAGAAATGAATTCCTCTTTTAACAACAAAATAAAAAAATTATCCGGGATTGTAAACTTTTGATGTTTTGCACAGATCTTATTATTCTAGAAATACATAAATCAAATAGACTAAAAGAATTATAGGTGGTTTTCTGCTTCACTAGCGATTGTGTGGTGGTAGACAGCTAACATTTACTTCTCTTTGGCCAGCCTCTGTGGCTCAGTCATAGGAGAAGTTGAATAAGTAGACTTAAAATCGATTCTATGGATACATCAAAATAAAGAGGCAGAATATCGATTCAGACATAGGATCAAGTGCATTGAATCTATCTTCCCAAGATCGATTGTGGTAAATCTTCTTCCCAAGATAAATTCAATAACACATGTAAATAAAGGATAAACAATTCAAGTTGTATCCATAACGTGATTTTGCTGGACAGGAGGTGGGGGCCAGGGGCTTGCAAGGGAAATGTATGACGTAACTGTTAACTGTTTTTTAAATCAAAGAGACTAGACTGGAGATTTATATAATAAGCAAGATTAACAAATTTATAGGGAAAGTTAGTAAGGTTAGATTGAGTACAAGGTAGTTATTTTTAGCTATATTTACAGTTACTTGCCTACCCTGTAAGGGGATGGCGTGATTAGATATGTATGTAACTGTTAACAGTTCATAGACTGTTGGAGGAAATGATTAGAAGAAAATGTGATATTCTGTGTGTATGTGAAACCAAGCCGAAAGGAAAAGAACTCTAATTGTGCACGCACTAATAATTAGCCACTTAATGGGACAAAAAAAAATTCTAAACGTGCAGTGGCGCACCCACGGGGGCTAAGGGGGTTGAAGCCCCCCAAGATCTTTTTTTTTTTTTAATGTAGCTACAGTTCATATTTTAGGAGTGACAAATTACATCCTACCTTGAAAAAGCAAGTTTCAGGTGAAATTTGTAGTTGTGAACTCGGCAATGCTACGGATACGCACAGCGTAGATAGAGCAATACGCCACTGGTGAAGACACAGATATACTCGGTGGGTTGGCACATAGTTGCCAGATTGGGCAAAAATTAACTAATTGGGCTACTTTTGGGATCCGATGGCTAATGACTTTCCTAACTGGAATAATTGTGACTTTTTGAGACTACTTCCATGTTTACGTTTTCTCTTTTTGGTGGATTTCTTCATTTTAGTTTTTCTCTCATTTTTTAAATGTTATTTCAACGCAACTTTTTTTTCTTAAATTTGATTATGGAAAATACAATTCTACTGTAATCCTCGCTGAATTATTGTTAAAAGTGATTGATAATAATTTTTAGTGATAATATTAGTAATACTTAGCAAATAATAATTATTTCCAAATATGTTGATAAAAGTTACTTTCAGACAATGTTGGCATTATTGATACCATCTGATAGCTTCTCTTAGCTGTCATGTAAAATCAAAGAAGTGCTAAGTTTACTGTAGTGATGGGCATAATCGAATGAATTGAAAGAATCATTCGTATGAATTTGAGAAGTAGTAAAGAGACTGTAATAATCCAATGTTAGCTAGCTATTACTACTTCTAATTAAAATTAGTTACTAGTTGCTGGTTTTACTTTGTGCTACTATTCTCTTCACCCTATTTTCGGCTCTTCCAACACGCATTCCTTTGTGTTTGCAGCTTATCAATACTTTTATATTATTTAGTTCCTTTTGCCGGTGTCAAAGACCAAAGTACAGCCACAACAAAATACTATACAGTGATTTTAATGAATGCATTAGTCAAATAAGTACCTTGTTATTAATATAAATACTTTTGTGTGATAATAATAATAATAATGATGATAATAATAATAATAATATAAAAACATACCTTTCGCTTTGTGTTTAAAAGAGTTGAAATAATAATAATTGACCCTCTGATATTTCCTAAACATAAAATAACATATAATCTTACAATACTATTTATATATCGGGTATCAGCCCGTTCGGGATACTTGTGTTTAGTTAATTAGTAAGGTAAGATTTAAAGGAAATACAAAAGAACAATCTACGCAGTATAAATTATAATGAAGCATAATAATCGAATCGTTTTGTAATTTTCAATCAAATTATTTTTGTCTTATATTCGATTATAGCTGTACATTCTGTTATACCCACAAATGGCCTAGTTATTTTACACTTGGTGATCCAACATAACTTGTGCTACGCACATGTACGAACACAACCCCTTTTCACGACCTTAACTCGCACACGCCTTATTCACGTCTACCCACCGCCATCTCACGCACTGACTGTCCTGTAGTCACCAGTCTCGCCAACCTCACGCAATAAGTTTCAGTGAGTCTCTAACACTCGGCCATCCTGTAGCACTCATCGTCCTCGATGAAGTCTGTTCACACATGTAATTTACAAATACACTGTCAATTAATCCTTAAACTATCTTATTACTAGATGATGATATATACAATGTATAGACATTGGCACACAATGTCATACTAATCACAACACTCCGGTGACAAAATCCTTTAGGTACTTGGGCCGACGCCTTTCTCGAATAGGTCGAGTCCGTGGGTTGTCATGGTCTCTTCCAGTTTCATCAACATCAGAACTGTCTGAAGATGTCACAGGACTGCTATCAGGTTTGGTTGTCTTCAGCTCCGCTCCATTTGACCTATCATCTTCTGACTCATCACTCACAGGTTCACCATCATCAATCTTGTCCTTGTTACCCCATGACTTGAGTTGAGAAACGTGCGCAGTGGTGGCATAGTGCTTCTGTTTAACATCTCCTGTCAATTGACTAACTCGATAAGTGTTGCCATCTGGGAACACTTTCAACACCACAAGAGGACCTCTGTACTTTGACTGCCCCTTTGTTGGTTCGCCAGTATACACTGGTGAACGTCGCATCATCACCACTTCTCCAATGTCAAAACTTGGATGAGTATACCTTCTCTTATCAAAATATGCCTTCTGGTGGAGCTGTTCTGCCATGATTTTGTTGCGTACTGTTTCCTGTATTTCTGCGGGCGGTTGGTACGTGCTGTTTCCAGGTACGTCGGTGAGACTCCTAAGTGCCCCATCGTGGTGCCGAGGTCGATACCCGTGAAGTGCCTCAAAGGGTGATATCCCCGTCGTCTTGTTGATAGCAGTGTTGAGGTCACGTTGAATCTTCTTCAAATTCTTATCCCAGTCCTTTAAGTCTGCTCGCTGGGATGACACCGATATCATTGGTGTCAAGGTTCGGTTCACTCGTTCTACCTGCCCATTGGCTTGGGGGTGCCTGGCAGAGTTTAGTACATGATATATTCCACGTGAAACACAAAATTCTTCAAATATATGTGAAGTGAAACACGTTCCTCGGTCACTGATTATTTTCTCAGGTAGACCACGCTCATCAAAAAAAAGATCAAGGCACTTCAATACACTTTTGGTGGATGTATCACGCACTGCATAGAGATGCACAAATTTTGTCAGATTATCCACGATTACAAGTAGTTCACAATTACCCTTTGAGCTTCGTGGAAAAGGTCCTAAATGATCGATGTGCACTATTTGAAAAGGACGAGTGCCTGGAGGTATTGGGTTAAGCAGCCCAGCTTTTCGTCCCCCTGGGACCTTACTCAAGAGGCACTCAAAGCAGTGAGCTATATGATGCTTAACATATCGTTTCATGCCAGGAAACCAATAGTTTTCTTTTATCTTAGCAACAGTACGGTCAACTGCGAAGTGTCCAGACAAGTCATGAAATTTAACAGTAAGACTTTTTCTCATCACTTTAGGGATAACAAAAAGTTTGGATGTCTGCTGATTATGTTTCTCAATTTTGCACACTTTCCCATTTACAAGTTCCAAATCAACTACCTTGTTATGCTCAGCTTTATTTCTGTGTTGTTGGGGCAATTTAAGTATGCGCATAATATCCCTTAATTCTGGATCACTATATTGCATTGCTAGTACTTGATCCTCAACAGATAGGGTTAAAAACACCTCACACCTATCACTAATCACTTCTGCCATAGTATCTTGTTCACAGCTCACTGGTGCACGGCTCATGGCATCCACGTGGGCCATCTTCTCAGCTGGTCTATGTTTTACCTCAAAGTCATATTCCTGTATCAAATTGTACCACCTAGCAATCTGTGGGTTGGTCGTTCGCTTTCCATTCATGTAAACTAATGCTTGACAATCAGTCACCACTGTAAATTTAATGCCTAGCAAGAATTGTCTCAAGCGGTCCATAGACCACACTATAGCCATTAATTCAAGTTTGCTTGAATGGTAATTAGCTTCCACATCCGTAGTTTTCTTGCTCACACAGTATGTTAAGTGCATACGAGCATCTACACCTTCTTGTAGGAGCATTCCAGCCAACCCCTGAGCACTTGCATCTGTGTGTAGTTCAGTGACTGCATTAGGATCGTAAAGCTTAAGCACAGGCTCCTGGATGAGAGTAGTCCTGAGGTCTTCAAATGCCTTATTCTGCTCTTCGTCCCACATATACTGACAATCTTTCCTTAATAAGCGACTGAGTGGTTCAGCTCTTTCGGCATAGCGAGGTGTGAACCGTCTGAAGAATCCAGTGAGCCCTAGAAACCTTCTTACCTCATGGACAGAATTGGGCTTGGGAAACTCGCTGATTGCCAATAACTTACGTGCCCCGGGTTGTATGGTGCCTTCTCTAATCACAAACCCCAAGTACTCAATGGTCTTCTTCCCAAACTCGCATTTGCTTAGCTTGCATGTAAGGTGAGCCCGTCTCAAGGCTTCGAGGACCAGTCTTAACCTATCTAGCATTTCTGGCCAATGTTTTGCGGGGATTAGGATGTCGTCCAAGTAGCACATCGCTATTGTATTTCGTAATCCACCTAATGCACGGTTCATCACACGCTGGAACTCGGCTGGTCCGTTAGTCAAACCAAATACCATTCTTTCAAATTGACCTGTTTCCTCTGGTGTAACGAATGCAGTCTTCTCCTTCGCCTCCTCAGTCAAAGGAATTTGTAAATATCCGTGGGCTAAGTCAAGTACTGTGAACACCTTGCTACCAGAAAGTTGTTCAAATTGGTCGTCAATGTGGGTAATGGATATCTATCCCTTATGGTTTGTTGGTTTAGCCGTCGATAATCAACAACCAGTCTATTTTCTCCGGTTTTCTTTCTTACCAGTAGCACCGGACTCGCATACGGCGACTTAGTTTCCGTCACAATGCCGTGATCCTTCCATTCCTTGACTATTTCTCTGATAGCTTCCTTTTCTTGTATGTTCGTTCGATACGGTTTGCATGCAACCGGTTTGCTGCCAGGGGCCTCAACTATGTTCATTTTGGTTAAGTCAGTACATCCTAACTCTGACAGGTTGGAAGCAAAACAATCACTAAACTCATTCACCAAATTCACTAATGAAATTATGTCTTGTTCGTTAGCACAATCATCAATAAGGAGGTCTTCTCTCCCGATAATCTTACGTGTTGAGCCATTGTCATTGATATGTTGTGTAGGCCTATATAGGTCAACATCCACTATGTTCACTAATTCACCACGACCCACACTGACATTTTTCTTCATGTACCTCTCTTCAGTACTTGTATTTATGATTTGTATGGAGAACTCCCCGTTCTCATCTGGCTTATAAACAGCGCCACCAAACATTAGCTGGCCGTCTCGAGGTACATTTGACACGACTTGAACAAAATTAATGCTATTCCCTTGCAATTTGTTGGCTGATAGTGTCCGCAGTTTTATTGGTTTATCCTTTGTCAATATTGGTAGATTTAATTTCTTGAAGGGATCTTCGTCGGCATTTCCGACAACTAAATGTTCTCCTAACTTAACAAATGCCACACTTGGCAGTTCTGTCCAAGTCCTTCCGATGATGACCTCAATACTTTGTGCATTGTCTGGGACAACCAGCATCTCCACATCACCCCCTACTGCACTATCCATAGATATATCCGAAACTATTCTACCCAATGAAGTGATCACATTTTCTGTGTTCCCAAACCCATGTAAACTCTTTTTACAAGGTTGAATTGGCAATCCAGACTTTATGGCTGCTGTGGCTTGTATTGTGCAACATGAACTGCCTGTGTCTATCAACGACATAAATGATACAGGTCCTATCTTAACTTCTTTCAGGTATTTCTCCAAATCTGCAGTTATGTTCTTCTCGGTGCTAGTGATTTGAATATGTTCTTCCACTTGCCTGTTTCGATTAGTACAGAAACGCCTGGTATGGCCCTCTTGGCCACAAGCTAAACATTTTATAGGTCTTCTTGTCTCCGAGCAGTCTCTAGAAATATGTCCATATTTTTGACAATTAAAACAACGTGGCTCCCGTTTTTCATTTTGATAATACACTGAATCTGGCCGCTCATGCTTTATTTCACTTCTAGATGGTCGGCCTCTTGCTTGACTAGTCTCTTGTGAGCTGGTCATGTCACTTCCGGTTTGTAGGCCAAGCCTAGGTTGCTCATTTGATCTCCACGAAATCTGTTTCCCAGGACGATCTGTAACACGTTTTGATCGCTGTGCATTCACTTCTTCGAAATCCCTTATGTCATGAAGGAGGTCATCCAGGTCCTCATGGTGTTTGCTCATGACGAGAGTACTTAATTCACGTGACCACAGGCCAATTGCAAGTTGTTTCTTAGTGTCTGTGAACTCTAATCCCAGGGCCTTACATAGCCGCACTTTATCGTGAAAATAAAAATGCGTGTTTTCATTTTTGTCTTGCACACGGTTCTTCATTTGATCAAATTTTTCTGGGAGGCTTAAAGTTCCCACAAAGGTCCGTCGAAATTGGCGTTCGAATTGGTCCCAACTGACTATTTCTGATAGACGGGATCGATACCAATGTTGAGCTGCACCTATGAGGTGAGTCCTAGCAGATTCTAACTTGAATGGATTCTGCCATTTATGGAGTTCTGCCGTGGTGTTGATTATTTGTAGCCACTCAGACGCGTTCATTCCTGATGACTCGCCATCAAAATAGGGGATGGTTTTCGCTAAGTCAGGCATTATATTATAAGTTGGTTCTGGTATTTGCTGTTGTTGCGATCTCATCATTTCAAAAAGAGTTTGATCACGCTGGCGGTTACTTTCCAAAATTAGGTTCAGAACATCCTGCATAGACATAACCAAGTCCGTCTGATGTTCTGCCACTAACTCCTCATGGCTTATAGCTCCTTCCTCCAAATCGTTTTGGTCTTGCTGTTGCATTTTTTTTATTTGATTTTTGAAGGGCTATTGGAAATTAAATCACAATTTGTTCATTTTCAAACACTCGTAACTCAAGGTACATATATATAAATTATTTAAATGTTTTCCACGCTAGCAAGATGGCGACCACGGCGTACCCACGTTTTTCAAGTCTTATTTTATCGCTCATCATCCATGACAATTTGTTTATTATTATTATAATATATTTTTTTGCAATTGCAACCCGTTAATATTACTATTTAAATTCAAGACATATACTTTAATGAAATTTACAATCGTTTATCACAAACTTAGATAACGCGTCAGGTGTTTTACGCCATTAAGCACAAGGGATACCGGTTACGCGTTTAACGAAGCACTTGATATATTATTTGTTTGTGTTCATCCCACTTCTGATTTGTTATACCCACAAATGGCCTAGTTATTTTACACTTGGTGATCCAACATAACTTGTGCTACGCACATGTACGAACACAACCCCTTTTCACGACCTTAACTCGCACACGCCTTATTCACGTCTACCCACCGCCATCTCACGCACTGACTGTCCTGTAGTCACCAGTCTCGCCAACCTCACGCAATAAGTTTCAGTGAGTCTCTAACAATTCACTTACACTTTGTATTAAATTAGTAATAATCGTTCGAAAGCATATGGTCAATTATTGTGTAGTAATGTGGACTATTTATTGAAAATGAACCTAATATAAATGAAGACCAGAGATAGCCTGAAAACATTCATATTCATAAGGTCGATTTTCCTCAGTGCTTCAGGCAAGGGATTTGTAAGAGAATGAATACCCAGCTCCCGTCAAATCAGCTATAATTAAATATAATAAAATAATATAAAATAATAGTAATAATAAATCAAATATAATTATAGGTTGTTTTCATGCTAATGATTTTGAAAGAATCGATTAATCGATTCTATTCATCCGATTCTGTTCATCACTAAGTAAAGGTATGATTATGACCTATGTATATATGATCTTTGCTTTGTGTACAATGTGTTATATTTTTCATATCGATATTTACTATAATTCAGCATTATTTTTAATATAGTGATTATAATAAGGTACGATGTTGAGATATAGCCAAGGTTTCATTAGTTCGTGTGCCTCATTAGGCCTGTCAGAATCGTTGCTTCCCAAACTTGTTTGTGTGCAAAGCATAAGATGGAATAGAAAGCCTAGATGGCTCCCTGTTGCCAAAAGTAAAATGTTTAGAGTTCCTGTAAGGCCTAAAATACCCCAAGAAGAAAGGGACGAGCTATCTAGATTAAATAACATCTATAGAACTTACTTTTCTGCCCTTAGGTAAGCAATTTGGCCTTTTGGCTGGGTTTATATATATGCATAACGCATAAAAAAACTCCATGGTACGAGACCGTGATCAAGCTATACCGACCGAGTGCCCTCCGCCGTTGCGATAACAGCAGTAGCGTATTCTCCGGGTATGCTAGTCCTGCGCCGCATACCCATAATGATATGGTCTAGTTTTTTAAATTCAATGTTGTCTGTGCTAACTGTGTAAATATTATTGTTAAAATTGTTAATAAATATACATGTAATGAATTATTAATTTTAAAAATAATACTGGTTCATATTCCAAGAATTCTGTGTTTTAAGTAATTCTTCTTCCAAAATGCTCTACTTAACACAATAGGAAACCCAGGGCCTGCTACTTGAAAACTGCAAGTCAAGCTAGGGAGGCTCTAATGACCTTGTCCAATATCTAGGGGGTTGCAAGACATTCCCTTTCAGCTCACCCACAAGTCATTGGCCAATGAGTTCAGGTTTTTACACCCCAGGTCATGTATTTGGCAAACACATTTTACCACTCTTTCAAATTAAGGGATTTTAGCACTGGTAGGGTGAGGAAGGGGGTTGGCGGGTGACGGGGCTACTATAACCGTAGTTGATGGTAATTCTTGTTTTTCTTTAGTAGAAAGGATGCGCAGAGTCTTAATAGTGTTCTTTTAGTTTTGGTGTTACATTAACGACTTTAAAGTCATTGTGATTTTATATACTAATAATTATACATCGAAAAATTCTAAAAGTCAGGAGTGTAAATTCACCATTTCAAGATGATTTAGAAGGTAAAGTAAAATATATTTTCATATAATTAATTTAATCAGTGGCGCACCCAGCCATTTACTTTGGGGGAGGTATTCAATCAAGGCTGTTGCAAGAATGAAACTTTAATGCAGAGAGCGGGTTTGGGGTTGCACAGCCCCCTAACCCCTGAAGGCCAAGAATATTTATGAATATTAAATGCTTTTAGAAATTATTTGAAGTAGTTTTATAGTAATCAAGAGATTTAAATAATGCAAATGGTATCGAAGCTATTATTTGTGGGTTTTTTTCAATTGTCAATTTTGTGTAACAGTAAACCTTTTAAATATTAGACTTAAGTCAGAAGCCTGGTCTTAAAATGTAGCATATACATTCGACACATCTTCAATGCTAAATATTTTAGTTATACTTCGTATCATTTAAATTTCTATTAAAATTATTTGTGTTGTTGGGGAGGCGAGGAAGGGTAAATACCCTGTTTGCCCCTCACCCCCTTGGGTGCACCACTGTTTACAGCAAAAGATATTGGTGAATATCTTAGCAATAAACCAATGATGTAGCGATAGAATGTTAATAGTTCAAGATGATCTCCCCAATGTTAGTCAGAGTTTATGCATCTAAATAGCTTCTGGAGCATAAATTCTCAAGTTGGGAGACTCGTTTCCATGCAGCATTGTGTGAGATAAGTTAGGCTTTAAGAAATAGTTTTAATTGCAAACGTGAATTGGACAATTCACCTGATCCTCTCTCACCAAGATCTGATGGACGCTTGATCTATGTAGGCCCTACCACTCCATTTTACTTGTATTATGATTTTTTGCTTTGAGTTTTGCTGGTGCTTTTAATTACACTAGGCTAATTGAATAGGATCTGTCTCTCTTATGAATTCAGAATGTGCCCATACCACTCGTAACCCGACATTAATATTCACTTAAATTTCCAACCGAGTAGATAGCATTACAATTTGAAGACCGCCTTTGTGGTCTAGTGGTCATAGGTTCTAGCTACGGACCGAGAGGACCCGGGTTTGACTCCCAGCGCTTCCAGATTTTCTGAAAAGTCTTTCCAGATTATCTGAGAAGCAGAACCACTTTTTTATAGGCACACATCTTCAAATATTTTCCCTTGACGTTCTTGGACAACGGTTGTTGAGGCTCCTCGGCCCCCAAATCTCCCCTGCAACTTTTAGAGTACAGCATACCTATTAATTTTCTCAGAATACACCACTGGATAACAGTGCTAACATTTGCGGATAGAGGATGTCATGTAATCAGCATAACGAAAGCCTCTGGCAGTTTGTCAGTTTTCTAACGGAAACCTCTTGATTTATTCAATAAGTCCCTCCTTTGTCCTCACGAGGCTTAGTTTGATCACGTTCAAGATCCACTGTTTTACAGAAAAAATCTGGAAGTGCCTGGGATCGAACCCAGGATCTCTGGATCTATAGCTAGGACCACAGAGGTTTTCAACTAATATGGTAAATAGTGTATAGCATACAATTCAGAACAAAAATACAGTTGTTTATAATGAAATGCAATGTAAGTCTTAAATCGATTGTCTTTCATTCATAACAAATGGTCTAACCTCTTTTCACTACTAGATAATGTCTCTAAAAATATTTAAATAAAAGGTTCATTTCAAAAACTTTACCCAATTAAACTGTATATTTTTAAACTCGAATTTAACTAAATTTAAGTTTTAGCTCTACCGGTACTATTAAATTAAATTTGATTTTTATTGGTTCCGATTTTATTACTGTCATGAATATTGTAGTAGACCTACTTCTCAATAACAGAGTGAAAAATGTAAAATTTCTGAACTCTATTTTCAATTCATATACAATCATAGTCAAGTGACGCTAAAACAAAGAAGATTTGTGAATAACAAACAGATTGCTACCACAAGGTATTTCAACATGAAAATGAATACAGAATCTAATTATTTTTGTCTACTTGTATAGGCACCGTGTTTAGACATCATGGCACTAGTTAAAACGCATGAGGAACCAATGTGGCAAAATAATAATAAAATATTGGTTTTAAAGGGTTAATCTTGGGTATTATTCACATCAATCCTTTAAGCAGGGATTAGGCTTATCTAAAATAAGTCATTTGACCAAATTAATTGAAATTCAAGAGAGAAATGTAATATATATATATATATATATATATATATATATATATATATTTAACCCATCCAGAATAGCCTATAACTGTATCTTCAAAGTGTCAACAAAATCTATATATGCCTACATTTAGAAATAGCTTCATTTCAGGCAGCTATTCTATCTAGTATAAAGCAGTGGTGAGATCTTATTCACAAAGTAAGCTATGCCATATTCTACAAAGTAGCAAGGCCATACCGATATTAAATGACAAACAAAATCTGAGATAAGTTAGTCATTAGTTTGTAAAAAATACAAGCTACAAAGATGAAATTGCAAAGCGCCATGGTAACTAGGACTTGTCCTTTGGGAACTACAAAGGCTAATAATGTGTGTCATGCTTAGCTTAGTTTAGTTTACAAATATGGCTTGAAATTATTTACACTAATTGGTTTCATGACTTAGTTCTCGGTTTTACTAATATTTTAGAAAAGTCATATTAAATATAGATAATAATAGATCTTTTATATTGTTTATGTTGCCTATTTGAACCCACATGATTTGTTTTTCATCCGATTCTTATCAAGGAAATTGTCAAATGTTATGTCTTTTTAAATGTTTTTATATTGATTTGAGCATCCCGACTCTTATTGGATATTGTGACACCTTTTACTTGATTTATTTTATCAAAATTAATTAAACCCAGTTTTAAAATGTTTGGAACGTTAATAAGCTATGATTAAATACATGTTTCAGCAAATGCCTTCAAGTAGGTGTTTCATGATACTGCCATTGCCATTGCCACATGCATGTCATCAACGCATGGTACCTACACTGGTGTTTAATTGGCTATATCCTCTCCTCTCATTGGTTGATACATCTCAAGTTCAATGATTATCTATACTACACTCCATGCATAATGTATAAGAAGTTAAAGTTAAATCAACTTTATGCAACACCCACTATTCTCTAAATATCTATTGTAACATTATTATTGAAAATAATGTATTTCAGCTTCTTGTGTTATACATTATGCATAAATATAAACCCAAACTTAGTAAACACGTGTCATTTGAGGCTTCACATACCTGCATTTACATATTGCATTAGTTGAAAACCATTATGAGAAAAATACTTTAAGTAGGCCTACAGGAATTTGAACCCTTTCCTCTTTATCACCAGAAAACCAGACAATATGTACTAGATGTTTAGTTGTATGCCTCCTGATATGAGTTTTACTTAGCTTTATTTATAATACCTACTCATATAGCATGCAAGTCTATGATCAAAGCAACTATTAGGATCCCAAGTAAATATGGCCTTATAAGTTGGTTGGGAGGTTAAGATAACCAAGTAATACACCAACTGTGATGAGAACCAAGATAACTCAATTGGTAGGACATTCAACATGTAAAGGAGTTCAAACTCCTGTCTTGGTAAAAAAACAAATCTGAATTAACAGGGGTTCATAAATGTTTGGTTAAGTTAAGTTAATGAAATGCAAATAACCTGAACATATAATAAGATGCAGTGCCAAAAAAAAAGATCTATTGAAACTTTTAACTCATTTTATGGGAAAAAAAATACTGTTTCAGGCACTACCTCTCACAGGAGTATGAGAAGAACATAAACCAATATACCGGGCGGTGGACCTTGGCGGGCAAGATAGCGAGCATGAGGATTGTATGAGAATGAATGCAGAGTGGAATGCTCAAGTGGCTGCGGAACGGGAGAAGCGCTTGGTCAGGCAGGGTGAAGAGAAAAAGATGATCATCTTGCAAACACTGATTGCTGCCGAAAAGAGGCAGCAAGAAAGAGTGCAGAAGGCTGACGAGATTGTCCGCAAGGAAAAGGTGAGATAGATTAACCTGAGGATTTTAATCTAAATTTCTAGGTTTCTTTTTAAAGATATATTTGAGTTAGGATTTTGACAAGCTCAAGTTTACTCATTCCAATTAAAGCAAGCAATGCTCCTGAGAAACAGCACATTTATTTTATTCCTTTTTTTTTTCTACAGTTAAATTTCTTCATTAATTAAATTAATTGTTGCTTGATTTATCAACACAATCAAAATATTATGTATAAGGTATAAAACATGCATAATACAAAAAAAAACGAATTTATTTGGCTGCTGGAATATTTTATATTATTTGACGTACCCATTATTTTCACCTTAAAATGACATAATGCCTGTATAGTTTAATTCATGGTGGCTACAGACAGGGAAAACTGGAAAGTCAGGGAATTTTTGAATGACAGGGAAAACAGGTAAATGTCAGGGAATTTAACTAAAAATAAGGAAAAGTCAGGGAATTAAAAAAGATGTCTAAAAATCCCATTAATTTCGCAACTAAACACTAAAACAAAAGTTATTAATACCTAAATAAAATAACATTTTAATTTTTTAAATAACTGATAAAACTGTTTATGTTTAGTAAATACAAACTTTTTTAATATGTGATCAATAATAAATAAAACAAGTCATCATACATCATTAAAACTGGAAAAAAGTAAGAGATGAAATGTGCCTGGAAAACCTGGAAATGTGAGGGAATTTTGTAAAATATGTTTTGTAGCCACCATGTTAATTCTATCCAGACTCTTCTACCAACATTTAAGAAGACTAATCATGAAATTTCCATTGTGAATAGTTAAATTTGAAACAAATTTAATTTCTTGACTCTTAATCTTTAATTGCAAATGCATATCTAAATCATATTCTATGTAATTAATCCTTAGATAGCTATCATAACTGTTTCCAGCCTGTGGCCAAGTCATTTTAGTAAAATGCTTCAATCTTCCTCTATTCTTTCACCATTTTTCTCCACTTGTACACTTTTTATCTGCTCCTCCCATCTCTTCCTTGGCCTCCCTTGCAGTCTTTTTCCTACATACTTCATTTCCATCATTTTCATGATGGCTTGTGAGTAAGATGTATACTTCTCCTCTTCAGACTTCGCTCTATATTATCAGCTACAAAATGATAAAGGGATTCTTTCTTCATCTTTTGAAAAAAAAAAGTATTTGTTATTTGGACTACTTTGATCTACCTAATTCACAATATATGAAAACCCCTTTGTTAAGTTTACTAAACAAAATATATTTATTTTATTCCTTGTAGATCAATTCCAAAACTTTCATCACAGCGGAGAATATCGATAAAGCCATTGAAGATGCATTGGCCACAGAAACGGATCATAACTATGCCATTGACTTGGAAGGTAACGTCTACCGTGGACGGTACTCCAAGCCGACAGATACCCCCCCTGAAGAACGCGAGAAACTCGAGGTGAAAGCGGAGGCAACTGCTTAATGGACGATTGTTTAGTTTTTAGTGACCTATTGACTAGGAATTAGGAAAGGTTAGTTAAGCACACATGAATACAAATTATATTTGATGTGCAAAAACAATTTCTACCCGTCTTTGACATGTTGAATTAATAACTTGGTTTGTAAATAAGCACAAAATCTGTGAAACATAATTATTGTAATAAAATATTTTGTAAATTATCTTTAGAGGTGTCCAAATTTTTAAAAACCTTTTGTTATGAATTTAAAACTTATGAAAAACCTGACTCAAAATGATCTGTTCCAAATCATCTGATAGTAGAAATAGTTTTAATAATATTCATGGTTTTGTTGGTAAGGAGAAATTTAAGATTAATAAATAAGGAAAGAAAACTTTAAATATTAAATTAATGATAACTTGATGAACCCCTTATCAAGTAATGACTAAATAAGTTAATAACAGTAACAGTTAATTTTATTGAAGATAAATGAGTCGAAAAGGGAATATTAAAGTTTATAATTTCTTTCCCTTTTTATGTATTGTAAAGTAATATTTGAAATGGTGATTAGAAGTATATAACAAGTAAAATTATAAATTGATGGATAGTTTTTAAAGTCAAAAGGTACTAATAAATGATATTAAATGCAAAAGTAATGTTCAGAAATGTTAAGACAATTGTAATTTAACAAATGTATAACTTCACTTAAATTTTTTGTTTTGTCTTACTACCTGTTCGGGTTATACGCTTATGGATTAATTATGCTAATGGGCTAGGAATTGGGAAGGTTGAATTTAGAGGAAGTGAACCCGCATTTGCATTGAGGGAGAGTGGAAAACCATTTAGGAACTCTCCCCCCCCACTCCACCCAACCAAGATTTGAACCTCAATCTCCCTGTCCTTGGAATACTAGCTCAACACAAAACCAGCGTGTTATTTAACTATGCCACCGAGGTGGGTTTCACTTGAATTAAAATTTGTAGAAAAATTTCTGAGGAATAACAGTGAACTAGTAAATAGGAATTTTAAAAGTGTATGTGTTAAAATACTGTGTGTTTAAATATCAAATGACGATTTTAATTTTACAATACATAAAAACAGAAAGAAAAAATTTAGAGAAATAACATTTGAATTAATGTTAAAGTAAAAGTAACATTTTAAAATATAAATTTTTAGTTAAATAAACAAACATGAGTAGATGAATCTGTTTGTAAATTAAAAGTTATATCTATAAGAAAAACCTCTTTCCACTTTACTTTATGAAGTGTTGTGTTGGTCCGTTTTGTTATTCTTGCACTCAGATTAAATAATACGTTTTAAAGATGTTTTGTAATATTAAGTTTTATCTAACAGAATGGAATTAAATTGAAAATCTGAAGTTTACACAAAATATCAAGTTATTACTAATTTAATATATTTAAAGTTTTCTTTCCTTATTTATTACTCTTATATAGAAAGTAGGGCTTATTATGTCTTTTTTTATTTTTTCCACTGTTTAATGTATACTGTTTGAACTATATATCACCACATCACATTTACAAGCCAACTTGACCTAGGTTAGCTATCTAAGCACCTTATACACAACTAGATTTTTTAGGTCTTTGAAGAGATTGAATTAGTGTCATCTAGACTTTCATTTCTATTGAAGTGACATGTCTTCTCTTATTACATTGACACACACTTCACAGGAAGGTTACAAGGCCGCTATAGAAGCTGTCTCTTTCTCCAGCATGACCTCTGAACCTACTATGTTGACCAGCTCGGTGACCTGGCTGTCGGTCAGCTCCACCCCATCTTTCAACAATTGCGCAAGCTGGCCTGCTTCTGGGAAACCAGCGTCCGTACAATATTGCATGCACCACTGCAACATAAGTTCACACATAAAACTAATTTGTTCAGTAAAATGGTTAGTAGCCACACCAATGATAAGCTAGATTGTCTAAAAGAGGGGTCAAGGTTTGAATCTTGGCCATGTGCATAAGACAGTAGTGTTTCCATTTCCCACCCCCATGTAACCCTGATGTGGGTGCACTCTCTCTATAAACTACTCTTTTAACTAAGCCATTAATAATCATGGTGTTGACTATTGCAATTAGGGCTAGGTCCTTTGAATCGTCAGATTTTAAAGAATCGCCAAATAAAATAAACATTAAAATGTGTTTTTAGATCTATAATGATGCTTAAAAGTGGTTCAACCTAACATAATTACTGGACATATCGAGCAATCAGACCATTAATTTACCAATTAACAGAATTCATATCATAGCAAAAAACTGTTTAGTTACAACTTAAATTTTCCAAATCAACTAAATAAATACATTTTCAAATTGAATATGAATCATTTAGAATCCGAATATTTACCTAGTAAAATCTCAGTAAAGCTTGGTTTAATTTACTGATATACATACAGTATTTTTAATATGGCCAGCAAAATTTTGAATATAAAGTAATGTGAAATATATTCTTATTTAAATTCAAAAATTTCATTGGAAAAAAAAAACTAACACTAAGTCATTGTTTTATAAACAAAGAGCAAATTTATTAACAAAAAAGATTGATTTTAAGGTTGTTATGAACTAAAATCAATACATAAGGTTTACAAATTTCAAGTTAAATTTTTAGAAAATATATTAAATTCATAGAAAGTTTTGGAAATAGTTTTTTTTAATATGTAATAAAATCCTTTTTATTTTTAGCAGTCTTACTTAGAAGGTTAAAAGCATAAAAACTAATAAATTATACTAATAAGTTAGGGATTAGGAAGGTTGAATATAGAGGAGGTATACCCGTAATTGTGTGGAGGGAGGGTGAAAATCATTTTGGAAAAACCACCCTAAGTACACCCAACAAGATTCGAACCCCAATCTCCCTGTCTTCGGCAGTCTAGTCCAACACAAGAGTGGCAACTTATACCGAAACAAGTAAATCCAAAGCTATTAGTTTAAAGAGAACATACAAATAAAAGTGGATAGGAATCCAAACAAAATAACTTAAATAGGCTCAACTAATTAGAATATTTGTGAATAATTCAAAATTTAATATTTTGGTTTCATCGTTTAAGAAAATGTGGTGCACATTTCACACTCCCTTCTGGTGAAATTCAGATAGGTTTAAACCTAAATCTGGGGATTGGATGGTAAAGATTGATTTTATTTAGGGATGAGCCCTCAAATCCTTTAAAAGAAATAATTCATTTTTCAAGTGAATTTTGTTTTAGAGCTCTTATACTCAATACTAAGTATAGTTAATGAATTTAATAACCAGGCCCCAGACCAGTAATTTAACATTAAACTTAATGTATTAATTTTATAATTAATCGATTATTATAAAGATTGTCAACATTAGTTACTAATTGTATTTTCTATTATATTTATATTTCATCTTATGTTCATAATTTTTTCAAAGAGTCGGGTTTGTAAAATAGTGAATTCGATCCAACTCTAATTTTCTTCAAGAGGCAGCCATTACTTCTTTGTCCAATGGCAGCAATGTAAAGTATGAACTTTGTTCTTCTTTTCAGTGTAAAAGCCATATTATGTTTGTTCTCTTTTTTTATGTCTATTAATTATTCTTGCACCTTCTTCCAAATTAAACAGAACTTATTATTTGAAGTTTGATTACAATTAATTGAGAAAATTACATTAAAAACTATTCGAAATTCTGAATATTCTCACAGCCCCAAAATAATACAAAGGCTATTATTATTATTAGCACCGCGTACAAAGGCTATTAATGGGTTGGTTAAAAAAAAAAACGATAATATTATGACTTAATAAATCAGCCAGCAGCATATACCTGGAAGGTTGTGTGAAAATGATCCTTAGCTCATTCTATCTCTATACACACTCACAATTGCGTTGGTGACATCCTTGTTAGCAATGCATGTCTCCAGGAACAGTTGCAAAGCAGCAAGTTTGGGAACACCCAACACCTTGTGCTGTTCCTTGTCCAACTTCCTAAGAACCATGGAGGCCTTGGGAAAATCTCCTGCGCGCAGACATAGTATCATTACATCTCCCAGGATAGGACCAGTGCACCTAGAGAAACACATCAAATTTTGGCATATTTATATGGTTCCTTCAAATTCTGAAGAATATTCAAGTTTGAATTATATTTTAAGCTGCTAGGTGCCCTTATTATTGGTGTATGCCATCATATTTTAATGCTAATATAACAACAATCAGATGCCTTAAGAATGTGAACAAAATCAAAATTGATCAAAAAAATACCATACAATTGCTGGGAAATTAACTTACTATGCTTTTTATATTTTTAAGATCTTAATTCTATATTTGTAGGTAAAATAAATGGTTGTATTAAAAAAAAGTGGATTCAAATCATCTCCAGTAAATAATCATACAAATTTAATATCAATTTCATGCGCTTACTACTATTTTTCTAAGATTTTTGAGATTAGTAGGCAAAATTATTTCTAATAAAAAAAAAGAAGTATATGTAAAACTTTTTTTGAATTTATTTTTTAAGGCAATAACTGTAGGGTCATTCTAAATTAATTCATCCAGAGGTAACAATGATAATTTTTGAAAATTTTAATATTTTGCACACATGTTCCTACATATTCCAGTAGTTAAAAAAAATAATTAATTTTAAAATTTCCTATTTATAGATTTTTCGGTATGACCACTTTTCCAATATGGCCGACGTTAAATTTGACATATCTTGAGAACTAAAAGATTCAGAGACTTGGGCCAACCCTTTTTCTGCTTTTAAAGTGGGTTACATTTCATGTCATTGTGAGTTTTGTCTAAACGCAACCTGAATAACTGAAATTCAGCACAGGTTTTGTTTAAAAATGCCGTTCTTAAGCCTTTTAAAAGGTAAGAAGAAGTGGGTGAATCTATATCTTCCAAATTTTCGCCATGTTTTAATCTGCCTCCAAAGTCTTAGTATGTGAAATCCTAAGACCTAAAAAACTTCCCCCTCTTATTTTTATTAAATCCTAAACATTGCCGTTAACTCAAATGTTCAAATTTCAATATCTCAGGTAGGGGAACTTTTGAAACTATCAGGGAATAACATATTTTATGATAGCTACATGCGATAAAAATTTGGAGTCTAAGACTTTTCAGGTTTGATCGCTTTGGGGTGGTTGACAAGGCCCAAAAGTTAGAAAACTTATTTACCGAGCATTTATTACTATCTTATAAACATTCTGTCAATTATCACTACTAGGCCTCAAAACCACACTTTATATAATGATTAAAATGTGGTGTATTGTGTGTACAGATGCCTAAGTATGCCCATTAACACAAACATTGATGTACATGTCTTAAACTGCAGACCTATGAACTTTAGTAGGAAGGTAATACACAACATGTTGCACCATGTTGTGACAGGTCTGAACTTGCAGGCATGATTCACCTTACATTACTCCTTTCAGTCCCACTTGGTCTCTCATTGTGAATGGATCTGTTCAGTGTTAAGTAGTGATGGGTCGAACCAGCTCAATGACAGGAGCTAGCTCACATAAGCTCACTCATTCAAAAGAGTTGTTTATGTGAGTTATATCGTTCAACGCACTGCTGGCTCGCTTACATTTCCTACACCCATATGCGTAACTTGGTGAACGAATAAGCAAGCGCTAATTTTGGTTCTCACAACTCCCATTTTGAGCATGCAAATCTGTCCCAACTTATGAACAAATTAGGATTTATGTTTATCTTATTCAAAGCTTATTGCGTTTGATTCTTTAATTTTATTATTTAGTGTCTAAATCACATAATTATGTCTTTTGATGTTAATAAAAATAGTTAGTTTAATATTGTAGGCAGTGCTGCAATCTGGTAACGATAGCACACACACATCTAGAGTTTATTCTTTTCGTAGTAACGAATAAAGAACAAAAGACATTCTTGACTCTTTCCAAAACAAATGAACGATAATCAAAAAAGAGTTGTGTATGACAATTACTCTCTAAGCTCAGCAAAAAGAGCGGTTGGAAAGAGTAAAGAAGTGAAACGTCGAGAGCCGAGACTAGCTGAATTAAACCGAACATTGAACATAAACCTAAAATGAGTACACAGAAATAATGATAATGTATGAGTGAAAAGAAGAAAGGTAAAGAAACACAAAAAAAATTGCGTGACATCTCACGTAAAGTGCAACAGAGACACAAAGGAAGGATGAGGTGGTGAAAAGGGGAGTGGTGCCTGGTGCATTCTTGTGGGAATATTTAGGTGTAATATTTATGTTAAATGATCTAAGTACCTAATTTTAATGTACAAATTACATACGTTTATTTTGTACAAGTAATAATATGTGATTTATTGTAGAAACTGTATTGGTCAATGTATCAGAGCTGTAATGGCTGCGTAAACTTGCTCACAAAGTGAAAACTAGTTGTTCACAGCTCTTGGTAAAGGGTCGTTCAATATGGATGAATTGTTCACAGGCGACCCATCACTAGTGTTAAATGCTGTTCAGTTATAGAAAACAAGTGTTAGTTTTGTGTTAAGCTCATAAAAATGGATTGTTCTATTGGTGTATTTATTCAAGAGGACTGTCATAAGCGTACTTATGGGAAAGTCAGTAAGAATGTAACTAATTTTCATGAAGCTGACCAAACATTACTGAAGTTAAGATTAGATACTAAAGGATTTGAAAATTGTTTGTAATTATCAAGAGAAAAAGTTTTTTTTGAAAAGTATACTCATCTTTTTGGACAGGTGTGTTGTGATCCTCTGAACTATTACACTAGATCAAAGAAAAAAAATGCTACAAAGGTTGTGTTTAGGTTAAGTTAGAACATTTAAAAAAAAAACCAGAAACTATCAGGTAGGCTTTGTTTCAGTAAAATCGTTGTCTTTAAATACGTTTTTTTCTAAAGAAAGTACAGATATTAATGAAAAATCAAAAGAAGTTCAACTGTTAGTTCAAGCAAAGGTTAGTTTGAGAGAAGTTGATGAAGCCTGTTTGTGCTGATTTTCCAAAGATAAGTGAAATATAACTAGTGTCAAGACCTCTATACGAGCCTTTCTAAAAATCTGGCATCGCATTCTAGGAGAGAAAGGAAGAACCTGATAGACAGGGGAAGGGGGTGGGGGGTGGGAAGATCTAGTGACAAGGGAAGGAATTTATGACATTTTATTACTAGTAATAGGTTATTTTAAGCTATTAAAAATGACTATGTCTGTTTCCATTGCTAAATTATTTTAATATATAATCAATCAACTATTTATTCACTCATTTCCAAGTATTTCATTATTGGCCCAAAACTATTTGAAAGTAATCTTAGTTTCCTGGTTAGCTCAGGCCTACTTTCTGATATTTTTTGTCACCTCAAAAAATTAATTTATAAAAAACAATTGAGTAAATAAATAAAACTGAGAAAATAACTAAGGAGGTGTGTAGGAAATTAGAACAATCGATTTTAGAAAGCAAGGAAGTAGATAATGAAGATGAAAGTTATTCAAATACCATGTGTAATAATTATCATATTTTAATCAAAAAACTAAAGGAAAAACATTAAATAGTCAATAATGAAACACAACAATAGTTTAGTGCCTAGCTGTTGGTCTTATTGAAAATATCCAGGAGCTTCAAGTCTTGAATATTTGGTTAGGATTACAAGATAACTTGCGAAAACAAATGGAATTGTGCCTGATTTGGCAAAAAGTAAAAGTGGGAAAAAGTTGGGTGAAACTGTAATGTTAGTCTATATAAGAATTTTATCCAAGTATGACGAAAATTTAAAGTAGAATATATCCAGGCAATAAAGATTGTCTCAGTCAAATTTAATGGTGTCAAAGAGCAAAGGCAAAAGCGTTTGATTTTATGTAATTTAAAAGAACTGTAATACTTTCATTTTAAGAGCACCTAGCCAGATTTTAAATTAGCTTTGTCTAAATTTAGTGTATTGAGGTCAAAATGGTGTGTTTTAGCCGGTTCCTGAGGGACCCACATGGTTTGTGTTAAGCTAATGCTGTAGGGGAGAAATGTGAATATTTATTATCAGGATCTACTAGAATTAATTGATTCGTAACAAATATTTATATTATTGCATGATGGATGAGTGTTCCTGCTGCCCTTGAGTACAAATTATATCTCATTTCCTGAAGAGATGTCTGAAGAATTTTTTTTATAAACTATGAATAAGCACAGATTGTGCCAACCTTTTAACTGTTGTTCTAACTTCCACTGAGTTTATTGAAAGACTCAATGAAAAGTTGGTGACATTAAAAAAACACCATTTGTTTTAAAAACTAGCGGTTTTTGAAAACTGCTAAAGAAAACCTGACATAAAATGAGTATATATAGTTCTAGCAGATTTTGCTAAAAACTACAGTTTTGTGATTCAGGATGAGATTCAAAGTTTCTATTGGCCCACTCTTTATCCTTTTGTTTATTACTTCATCATGCCAGATAGATGTTTTGAAGAGCCATTATGTGAATCATAAGAGAAACATTAGAACACAACACAGTGGCACTTCATACATTTCAAAAGTAACTCCCCTCAGAGAAGCTTTCCTTTGGTTAAGATTTTTTTTTAATTTCAGTGATGGAGCTGCTAGTCAATATAAGAACAGAAAAACTTCATCAACATGTGCCATCACAAGTCTGATTTTAGACAGGATGTCGAGTTGCTTTTCCTTTTTTTTTCCCCCCCTCCTCATGCCTGTGATGGAGTAGGAGGTAAACTCCGAAGAGAGAAGCCACAAAATCAAGTCTATAAAGATCTTATACAAATCAGATCCTCACCCCAAAAGATTTCTATGATCGTGCTTCGAAAAAATCCGAAGGCATACCTTACATTTTTGTTTCAACAGTAGAAATGTAATTAACAAACGAGGAAGCGTTGAAACCCAAAATTGAAAAATGCAAATTATTCTATTAAAAAGTGTAAAAAAAAACACAGAAAAGCTTGAAAACTTGGAAAATCTACAATAAGATGGTGCTGAACATCTGCATCTTTTTAATTGAAAATCTTCCAGTAGCAACGCACAATCTGGTTTCAACTATTCTGGCTTAAAATGTGGTGACAACATAGCCTGTATTTAGTATGAAGAGTGGTGGCTTGCTGTATTTGAAAATATCAGTTTTGAAAAAGAAGATCCTATATGTGAATTTCTAGCCTCCAGGTCCAAGAACATCTTTCCATAAGTCGAATGAAGCATCATGGGTTCCATTATTAGGGGTCATGAGAAAACTCACACCTTTGGAGCTTTCCACACCTACAGGAAGGAGCCACCATATCATTGATAAACTTTGCAGTGAAAAATCTCAGCTATACAATCCCTACTTCCAGTAAAAGATATGAATTTTATGGGTGAGCTGCAATTTACATTTATAAATTGTGGACTTATTAATCACTCTACAGCACTAAAATATGACAAGTCTAAAACTCCAAATTTTTAAGAGGAATCATATAATCATTGTCCCCTGTTAGTTTCACTTTTTTTTTTTCAGTTTCTCACTCGAGATAATGAGGCCTGAATATTTGAAAATTTGAGTGAGTGGTCATGTTTAGGACATAATAAAGTAAGAGGAGGAGGTTTCTAAGTCTTGAAATTTCACATATTAAGACTTAAGAAGTAGGTTAAAAAAAGTGTGAAAATTTAAAGATCTAGATTCATTCCCTTCATATCTTTTAAAAGGCTTAAAACTGCATTTTTAAACAAATTTTAAGCAAAATTTCAGTTATTAAGGTTGCATTCAGTGAAGTGTTAGGTTTATCGGTCCGCGTTGGGCGTCGATTTAAATGATATGTTTATTCTGTGATAATCGGTATTTATAGCCCCGTGATCGAGCACCAATTATGATGATATGGAATTATTATTATAGCCCTACATTTGCTTGAGGCGCTAGGTTAAAGTTAAACCGTTTAGTCAGCTGATAATTGCCCCTGATCGAGCACTAATAAAAGCGGTACAGAATGTTTGTGAGATAATTTAATTAAATAAATAAAACCTTTAATATTGCACACGATTTATTTAGATCATGGCACTGGTTTATTACAACGTTCTGTAGATATATGTCGCCAGCACTCTTAATATTTTACTCTGTTGAGTTACATTACTACTATTTTTCCTACCGGCACTGTGTAGATATATGTGACTACTCTATATATTCATACGCACAAGCAGCTTATATACGACCTACCCCTTGCCCCTTGGACATCTCGTGACCAGTGTCAAAACCAACAAATCGAAAGCGTCCTGAAAACAGGAATCATGAAGGCTAGCTTCCTATTGGGTATAGGGAGCTAATGTCACTTGCTTTTTTTTTTAAAAACACTACGGATTTACTTTTGAAAAAAAAAATTAAGTTTTAATGATGCAATCTTTTGACATTATTTCTAAAAAGCGGGTGATTCTCCATGGATGAAGTATTGAAAGGATATCTTACATATAATACTTTAAAGAAAAATGCACTTTATCCATGACTTTTTAAATATATGAGAGGGGTTCAAATCAGTATCATTACATCAGACAAAACTTACAATGACATGAAAATGGCCGTACCAAATAAAAAAGTTAGTGGATTTTTTTAAAAAAATCTGTTTTTAATTATTAGTACCTATATTAGTATATTAATATTATCACATATGCAGCAGAAATATGGACATTAAATATAAGAGAGACTAGGAAATTGGAGGCTGCGGGAATGAAGTTTGTGAGGAGCATTTTAGCTGTCACGAGGAGAAACAAGATTAGGAAGTTATCTGAGAAAGACAGATAATCTAAGTGCCAAATATAAAAACATTCAAAATTGATCATACAACCTAATAATTTTTACTTTCTCTTGGCCCCTCAAAGGTAGAGAAGTATTGTGATCGTCAAAAGAATCAAACTCGAGATTTTGATAAATTTCGACGCTTCATGACACCCTGAAACTGAGAAAGTATTTTTTGGGTTGCCATCTGTATCTCCAACTAAAGCCAAAACCATTTTACCGATCGGGCTAAAACTTGGTATCTAGGGTTTTAACATGGTCCCCCTGAGGTATTTATGGAATTAGATCCAACCCTAAAATTAAGGGTGGTTTAATCGATTCTGTCAAAACCCGCTCTAACGATTTTTATTAAATTTTGTATCCAAGCATTGTTTAGTACTACAAACAAAATGCAAATTTTCATTTTCCCATGAAAATAACTTTAAGTGCACTTTAAATAAACGAAAATTTCCAATTTTGATCATATATCTATCATATATAGCTATTTGAGCTATAAAATAAATTATCATTGTAAAGTTGTAGTACTTTTTAATATAAAAATATTTTAATCTAGAATATATTTTTATAAAACCAATAGTTTCTTAGAATTTTTTATGGAATACTTATAAATATGTAATTGATTGTTATTATTTTTAGTGAACAGAAATGTTCCTCTTTTTTCAATGTTTCTGTAACAGTATATATTATTAAAATTATGCTCTTTAGTGGAGTGTTTCTGCAACAGCTGGAATTTATCTTGTGTTCAGGGTCAGTAAAAACTTTAAATTTCTTAATGCAATCTAGACAAAGATTTGAACTCTAGCATCAAGGAAGCTCAATCATGCATTGACCTGAGCTGACGATATCGCTCCTGGTCCTGTGCCTCTAATTTGGTCCAGATGTCCCAAGCCACCTTGGCGAACTTGGCAGTCAGATCTTCAGACTGAGGCTGGTTCCTCACCATCCCCGCCAGGATATCTGTGACAAGGTTCTCACGGTCAGTGTGATCAAAGATCACCATATCTGACCAAATGCGTGGGAACTGGTCCACAGCCCCGTTCAGATCAACCGCCCGCAACACTTCCTGCAGCAATGAACGACAAAGATATGTTTCAAGTGAAAAGTGCTAATTAATAAAAGTAACCATTGAACCCTGGTCCATTGACTTAGAGTTCCGAATAAACTGTTTAGGTTTTCTTCCCAATTTATAAATAGTGTTAAGCAAGGACAAAAACATTACATTTAATGGAAATTGTAGAGCAGGGCTGCAGAGTCGATTCGCCAAGCCTTTCCAATTCCTCTAATTTATTACTGTTTGACTCAAGACTCTCATAAATATATTAATTAGTGATAAATAAAATGATAGAATATTAGGAAAATGGTAGAGCACAGTCTAATTACTACTTCCTGAGGAAGATGCTACAATAGCATCGAAATATTGAAGTGTGTGTAAATATGTGTCAGTGTTGTTACTTTTATTTGTGCTCTACCATTTTCCTAATATTCTATCATTTTATTTATCACTAAATGTTTTTGCTCAATGCACTTTTTTCATATATAAAATATATTAATTAGTAATAACAAATTTACTGAAGTAAATGCTCTAATATAGATTGCTTAATGGGAAAATTCTTTGATCTTGTGAATGTATATTTAAATAAATTTGCCAATCTAAATTACAAATATTGGTCCCGAAGAATAAAAAAGTATAAAATTAATATGATATATTTACCATATATTGTTAAAATATTATAAGTTTTTTATTTGAAGGCCGAGTGTGAGTTGGTATATATTTATCGACTCGGGCTCTATCCAAAATTGTTTCAGACTCCACAGCCCTAGTATAATTATAGTAGACGACCCCTTTTGACTATTTAAGGTACAATAAATTAAGATGAAAGAATTAGAGATTAGGTGAAAACAGTTGAATTTTTTGGAGCAATTATTGCCTCTTTGTCCAATAGCAGCAGTGTAAAGTGTGAAGTGTGTTTTATGTCCAGTGGCAGCGGTGTAAAGTGTGACCTGTGTTCCTCTCTGTCCAATGGTTGCAGTATAAAGTGAAAACTATGTCCCACTTGTCCCTGTAAAAGCCATACTGTTCTTGTTATTATTTATGTCTTAGTATTTCTTACCAATTTTCTCTCTTTGTTTCCTCTTTTGGGAAGTTGTGTTTCGTGTTCCGCACTCCCTCCTGAAGAGTTCCAATAGAATTAAACCTTGGTCACATACAAGGTACCAGACTCACATGCTCCAGATTAAAATAGCAGCGATAAGTGAGGAACTTGAGTCCTTTAACACGAGGACCGCTTCGTGCAGTTCCAAATTACAACAATGCTATCAAGGAGACATTTTTAAAAACAGTTCACTTTAAGGATGGTTTTACTAGAGAACAGATAAAAGGAGTTTGCAAATTGTCTAGACTCTAGTTGTAAAAAATCTTAAAATATGAGTGTTTAAATGTGTTCAGACCACCACCCCTTTTACAAGAAACAATTTGAAAGTGAGTTTTTAGACTTGGAAGTGTTACCAATGAAAATTGCAACTAGCGCTCCTTAGTGCTCAAGGACTCAACCTGGCTCAAGGAGTGTAGCGAAACTCCCATAAGGCTGAGTGTCTGGTGTATACCTTGTCTGTAACCTAGGTAAAGGTATTGGGCAGTAATCAAGAAAGTAGTGCTTCCCTTCCCCCCTTCCTTCACCCCACTAAAAACTGAGATGGGCACTGAAAACGCTTTTATTGGTTACCAAAGATCACAGCCGTTTATTATCAAATTGCTTTGCACATGTAAGGGTTAGGTGCTACAATGTCGGCTCTATACTCTGATTTATAGAGAGGACCCAAATGCATTTGTGAATCTGCCAAAAGTTTTTTTTGGCCTTAGTCCCCCAAAACCGAAAACTTTCCTACACTTTTGGTGTTAATATTCACTATTTTCCCCCCTCCCCTCTTAATTATTCTAAATTAAAATATATCTTAATTAATTTATTTTCATTTTGTATTAAAGTAATTAGTTTCATTTAGTGTAGAATAGGGCTGGGCTGATCTGCCACTTTTCCGGTCAGGCCAATGTCGATCATCTACTACCGATCAGGCTTTTTACTGATGCCGATGATTTGGTTGATTTTATTTTCAATATTACAGAGTTGAGACGCATCTCTTAAAGGAAAACCTCTGTTTGCTCTATGAGGTAATATTTGTAAGAAGGTACAGAAAAAGTGGAGAGAAACATCTAAAAGGAACAAACATGATATGACTTTTAAAATGAAAAGAAGAACATAGTTCACAGTGTACATTGCTGCCATTAACCAAAGAGATTATGGCTGCCTCTTCAAGAAATTGAGCTTTACCACCCAATCCCTCGAACTAGATTTAATTCATTTCCTATGTTTGTCCTTTATATTATTCCTTTTACATGTTCCTATATGAGTATCCTATCATTCTTTACAAACTTCCTTTTGCTACCTTTTCTCTCTCTTTTTTTTTCTTTTTTCCTCTTTTAAGAAGTTGTGTTGCACGTTTCACACTCCATCCTGGTAAGTTTCGATCAAATGAAACCTAGGTCAGGGGATTTGGCAGTTATGATTAATTTTCTTGAAGGTGACCATTACCTTTTTGTTCAAGGGCAGCAATTTTTTATATTTTACTGAATTTTACATATTTTCAAAGATTTTTAAAATAGTTTTAAAAGTATTGGTTGTTTAGTAAATTTACTATGAGTCACATATCAATTGATTAGTTTGAAATCCCTAGTTTTAGCACCTCCTGAGACTTCTGCTCCCCTATGGTTCAGAGATCTATTTGTTCCCAAGTGGTTGACCTTTTAGCTAAACTTGCAAAGATACCCTTTCCCTTTCATCCCACAGAGCTGCTCGTGCATGCACACATACACACATGCACACATACACATACTGTCTCACTTGCTGACCTTTCTATTCTCATTCAATGCCTTTCCCCTCAACCCCTATACCTAATTGTAGAGGAAGATATATTTACTTAGATTACATAACAGTAATAAAACCCAAGGGAGAATCCGGACAAATAAGACATTGCCTATTGTGTTAGCTACCCCACAGTGAAGGTTGTGCGACTGGAAAACTAAGAGTGGCGCTTACCCCTCCCTCCCCTCCCAACTATTCTGCCTGCACCAACTGTTTTCAAGGTCAGTTTCTTCGCTCGTAAGTTTTATAAAGCCTACAGTCCTTATCCCACGCCTCCTCCCTAGCTAAAGAACCAAGGACAAAGCTGTCTACCACGGAACTTAGCTGTGAACGGAACTTAGCTGTAAGTGACAAGACCTTAGTACTTGGCGCACTCAAAACATGGCCTCATTTTTGTACATGAGCAACTTTCGAGAGTTGGTTTAAACACCACCATAACATCACTATTTAATAATGTTAAAATAGAGAGTGAGTCAAATAGTAGCTTCACATAGTGGTAAAGACTTTTTTTACCTTGTTTACACCTGTTAAAAAGGTTTAGTAAAATGTGGCTGGCTTGTACTCACCTCCATTATCCCTGGCTCTGGGATGTAGATGTTGGGCACCATCTTATTGTAGAACTCCATGAACACTTCGAACGGCTCAGTAGAGCAAAGAAGCGCAAACAAGTTGCGACTGAATCATAAGAAGTTGAGAAAAGCTAAAGTTAGTGTGAGATCCAAAGAGTAAACTTATGTAACCAAAATAAAATATAGGTATTATATGAAGGGTGTTCGAAGTTCACTTTTTTTAATTCAAAGTGAAGTTTAATTGATTATATTAAATAATTCTGAATTCAAATTAAAGTTTAAACATTTAAATAAAATTGTTTTGTGTTAAAAAAATTATATTGTATACTGTATAATATATTGTATATTGATTTAGCTTTTTACACATAATATAATTTGGTACAGTCCGATACCTTAGCTCAGTTGGTAGCATGTCTGCCTATTGAGCTAAGGATCTCGGTTTGATTCTCGGCATGGCCGAATATTTATCATTAATGAAAATATGGGTTTAACCTTTTGCATTTATAAATTAACAGCTGGGGACTGGATGTTGTGCTTGTCCTAGTCTTAAGTTAGATTATAAGGCATATGAAGCTACAACAGGCCCAGCCAGCCAACTTGAATAAAAAAGTGACCCAGGTCACAGGCTGGAAACAGTAATTTGTATAATAATATATTATAGAGTGACTTATTGGAAAAGTGTTTAACAACTCTTGTAGGGGTTTATTTGTTCGTGACAATAACGAGGCTCAACAATCGAGATGAAATCAGGAACGAGAATTTTAGAATCCTTTAATTTGGGACAATAATAGTAATTAAAAATGTATAGTTAGGTATTTCTAAATTTCCTGATACTATCTTAAAACACTGTGTAAAATTTAATTTGTTAAATAAATACATAGGCTCTAATAGTGGAAATTCAAACAAATTTATCAAATTTAAAACCGAATATAAAATGTATAAAAACATATGAAATATTAATAGCACCAAAGAAACTAGAATATGAAATATACTTATTACTTCTAGAATCTAGACTATACATGCTTGACTATTGCTTGATGATCTCAACCAGCAATGCCTGTTCTTGCTGGCTATAGATTTTATGTGTAGTCTAAGAGCAGCACGTTATAAAGAGTGTACAGCACTTCAACATAGTGAGTGACTGGTTGAAATCGATTATTTTAAATTTTTTATTTGTTTTAAGTGAGATATAAAATAAATACATATACCAAAATAACTTAATTAAAATCCGCTTTGGTTACCGCATGGTCTAAGGCGCTACTCTCACAATCAACTAGTCTGCCGATGATGCAGAAATCATGGTTCAATCCCGGTCGGTTGTACTAAGGATGATTTTTCCCATATGCTTTCCCATGCTTTCCCCATTCATATATGGGTACACTTCAACTAAATTCAACCTTCATCATCCCTAACTCAAGTGGGTAGTAAGAGACAGTGCTAAAAAAATTAACCTCTTTTCCACTTGCATGTTCATATCTATAGGTCCTATCAACTTTTACCAATTTCCTTTTTCTCCCTTTTTTTTTCTCTTTTTTTTAGGAAGTTGCGTTGCGCATTTCAATCTCCTCCCTGATGAGTTCCGAGAATGAAATCTAGGATGGGGATTGGGTTGTAACGATTGATTTTCTTCAAGAGGCAACCATTATCTCTTTGTCCAGTGGCAGCAATGTAAAGTGTGAACTGTGTTCTCCTTTTAATCGTAAAAGCCATATTTTGTTCATTCCTTCAATATGTTTTCATCCAACTTTCCTGTACCTTCTTCCAAATATAATACAGTGACCTCATAAAGCAAAAAGAGGTTTTCCTTCAAATGGTTTTATACTTTAGCGTTATATAAAATCTTTCTTTCCCATGACACCATCACACACTGTCTTGTGCAAACATAGTTATATGGATATTGAAATCCTTTATAGTTAACTAAATGAATCAATCTAATGAAATGTATATAAGTTACCTAAACACACCCAGTATATGAATGGTGCTGCCATCTAGACATGATATATTCAACTATATCAATAGTTTAACACCAAAAAAGCAATATGTCCTACACTTTGTATAGCTATTTGGCAGTTTGCTACTTATCATATTTAATTACCTATGAGTTGATAACTACTCACTAGTATATAGATTCCTTGTAGGAGTCCCCAATGAGGTCGTAGTTGTTGCCTGTATGGAGGAGTGCGTCCACTGACCATGCTAGATCCTTGTCGTGCAAATGGTTGCGACACAGGTCCATTGCCGTCACAAAGAAGAAGGTGTCCTTAGGGTCCTGGATAGTGAAGGACCGCCCATTGATTTGGCTCATGATGTCCACCAGGATGCTGCTTGTTGGCCCTCCTATAATATTCACACGGAAAACAAAGTGTATAACCACCAGAGACTCTGCCATTTGCCATTTTTACATGGAAAAAAGTACAGTAAAGAGGGATTAAAATAAAAAAAAGGAAGAAACACAATATGGCTTTTACAGTGAAAATATGAACACGCTTCACACCTTATACAGCTTACGGGTGTTAAACGCCCAACACAACTTTGTTAAGGAGTTAACCGATAAACAAAAGGGAGAATTTAAAAATTGGTAAACAATGTCAGGTCATAGAAAATATATATTGAAAATCCATATATTTTGTTTGTTATCGTTATATGTTCCTAACCATCTACCTCTACATTCTTCCTACTATGACATGAACCTAAAAGAGTGTAAGAAAAGTTCCCCTAATAGACTTCACAATTGTGATCACAACTCTTAAGTTTCATTCACATATTTGCAGAGCCTGATTGAGTGTGGCAGCAATTCACACTGCAGGAATGTATGTTGACCCATGATGGTTTTACAACGCTAACTTAAGGTGGGGATGTAGGAGACGAGAGAGAAGGTTAGTGTTTTTGAAGTTTTTATTTAAAAACAATTCTTGGTCAAAATAAATCAAATATTGCTTCAGTATAACCAGCGAGATCAATTTCTTTCACATGTTGACCTCAACAGTTTTTGATTATTTGTCAAGGATGTCCTGTAATTTAATGACAACTTTTTATATTCATTTAAAAAATATGTCATCAATATCAATACGCTATGATCAGATGTTTCAATAAATGTTGAATCACATGTGAGAAATTAAAACTCTATATAATATAAGTCTATTTTGTCAAAATAAATCAAATATTTTATTTATTTTGCGAGAAGACTTCAATAACACAGGCCTTTTGTTGCGTTCCTACATCCACCTTTATTACATTTAAAAATTGTCACATATAATTTATCTGCTAGTGCATAAACAAATCTTAGATAAGAGGTTCCCAACCTGGGATCCACAGAGAATCCTGTGTTGCGCCACGAAACATTTAGATTTTAAAATTATTTTTAATTTGTATTTTCACATCATATAAAAAATATTCACATTTTGCTTAACATCATTTTTTTCCCATTAATGTCCGATTTTTTTTTTTATGAAATTGGTTAAGGGTACTATAGAAATGTGTGTGTGGGTAGATTAGCAGGGCGACAGAAAATTATCATCAACTTCAAGGAGTTCATGTTATGTAAAAGTTGGGAACCAGTGTTTTAGATTATTGTCTAGATTAATGTTTTCAAATTATAATGTTGTATTACAATATATTTTATTTTATTTATTCAGTGTTTACAGGCCCGGTATCTTATAACTTTAAATCCAGGCTATTTTTCCACATAACTTTGACTTTACTTTTCCAATTACAAAATACATTTCCTTTTTAACATTACAACTCAGATTTTGGCTCCTAATTTAATTGAAATTCAACTACCTCTAGTTCCATTTGGTCCGCCCCGGGTATATTACACCCCCGGTACCCTCCCTGCTGGCCCTCACAGTGTCCAGGATTTCATTCCCGAGTCCGCCAAGCGCCCAGCAGAGGTGGGCATCCACATATTGTATTACGATATAGTCAACACATCAATTCAGCACTTTCCATTTAACGAGTTATTTCAAATCACCTCCCTACTAATATAAATTAAAATGTTTCAGTAGGCCAACCTAAACTTGAGAGAATCTCCTAGTTTTTAAAACATATAAAAAAATGCGGCCAACCACTAAGAGACTTAAAATATCTAAATCTGATGAAACTCACTCTCCTTGCAGAAGGTGTTGAGAAGAAAATAGTATGAGGCAAGAGATGGCTCCACACCCAGTTTTCGAAACTCCGCCAATATGCGCAGGGCATATGTCTTAGCCTGCCTTTGTAGACCCATAGTGCTCACAGTTTCCAAAGCAGAGTTGAGGGTACCCACGTTCGGTTGTAAGCCCTGTTTCGCCATGGCCCCCAACAATTCCTGAAATGTCATATAGTTAAGGAATGGCAGGGGCCTTGTCACTTCCTACCTTGACTCAAGACAACAAGGGTTCAATCCTGACCAGAATTTTTCAATTTGTGATTTCCATTCCTCTCGCTAGGTTAATATTGGTGAATTTCCTTAATATTCTCTGTTTTATTAATATGTGCTGATCTCTCTTTATGTATAATATTGTATTATATCTGGAAGAAGGTACAGGAAAGGTGGATAGAAACATATAAAAGGGGACAAACACAATATGGCTTGTAAATAAAAGGAAGAATACAGTTCACGCTTTACATTGCTACCATTGGACAAACGAGGTAATGACTGCCTCTTGAAGATGATCGATAGTCACCGTTCAATCTGCTGACCAAGGTTTCATTCTAATGGTCGAGGGATTGGGCGGTAAAGATTGATTTTCTTCAAGAGGCAGCCATTACCTCTTTGTCCAATGGCAGCAAAAGTTAAGAGTGAGCCATGTTCTTCTTTTCAGTGTAAAAGCCAAATTGTTTTCGTTCCTTTAAGTTCTTTCAACCTTTCCTGGACCATGTTTCAAATATAATACAATTACCTCTAAAGCGAAAAGAGGTTTTCCTTATCTATATACAGCATTAAGATTCTAATTCATAGTATGAAGATATAATTACAATTTGCAATTTACTCATTCATAAAAACAAAATAAAAATATTTGTTGATGAAATAAGCATAAAAGGCACCTCAACTAGTCGCCAGCGTTGCTCCACGCCCTCCCGCAGATAGCTGGTCACCCGAATGAGGCTGTTGTAGGCCTCTGTGGTGAGAGGGATCCCCTTGTGGTTCATTTCTTCAAACAGTTGCCAAGGCTCTGTCCACTTGGTAGTGTCGGGTCATGCCTTGCAGCAAAGCGCAGTATGCAGCAGACGTTCGAAGGCTCTATGGATTGAACACAGTCTCCGCAACACCATTGTCTCTGAAATGTATTATCAAAGTGAGCAGGTTAAATAAAACACCTAGATCTTGACTTGGGAAGTCAAATATTTTGTCCTGAACCACATCGATGGTCCAGGTGTCAGGATCACAATAACTAGATTACCGGGGGGGTTTGAATTATGGAGGGGTGCAAAGTGATTTTCTAAATGTTTTTCCACTTTCCTCCGTGCAAATGTGGGTATAGTTATACTAAATTCTTCTTTCCTTACTAACACCCCATTTTTGTGAACCTTCAAATTTAAAAATATTTCATAATATCCCATAGCTTCATTTAAGAAAAATATTTGAATTAGGTGGTATTAAGTTTGGTTCAAAATATGGAAAATTAACGAGTTAAACTAAATGTTTCTATGTGTGTTACGCACACTTTTTGACTTGAGTGAAGAGTAGTTAAACTAGTAACTACCTAAATATACCTATTTATACTTACAAACTTAGCAAAGAAACTATAAAAATTAATTTTTGTAATTTTTTTTCAACTAAGAATTATTTATTTATAGGACTTAAATAAATGCATTTTGCATTAATCTGGGAGTTAGACACTTGAATCCCAAGAGGTTCAAGATTCATAAGAACCTGATTATCTTTCCAATTATGAGGACCTTGACTTGATATAACAATTTTAAGCCATCAGTAAAAGGAATTATATAGGCTTGTGTAGTTGAGATAGTAATAAAATCATATTATATTTATAATAACAATTACAAAATTAGTTAATAAAATAGACATTTTAACGAGCTAATTTTTCCCCAAAATATTTATCTGTAGCTTTAATTATCCTATAAGAAAACATGTCAAATCACAAGCAGTTATAAATTTGATATGTTTCATATTTTGTTTATTAGTCCTTAATGTAATAATCGCCCATGATTACTTCCTTGGTTACAATTCCATTCCTTTATGTCCAGTTGCGCATACACCTTACATGGGCTTTCAAAAGAAATGATCTTATTTTGAAATGTATTTATATTCAATTTATATATAATGCTTATAAAAGTTGATGTTCATACTTTAAAATGAAAAATATATTATTTTCTAGTAGACAATATGAAATATAAATTGCTTTTTTTTTTTTAACTTAAATGTGGTAAATTTGGTAATATATTTATTGCAATGTTGATCAATAATTATTTTAGACATGTATGTTAGGATTCCCTTGGTGTGACTCGCGTCTTGTGTCTGCGACCGCAGATATGTGGCGGTGAGTCGCAGACACAAGAAATCCTACCTTTAATCAACATAATTCTATGACTAACTAGTAACTAATGCTATTTTTGTAGTTGAATGTATTAATTATCTTAGATTCGAAAATAATCAATATGTATTCTCGATGTTTATCTGAGTACTCAGAGAGTTCTACTAAAATGTATCATGGAATAGACATGACAAACAAAATATCATATATCATTTGTCAGTGGCACCAAGCTTTGAACAACCTTTTTTTAAATTCAATTTTTAATATTTTCACTTTAACTAAAATTGTGTTGCCCCTATTTCCCTACGTTTGTGTCAGGTGGCCTCTTTGGTAGTTAGAAGTTTCGAATTGGCATAAGGGAGTTGGATTGTAGACCTGGTTAGACAGTTAGATTACTGGTTTATTGTCTAATATTGAGTTTAACTACAATATAGAAAACCTCAGATAGAAGTTAAGATAGGGATGGTCATCAAAAGTCTAATAGTGTTAAAAGTCCATCTGCTCCTGAGTAGCTCACTTATTCTCCAGAGTCCTTGGTACAGTTCCACGATGCCTCCACTAATCGCATCAGAAAATTTAGGATTCAGATTTGAAAAATGTAGGGATTGACCCATCTCTAATCATACTTATTCGAACTTTTGAATACTTGCACATCACATAAATAAAAATTATCTGAGACAACACCCCAACTAGGCAGAGCAAAACAATCCACTCACTTCCATGTTTTCCTCTGCCGTTCACGGGCCCTAGTTCCTTGTCGGAACCACCTTTCCTCAATCAGGTCCTCGGGGAGAGCGTCGTCACCGTTGTAGTAGCACAGGAGCTCCAATAAGGACTGTTTTGTAGACTCTGACACCACTACACAACAAACACACAGCTCAACAATTACATCTCAACTCAATTACAACTACAACACAACTCATCAACTTCATCAACCAACTTTCTGCGCAGATGGGTTTTCTGTTTTATTGGCAGTCGCAGTCGCAATCATTTGGTTTACTAAATCGCGGCTTATTGTAGTATTTTAATGCTTTGTCCCATAATTACCGAATATCAATTGTTAAGAAAGGTAGCAGCCGCACATTAGCGTTTATACCTGTTCGGAAGTATCTCACATCACACCTGCTTCGGCCAACTACAAGACATTTTCCATCTCTATTGCTTGGAGCAGCAGCAGCAAAGAGAAAGTCACAGAGGCAAACACATAGCTAAAACGCAGCCAAAGCAAAAAGACACTATGGTGATGTGTGCTGAATGTGATGTAGGACTTTGAATCCATCTATGCTTCAACTCCATTCACACACAAAGATATTTTTAATATCTCTAAATTGTATTTGAAATGGGTTTTTCCTAAGTATTACATCTTTGAATCTAAATTGAGTGTATTTCTATATATTTTATAGTAGTACAGTTAATTTTTATAGGCATTATTAAAATTTATAATTGCAATACACAATGTTGAATATTTAAAATGCAGTTTTAAAATTTCTATAGAAAAATAAAAAATAAATTTAATTTTCATCAGAAACCTCACTCAACAGGTTGATACTAGACAAGTTCTGTTCACCAACATTAAAAATGAATGAATTTAAAAATGACACTTGGACACGAGAATCAAACCCGGAACCTTTGGCTTAGCATGCCAATGCTTTACCATTGAGCTATACTTAATTGTATAGCGTTAATTTCTTCCATAACATTAAAAATGTTTATCTTATAGAAACTATTCCAAAAAATACACATTGCTTGTGATTATTTTATTTATCCAAACAAACTTAAGTATTGCAGGCAGCATTGCCAACTATACGCTTTGGATATTAGGCCAAAAGTCTTACCCTGGGCTGCCGAGGATGGGGAGATCGAGGTTCGAATCTCGGTCGGGTAAACTGAGGGTGGTTTTTCCTAAATGGTTTTCCACTCTCCCTCCACGTAAATGCGGGTTTACTTCCTCTAAATTCAACCTTCCCAATTCCTAACCCATTAGTGTAATTAGTACTTAAGCGTATAACCCGAACGGGTAGTAAGACGCGGTGCTAAGTATTATTATTATTATTATTATTATTATTATTATTATTATTATTATTATTATTATTATTATTATTATTATTATTATTATCTTACCCTGGGGCTTAATAAATAGTAATAATATAATACATTAATCATCATCATCACCTCCCCCTCCACCTTCGTTCAGTCGTCTCCTCTCACCTCCACACTCCTCACTCCCTTCATCAATCTGTCTCTTTGTCTTCCTCTCGGTCTCCTACCCTCACCTCCATATCCAACATCCTCCTGGGCATTCTCTCCCTCTCCATTCCTCTCACATGGCCATACCACCTTAGTCATGCCTTCTCTATCTTGTCCTGGATTGGCTCTTCCTCTTCATTAATAATGTCAATTTTTTTTTTAAACCAAATTAGGCTGATTAATCAATGTTGTCAAGGCTTAGTGCTTTAGAATAGAAATTTTTAAAAAAAATTATAGCCCCTCCCATCAAACCCCAATAACAAGAGACTTTGATTTTATTCCCAATGGGATTAAAAAATTAATTATTTAGTGTAATTGGTTTTGAATAAAATATAACTGTAGATACATGCACCAATATCACTATTTATTTACCAAGTGTCTTTTTTTTAGTTTCTCATCTGGAAAAAGTATGGATTTGTATACATTTTCAACACTGAAATAGTTGTTTTTATTATTATTATAATAATTCTTATTGTTACTACTACTATTATTACTATTACTACCATTACTACTACTGTTCATATCATCATAAGCATCATTATCATCATAATTCTTTCCCCTAATTCAATAAAGTGGGTCTTACAACTTTGTATAGTTACAGTTAGAGCCAAATTAGTTTGAAGGAATCTCTTCAAACTTTATAATTAGATGTTATAGGGTCATTGTTTAAGGTTTTTTTTAACCTTCAAATTAAGAATAGTTTACTACTAATTTTCTAAAACATATTTGAAATATTTCAAAAAGGTCTATAATTTTGATAATGAAAATGTATATCTGGAATGTGTTTTACATGATAAATAAAAACGTGTGTTTGTTTTAATATAATAAAAATCTTTAAAGGGTAGTTTACAGATGACATAATATATGTGAAAAATTTTGTATTATTTTTAAAATAGCTATAACAATTTTATTCAAAAATGATATAGTTGAAGAATGCTTTCATCCAAGTAAAAGATAGGTCTGTTTACTATCGCTTGAGACTATAGAACCCTAATTGAAGGGCAACGGCAGCTACTTTAACTAAGCCAATCGCCATATTTCAAACATCTTTTCTTACGTCATAAACATATTGGACGTATACATACTCAAAGTTATCCATTTCCGAGAGTCGGGCGGGATTTAGTCTTTCTCGTCAAGTTTCTGGCAGGATATTATGTATGCTTATTGTTCCAAAGAAGTACTGGTGGCTCATCACTGTTAATCTCTTGTATAACAGTCATGTTCTTTGTTCTGTGGCAAACTTAGGGAAAGTGGAGGGGTATTTTAACTCTTGTGGCAAGAGATATAGATTTGAAGGTGCGTGACTCATTGTCCTCTATTATTTGTTAGGTTCAGCATGTGAGAGAGCTTGAAGGATTTAGAGAAGGACAAAGATATTCTACGCTACCATCTTTTGGGGTGTTGGAAGTGAGGGTAAGGGTGGGTGAAGTAGCTTTCCGAGGTCAACCATTTATGAGCCGAGTGATCAGTCTGTCTGTTGTTAGCGAGCCAGAAAGGGAGTAGAGATTAAAGAAGTGTTAAACTAGAGAACCTTTAAGAGGTGTCAATAATTCTAGACAACATTTAAGGAGTTTCAAACATAGATAGCTTTTAAGGAGTAACAAACCTAGAGAAATTTTAAGGAGTAACAAACCTAGAGAACATTTAAGGGGTTTAAAACCCAAACAACATTTAAGGGGTATAAAACCTACAGAGAACCTTTAAGGGGTATAAAACCTACAGAGAACCTTTAAGAGGTATCAAACCTAGAGAACATTTAATGGGTATCAAACTTATTGAACATCTAAGAGGTGAAAAAATAATTATTACTTTTTACTTTCTGCCAATAATTAAATATAAAACACCATTTTAAAAAAGTAATTTGTTTATTACAATAATTTCCATCAAAAATTTACTAAAATTAAATATTATATCTATACTATCCAGTGTTTGTTCTTTTACTACTCAATTTGAAATTAATTGATTCGATATAAAATGCTATTTGCAAACCCTATCTTTATTATTATGTTTTTATTATGTTACATAAATCACATTAATTGTTTTGTTGCTAAAGATTAACTAATTTAACCACTTGCTTCTTAAATCTAATTTGCTATAACACCATAATTTATATGTGTGTGTGTTGATTTATGAGTCCATTATTTGTGAATGAATTTTTGTTTGGTGTTTTGATTGATCTGTTGGTCATGCGCTGGACTAATAATTCTAAGTTTGCTGTTTCTTCTGATCTCTAGTATGGTTAAGCGGAGTCAATATTTTCTAAGTTATGGAATACGACTAAATAATTAAGGTTGATATATGGATATAATGCAGGATTCTCACTATATTTGTTTATTTGAGAAATGTCTGAATGGAGAGCATTCAAAGTGGATAAAATGCAGAATTTTCATCAGAGTTGTTTGTTCAAGAGAGTGATTACAATTTCGTTGTCTGGTTAGTTTTAGCAATAGGGATGAGTAAGATTGTTTTATAGAAATTGTACCAGCATTAAAGAGAAAGGATAAATCGAGAAACCATCTCTCAGTGCAACAAACCAAGAATCGATCTTCAACCTCCCTGGTACCAGCAACTAAGTCTAGTGCCAGACTCTTTCCAAACGAATGCAGGTATATTGTTTTAAATTGCATCCTCATTATGCTTTAGATGGCAGTAAGGTATTCTAATGAAAAGCTAAGTATCAACAAACCTTCCCCTTTCTTCTCAAGCAGCTGATACACTGTGATGGCATCAGAAACTGCAACTTCTCCAATAACTTTCTTCAGCGTATCTTCAGTCACTTCACTGTTCTCGTCATAAACTGGTCGAGGATAAAATGCCTGAGGGCAGAAACAAATTTAAATATTTCTCAATTTTAGTAGTCAACAATTAGAGGACCAGGGTCAGAAAGAATTGTAGAACTCATATTTTTGTGTTCAGGATCATATAAAATGTCAAGAATTATCAAGAGAAATAATTATAATTACTTCAAATAAATGGTGGAGCAATAACACCAACAACAAGAAACTCATCGCAGAAAAGTCTGTTGTTTCTCTTTTTCGGCTGTATACAAGCCATGATTGTTTGACTTCAACCTCTACAAACTTTAACTATATTCATCTCTACAAACTTTAACTATATTCATCTCTTAGTGTGTACAGTTGATGTGATACGTAATAATTGATGTGTCACTGTAAAAAAATATATGAGAAGATATAGGAAAAGAGAATAAGAAATAAAATGAAAGGACAGTGAAGAGAGGAACAGCACAGATTTCGGGAACAGAGGTCTACAATAGACTTGATCTTTGCCATACAACAGCTGATGGTATGAATATGGGAAAGACTTGGTAATGGTATTTATGGATGTGGAGAAGGCATATAATAGCATGTATAGAAATAAAGTTTGGGAAGCGATGGAGGATAAAGAAGTAGAAAGAGGAGAGAGGGTGAAAAAGCATGTATTAGGATAACAGTAACCATGTTAAGATGGAGAGTGGGAGGACAGAGTGGTTTCAAATAAAATCAAAGTGAAGCAGAGAAATGCCCTTTCACCATTACTATTTTTAATGATAATGGAAATGGTCACGAACAAAGTAGCAGGAAAACTCAGGGAAGAAAGGATTAAAGCCATGATGTTTGCTGATGACTTGATGGTTTGGGGGGAAAAGGAAGAGGAAGTACAGGAACAATTTCAAGAATGAAATGAGGAAGTGAAAGAGTGTGGAATGAAATTTAGCATGGCAAAGAGTGAATTGATGGTAATGACAAGGAAGAAGATAAGGCCTGGTATAGCTATAAATATGGATGAAGTAGAGCTGAGAAAAGTGCAAAACGTAAACTACCTTGGAAGCATGATTGAAGCGAAAGGTGGAAGTAGAGAGGATGTAATGATAAGAGAAAAGCAGGGAGAGTTATTCAATAGTTATGTAAGAGACCTGTTATGGAGAAGAGAAGTGCCCTCAAAGTGTAAAGATGTATTGTACAGGACGTACTTTGTACTCATTGTCACATGTGCAGCAGAAACAAGGACAGTGAATGTAAGAGAGATTAAGAAAGTTTAGGCCGTGGAAATGAAATTTGTGAGGAGCATGTTAGATGTCATGAGGAGAAACAAGCTTAGGAATGAATTTTCCGGGAAAGAGTGGGGTTACAGGGAGTACATAAAATAGTAGAGGAAGCAAGACTGAGATGGTATGGGCATGTAATGAGGATGGAAAAATAGGGGATATAAAAGAAAATGTTGGAAATGAATTATGTAGGAAAAAGACCACAAGGGAGACCAAGAAAGAGATTGGATGAGCAGATAACAGAAAGTGTTCAAGTGAGAGGAGGAGAATGGATGAAATTAAAGGAGGAAGAAAGGTGGAATGATAGAAGAAGATGGAGGCATTTTACTAAACTTACCCGGCCACAGGCTGGAAACAATTGATGTAGATGATTGTGTACATTTGTAAAGAAGTCAATTCTACTATGTATAAAGGTCTAGTTCACTGTAGTACTCTAAAGGGCAGTAATTTAACCAATCGCTATTGAGATGCAATAAGGCAAATGGAAGAACTCCAGTATACTCACCAACCAACCAACCAACCAACATATACAACTGTAACACTCTTAGCTTAGTACATGACAAACATTCTCTCTCAACAAACACAGTGTTTGGTCTAAATTGTACTTTAGCACATGAAGCCAGGATGAGAGTTGGATGTAAGTAGCCTAAGATGTAGATGAATATTTAAAATTAATCCACAATCAGACAGTATAAATGCTTCCTTGGTATGGAATTGAATTTGTCATATACATCTCTTCTTGAATGCCTTAGCTGCACAGTGATTAGCCAGAAGTGCAAATAAATTAAGGAGAAGGAAGCCTCTTCAAGATGGTCTTTAAACTCTCTTGGTACCTCTGTATGTGGACTAAAGCATCCAATATAAAGTGGTGCGCCCAAGGAAGAAGAGTGGGGTGGGGGCAAATATCACAGTTGGCCCCCATCTCCAAGTCCTAGCAAAAATTTTCCAACAAAGGACCACTCCTAATCGCTTCTAGAGGCATTCAATTTTCAAACATTTACTGGTAGAGTATCATTCTAAATATTTTGTACATGCATATAATTTTCAAAAATTTGCTAGACTAAGACCATTCCAAATGGCTTCTAGAGAAATTTAATTTTCAAAAAATCTTTAGGCAGAGATATTTCCAAATAACTTCTAGAGCATCCGTTGTTTTGTTTTTTATACAGGGGAAGATTGTTTGTCTTTCAATAGCTTATAGAGGAAACTAATCTTTAAAAAAAATCAGACAAGGAATACTTTAAAAGTCATCTAGAATCCTCCACGTTCTTTAAATTTTAAAAAGAAAGACTCCTCCGAATAACTTCTAGGTAGATTGATTTTTCTTGTAATATTTTCCTGGAAAGGATCCTTGAACTCCCCTTTGAGTTGGAAGGTAAAACCTTATTTTTCTAACTGCCCCCTCACCCCAACACAAATAGGATTCCACCGCCAATGATTCTTTTCTTCGAGTAAAATACTAAAAGTGGCCCAGCATGTGGGGGAAATATAATGGTAAGCACTACCATTACACGAATTAAAAGTGCCCTAAAAGTTACAAATTGGAAAAAATCACTGGAAAAATAACTATGATACATTTTATCCAAACTAAGATAACTTACATTATTGAAATCGCTGCCCTTAGTTGCCATATAAAGAATTGAAATAGCATTTAGAGGCATTTAATAGTCATAAATTGTCTTCGCCGCCAATGGTTATGGATCTGCATCCCCTAAACTCCCCCTTCCCCCCTCTTTCTCTTTCAAAAATTAATTCTGGACACAACTGGATTATATCAGCCAAGTTGGTTTAACGTCTCTAGTAGTATAGTTCTGTTTAGGTGATATCACGATTCAACAAACACCATCCAACTTCAACTTCTGTTAGTCTCATTAGTCCCCCTATCCTCGTCATCCTCCTGATAAACAACAAAAAGGGGGTAGTGACACAACCCTATTTCAAACACTATGGAATAATCAACTTTCCTTATTTTATCATATTAGCATAATTTTATTTTAAGAAATATTTAAAACAGCATACTAACATTAAAATATCCTCTTAAATAGATCAATATTCATTTCATGATCAGCTTATTCAAATTTGTGTTTAATAGTAGTGAGACTGTTTAGAATAAAAAAGATATATATTAATAAATAAAATGTACACTCCATTTATCCTGAAAGGCGGCATTCTTATTACCTTGACGAATTACATTAAGACCCATACTTTACATGCTATACCATAGTGCAATAATACAAAGTAAGCTTACTACCATAAAGGGTACATGCTTAAGCATCTAGCAAATATTGAAATAAAACATTGAAATCTAAAATGGAATTTAGTTCGAATCTTTAATATTTTATTGGGGCTGGTGTGTGGAAACACTGCAGTGCAACTGTAAGTGTATTTTAAAGGTAAACATTAAGTGATTATTAATTCACCAAAAATACATTTCCAGGTGAACTATTTTAAGTGTTTCTACAACCCAGCCCCAATACAATTTTTAAGTTGCGAAGTAAATTCCCAAAAGTAAGAACCAAAACTGTTACCACGCAATATTTCGCCAGCCCTCTTAAATTAAAAGCTATTTTTCTTACAGGTGTTTGGGCAGCTTTTTTTTTCCATCATGTCTTACTACCCATCTGAGCCATCTACATTTAGTTATGATAATGAAGTACGGAGCTGGACGGTATAGTTTGAAGTAATTGTGCCATTATTTGGATTGAGAAAGCGTGGGAAACGATTCAAGAAACTAGCCGAGTTTGACGTTTAGTCTGTTTGCTCACTGATGTGGATTTGGGCAACAATAAAGGTATATACGGTAGAAGCTTAGTGATCATTTAATCATAGTTTAGGTCAATAGCTTTGTCTTAAGCAGATCAGTAAGCAAGCCCAGTTTTTTGGGGGCAGAAAGAAATGAGGGAGAGAATATTTAATTTGCACGTTTTCAACCAATCAGTTGTATCAGAACAAGATATAAAAACAACCTAGCTTTATTCTAGAACACACAACACCCGGTTTGAGAAATTAATTGATTAGCTCTGAAATGGGAAGCCGCAATTTCACATTTTTTTATTTATTTTTTTTACTACCAGCAAATGAGCTCGGAACTTTTAATATTGTACGATTGTTCCTTACTAATTATTAAAAATGTTTTACCAAAAATCGGAACTTTTAGCTAGACAGACAAACTACAGCCTTAGTTAAGGTGTCAAGCTAAGCCCATAGTTTTCTGATTCCATGACACTAAATAAAGTTTGAATGAAAGCAAGCTAGTTTACCTCTATCGGTGGGTCAGCGTGCCGGTGCTGGAAAAGTTTGGAGTGCTCCTGGCGAATCCACTGCGCTGCCTTGCGCCCCGATTCCTTGGACAGGGCAAAGGTCCTCTTGCTTATGTTGGATGAGGGAATAAGGTACGGGTCATCATGGTACTTGTAGTGCGACGCCGTGTAGTCTCGCCCAACTGTGCTTGCTAGAGCCTATTCATGAATAAAATTCAAGGACAGCGCTAAGATATGGTCAAATATGATGTTCAGAGAAGGATTAAGTTGGATCAGTGGAGTTGGGTGTTGCTTGACCAAGAAAGAAATGTTTGTCTTTTTGACCAGGCGCAGTTGGATTCCCTTAAAATTAATCCGACTCATTCTGTTCTATAGCATTAAGTTAAACCCACATCAGTGGTTAGGCTCACAGAGAAAAATCTTGCAATAGATTGACTTGATAGTAATAATTCAAATGCATATAAATCTAAAAATGTATGTCTAGACTTATGTGACAATGAGTACACAGTATGCCCTGTACAACACTTCTTTGCACTTTAGGGACACTTATTCATAACAGGTCTCTTACACACCTATAGAACAGACAACTCTACCCGCTGTCCTCTTCTGATTAAATCCTCTCTACTACCACCTTTCGCCTCAATCACGCTTCCATGATATTTTAAATTCTGTACTTTTCTCAGCTCTAATCCATCCAACTTTATAGCTTTACTAGGCATTATTCTCTTCCTTGTCATTACTATCATTTAACTTACACTTTGTCTTTGCCTTGCTGAATTTCACCCTACACTCTTTATCACCATTTCCATTACCTTTACAAATAGTAATATGAAAGGCACTCCCCTCCTTCACTCCATTTTTTTATTTGGAATCACTACATCCTCCCACTCTCAGTCTTAACACGACTCTTGTTATCCTCATACATGTTTTTCACTCTCATTACAACTTCTCTTTCCACTTCGGCCTCTTCCATCGCTTTCCAAACTTTATTTTCATCCACACTATCATCCACCTTCTCCACATCCATAAATATCATTACCAAGTCTCTACCAAATTCATATCTTCTTTCCATCAGCTGTCGTATGGCAAAGATTAAGTCTATTGTGGACCTATGTTTCCTAAATCTGTCCTGTTCTTCTCTTCACCTTACATTCATTTTATATCTCATTCTATTTTTCAGTATTGTACAGTGGCACATCAACGTTATCCCCCTTTAATGTTTAGTCTTCCGATACCTTGTCCGTCTTCAAAATCACCCTCAACATCCTGTATGACCGTTGTGTACTTACTTCACCTGCAGCTCTTATTATTTCCACAGTCAGTTTGTCCATAACTGATGCTTTCCCTTGTTTCATCCTCTTAATGTATCCACCACCTCTTTCAATGTGGGACCTCTTTCCTCCTCTTGTACCATTTCTTCCTGCTCCTTTGTTTCACTCTCATCCTTTTCTTCGTCCGGGTTGAACAGCTTCTCAAAATCTCTCATCCATGGTTCCTCTTCTTCCTCCATTGTCTTCAACGTTCTTCCTTATTCATCCATTGCTATGAGACTTCTTGTCTTTCTCTCTTTCTGTTTCTTACTTGGCTATATAACTTCTTACTTACTTCCACATCTCGTTCCAGCATTTTTGTCTATTTTTGCATCCAATCCCTCCTGGCTAAGTACCACTCGCTTGTTGATTTGCTCTTTTCTCTTTAATGCTTTAGTCTTCTCCTCCACAACTTCCTTCATCTTGTTGTTCCATCAGGATTTCTCCTTGAATCACTTTCTCTTATTAATAGTCCTCCCACATACCTCCTCTGCAGCTGCCAACAAACTGTTAGTATACCTTTATCATAGAGCCTCTATACGTTGCATCTCATCCTTGGGCCTGAAGCTTCTTTTCTTTCTTTGGTACAGCTCTCTTTCCTCTTCAAATTTTAGCCTCCACACAATATTCTTCTTTCTTGTCTTATTACTTTTCTCCTACATTCTCATCCCTTTATGTCTGCCACCAACAACTTGTGATCACTCTAAAGACACCCTTGGTATCACATTGATGTTTACAGTCTGACTTTTCATTTCTTCAGCCATAAGAAAGTGGTCTATCAACGATTTTTGCTCACCATCCCAACTGTATCTAGTGATCTTAAAGCTTTCTCTTTCCTTCTTGTACCAGCTGTTTGGTACTTTCTTTGTATTTCTTGCACATAACCCAACAGCAATAAGCCGTCCTTGTTTTTCTCTCCCCATCCTTCTTTCCCTAATACCTCCTCAAAATCTCCTTCCTCTTTTCCTACTTTTGTGTTAAGACCCCCATTACTACCTGACACTCGTTTCCCATATACCTTTCTATATATTGAGATAAGTAAAGTGGAGGCCATGGAAATGAAGGTTGTTTATAGCATGTTAGCTTTTATGAGGAGAAACAAGATTAGGAATTAAGTTATCCGGGAAAGAGTGCGGGTACAGGGAGTACATGAGATAGTAGAGGAAGCAAGACTGAGATAGTTTGGGCATGTGGTGGTGATGGGAAAAGAAAGGATGTCCAAGAAAATGCTGGAAATGTATTTAGGATAAAGAACAGAAGGGAGGCCACGAAAGAGATGGGAGGAGCAGCTAAAGAAAGTGTATAATTGAGAGGATAAGAAATGTGGAAAGATAGAGGAAGATGGAGGTATTTTACTAAGCTGACCCGACCACAGGTTGGAAACAATTGATGAGAATGATGACTTCTAGTATTTTTTATTTTTTTTCTTATGCTCCATGACTTACTCCTTGATTGCGCTAACCCCATATTATACTAATGGGTTAAGGGCAAGGAAGGTGTGATTTAGAATGAATGTACAAACATTTTCATAGAGAGAGAGTGAAAAAACATTTGGAAAAAAACCTTTTTAGTTCACCTGACCAGTTATCAAACACTGACCTCTCTACCACCAGCAATCCAGAATATTGCAAGAGTTACTCCTTAGACTTTTATGCAGGTAAACCACTTAATATATGGGGAAAGGATGAAAGTATAGGGAATGTAACAGTATTAGTGTAAATAAGGGATGGGAAAACCACATGATCAATGCACATGTGGCTGAGGTTAAAACCTTGAACTTCCCCTTGACAGTAAAAAACAGTTTATTGGCACTAGCTGCACATGAGTGATAAATTAGTTAGGACACCATTACCCTCAAGATATCAGTTGGGCCTCTGTGGATTCTTTTAGGAATTATGATATCTTCTTTACTGGTAGATTGGTTTGAAACTGTGTTCTTCAACATCTTCAAATGACTTGAAGAGCTGCACCTAGAACCACAAATTATGTGACTGCCAATTTTACAGATGTCAACACAATTTAATTAATTACTTAATCTATAGCACTAGGAACTTGAAAGTTTTTTGCCACACTTGCAAAAGTAAGGCCCCTATCTTGAGCAAGATATATTCAGTCCACCTTATTAAACTCTATTTCTTTTAGGAACATTCTAATGTCATCCTCCCATCTGGGTCTAGCATTTCCCAATCAATGTAAAGAGAATAGATAGATATTGAAACTTGGAGGAATTTGAATATGTCATTTCTGTTGTTACCCAGTTCACAGAAGTTATATTTTAATGCAAAGACAGCCATGCATCTACATATGTTTTAAAATAAGTAGCGTGTTTTAAGGTTTATTTATTATCTGATACTTAACAACTTATGGCTCAAACACAGACTTCGTATCTATAGATCCATAGTCCATCTCTATGATCCTTAAGAAATTATATTTGCGTCCACACAGTCAGATCCTTAATCACATGGCCGTGCAAACCACTGAGATGATCGAATATTTTGTCCAATAAAACTCTTTGAAAGAACACACTCCAATAAGACAGTCGATCAATAAGAGAAACATCAACAACCTTTTTGAGAAAACGTTAAAGATATAATTGAAATGTATAAATAGTAGGACTACAATCATAATAAATATATGTGTAGCAGAGTTTTAACTATCAAACTTGCTTACAATGTGAGTGTTTGCTTTTGCCCGAAAATGCAAAATAAATAAATAAATGCACAGTATTCTGAATGTAAGCAAAGCTTTCATTGGTGCTTTTATTTCAATACGCGTGAATATAGTTACTTAACTGTGATTGTTAATCTATAGAGAAGTGTACTTATAGGGCCCCTACACGATCAGTCAGACTGTCAATCCTAAGACTGACAATATGCATCAGTATTTATGAGATTGTACACGGTCGGTCTTCGTGTCATTACTTTTATCAGTCTTAGCTCCTGTATGCAACATGTAACAACATGGTGATAATAAAGAGGCAGTTATCATATTAGCATTGGTTGCTTTTTTTCAGCTCTCTAAGGTAGTTTAATCGCTAAACATTAATTTTCTTTCTTACATCCTTACGTTTTGCAACTGGTTTCATTTTTATTCATATAGCTAAAAGTTTATCTAAGGCCAAATTTCTTTTGTTCTTATTTATGTGCAGTACAATGGATTCAAGGTGTACCACAATTCTGACATGGTTTCATAAAACTTTACGAAATCTCTTAAAACCTCTACATGCCCTGGTCGTTCCACCACATTATCTGCGATCAGGACTAGGGGCACTCACGTCTGCTTGTTACGTATCAATTTTTGCTACCGAGACTGAAGTAAATATTGACAAATGCGCACACATGATCAGGCTTACTGTCATTCTCCCACCACTTGCAAAACTGATGGACTGATACTGATGTGATCAGAAAATATAGTTCACATCAGTATTTTCAAAAGCCCATCCATCAGTCCTGCCCCTACACGATCATTAAGACTGTCAGTATTAATTATTACTCTATTAATAATGACTGACTGATCGTGTAGGGGCCCTATAAGAAAGTTAAAGTTGACCAACTTCTATAGAGTATGAACCTGGATCAGGATTCTGTAGCCAGAGCAGTTTTATACTGTGGCATCAATTTCTTACGGACCATAAGCCACAAAATTACTTTTACGAGTCATACAGTTGTGTGTAAGTAATGTGTTGGCTTGTGGACCAAGTAACGTCACATGCTCAACCAATCATATGTATTTCTTGATTTGGCGCTAACTTATATTCTCTTTACATTGTTACCAATGGTCTCTTCCCATTGGGTTTTGCTGTCAATACCCTAAACATTATTCTAGATTATGCCATCATGCTGCATGTCCTAACCAGTGTAATCTAAGAAACTTAATTATCTTAACATTGTTTTGTGATGGGTACAGGTATGTAACTAGTAATGTTACCTCTTACACTCCCCAGTTATAGTAAAATGTATCCCTGGATTAAATAACATGACATTTTTATTAGAAGAAAACAAATAGATTTATGGATTTTTCAGTTATCTGAAATAATTTTTATGGTCATTCAAAAATTGACCTCTCCTTCAATACAATTCAAGTGTATTGATAGAAATGCATAACCTTAAACACACCTCCATCCCATGCTAATTTTTCTAAGTGATTTCATTTTTTTAAATGTTTAAACAATTTGTTTGAGATTAATTGCGGAACTTAACAGATAACGTTGTATGAACAGTGAATTATAAAGTATTAAAAATATTGAATATTCATTTCAAATTGATCAAATCAAAACGCCATTTTTAAAAACAAACGAACTCAGAAAAGGCAGTATGTTAGTTTTGCAGACTATGCTAACAAATACTTCTAGCAAGTTAAATATCTAAATTTGACATAAGCAAACATGCAAGGAGAAAAAGTTTTGATATCTAGCGGCGCTTGGGGCACGCAGCCACAAAATTTAAATCGCACAATATTTTTTTTATATATTTACTCTTAGATTATGTCATTATGAAAACGAAATACATTGCTGCACTTTAAAAAGTACACCAGCTATCCCTATATTTAGCTCTTTAGCTCGCTCTATCCAGTTACACCCCATATTTTTCAGGTCCATTCTAATGTTAGCCTCCCATCTGCATCCAAATATTCCCAATGTTTCTAGATTCTCTCATTCGCGCTGCATGGCATGCCCACCGTAATCTAGTAGACTCGATTATCCTAACAATGTCTCGAGATGAATAGGCCCTACAGGCTATGTAGCTCATCATTATGTAATCTCCTACACTCCCTAGCAGCCTCATCCCGTTTTGTACCAAATATCGTCCTAAGAACCTTGTTTTAGAACACCCTAATTTATTTTCCTCTTGTAAGTTAAGAGACCATGTTTTACACCCATGGTGAACAGCCCGTGAAATTATTGTTTTGTATACCCTGAGTTTTATATTCCTTGACAACAGGCGAGATGTCAACAACTTACTGACCAAGCTATAGCATGCATTACTTTCATAATTTCTAATCTGATATTGTAGTTGCTAGTTAAATTTGTTCCTAAATATTTAGACTCATTAACACTGGAAAATGATAGGTTGCTCGAAATAGTCTTTAATAATTTAATTAACGTCCACAATCTGTATTCTCTGTGATATCATATAATAAGTCTTCACAACGTTCACTTCTAAACCTATTTACTTACTAGTTTCTAATAAAATATCTGCATTTCTTGCAACATCCCCTTTACTATTAACCAACAAAGATAAATCATCTGCGTATCTTAATAGCTCCAATGAACTGTTTAATATTAACCCTTCTGTGGTGTCCGAAATAGGTAGGCACAAGATACTCGGTTTGGAACGACAGGTACTATATTTATTTAACAGTAATACCCAGCACCTTCTGTTTACCAGTGCTTGGATCTACCCACGATCACAACACGTTTTCTTCCATTTTTCTGCACCACTCTAACTCTAGTCACACACACACACAACTGATACAGGTCTAGTCCTCTCACTGCCATAGTTAAATCACAACACCCTTCCCTTCTCAGGGTTCTTTTTCTCTCTAATTACTGCATATCTATGACACCTAAATATCAAAAATCTTGCTAGGTTTTGGTATTCTGTCTGACCTTCTCAGCACTAGGTCCCACGGATCTATACCCTTTTGTCTAGGTTTTGATATTCTATCTGACCTTCTCAGAACCGGCTCCTCTGGCTAGATATCCTTCTGTTGGTTCTCTGTTGAATTCGCTTTTCTTTCGCTCCCTTGCTCCTCCTTCTCAATTTCCTTATGCCCTTCTGTTTCCTAATTTTCTCTAACATTCTTGCTTTCCCTAGGGAACCCTGACCCCTAGAAGGATTGGCTTAGTCTCCACGCATGTCATACCATCACTACAGTTTGCTCTTAAATGATCTGCGTGGCAATAACTAGTACCGTCCTTAAGCTTGACAATATATGTCACTGGACTGACCATATTACTCACACAATCTGGCAGCCAATTTTCTAGATTTCTGACTGTTTTCACCCACACCTTTTGACCTAATGTAAAACTTTTCATCTCAACTCCTTTCTCACTTTTTGCTTTACTAACTCTCATATCCCTATTCAAGCTCGGTTTTAACCATGATAGCGCCGTTCTTGGTTTTCTCCCCAAAAACAACTCTGCCGGGGTTTTCTTTGTGATTGAATTACATCATGAGAATAACAGATTATGCACCTTGTGTTGGAACGATCTATTAAGCCCTTCTTTACTCTCCTGCAATGTCAACTTGAATAATGATTTCTTAATCTTTTTACTGTGTTCTCTACTGCTCCATTTGATTTTGGGTGGTAGGAAGGACTATTCATAAGTCTAGCTCCATTTTACCTCAAAAACAACTCAAATTCCTATGAGACTAGCTGCAACCCCTTATCACTTACCAGTAGCTCTGGTATTCCGAACATTGAAAAATGTGTTCTAAAGCCTCCCAATAGTCGCTTGCGAGGTAATTGATATTGGTAATTTATTGTTCATAATAAACACCTCTACCCATTTTGAGTAGGCATCACATAATATTAAGAAATTCTGTCTCTTTATTTCTGCAAAATCCACATGGACTTCTTTCCAAATTCTCGTAGCCCATGGCCAATATTGTCGTGAAATGGGTTCCACACGGTTTAACACGCTTTGGCACACTTCACATTTTTTTACTTATTTCCTCCAAATTACTATCAAGATTTAGCCACCACAGGTAACTTCTCACTAACATTTTTTGATCAAACAATTCCTGAATGGTTTTCATGTAGAAGCTCCAACACCCTGGTTTGTAACACTTTCGGGATAACTACCTTAATTCTCCAGGTTACACAGTTTTGTTCCACTAATAATTATTCCTTTCTAACAAAGTATGGCTTAAGACTTTCATCAACACAAACACTCGGCCATCCGTATTGAGTAAAATCATACACTTTAGAAAAGATCGGATCACAGGGCGTTGCACCGCCCACTTCTTTAGTTGACAACGGGGCAAATCATCCACCATTGAAAAATACAGGCAGGCTTGTTCATCCACCTACGGCAATGGTAATCGACTTAACCCATCTGCACTTCCCATCTTATCCCCGCTCCTATATTGAATCTCATACTGATACGATTCCAAAATTATAGCCCATTAAGTCAACCTAGCCGCTGCCATTATTGGCACTCCTTCCTTTAAATCCAAAGTTTTTGTAATCGAATTATGGTCTGTGAGCAAGGTAAATTTGCGACCGGCTAGGTAAAAATGAAACTTTTTAAGGCCAAATATAATAGCACTCACTTCCCGCTCTATTTGCGCATAATTTTGTTCACTCTTTGTAAGTATTCTCGAGCCAAAAGCAATAGGGCGCTCCTCACCATTTAGCATTGCATGTAAAATTACTGCTTCGACTCCATAAGGTGAGGCATCACACGCCATTATAATAGGCTTAGCCGGATCATAATGAAAAATCACCTTATAATTTAGAAGCATCTCCTTCGCCTTTTTAAAAGCCCTTTTACAGTGCTCTGTCATCTTCCAAGGATGTTTCAGCTTTAACAGATCATGGATTGGTTTAAGCACTGTGCACGAGTCTGGCAAAAAACAGGAATAATAACCCATAAATCCTAAAAATTATCTTAGCTGAGAAACGTTCATTGGCGCAGGAGTTTCCCTCCTAAATGTTACGAGTATACTTTCTTGGGATGCCTCCCGTCTGCATTTACTTTTAATCCCCAAAACTCAATCTCCTTCTTAAAAAAACACTCATTATTTTCATTAACTTTGATTTTATATTGATTTAGTCTACTTAAAACCCATTTGGTATTTGCTTTACATTTATCCAGGGTTGATCCAAAAATGACCAAATCATTTATATATGAGATAGTCTTAGGTAATCCTAACAGAACTTGGTCCATGCCAGACTGAGAAAAAACTGGTGGTGCCGAAGCCACTCTAAAACTTAACCTCGAAATTTTATATACCTATATTAATGATATTAATTTTTACTCCCCGTATTTTTTTCTAGTGTTTGTATATCAATCCTTCTCTCTCTCTTTTTTTTTACGAACTCTGCTATGACTCTTTCGTGAAAGTCTCCATCTTGCTTCAATTTAAAAAGTAGACCCTTTTCAACTGAAAGGAATGCAAACCAGAGTTTAAATTGTCCCATAGTATTTCTGGAATGTGCTTTTACTCTTTTTAATACTGATGATGTGTTGCCGGGATTGTTGCCACAAGCTCATACAGATTTTTAAGCTCCTGTACAAGAACCTGCAGCAAAAAAAAAAAACTCCACAAGAGATGTGTAGGCACGGGCTGGAGTCAATAATTTGTCAATTTTTCCCCTTTCATGAAAACTTCCTTATTTATATTTTTTGTACAATTCTATGTTTTGAAAGGGGAATAGAGGGGTATGTGATGGTATCTTTCAGTTTCTTAGGGTATAGTCGTCAACCTTCGGGCATAGCTTCGGTTTTTGAAAAGTTGAAACTTTGTTGCTTGCATTTCTACCTGAGTCCCACCGTTCTTTCCCTTCTCGCCCTCTTAAATCTATGACGTTACAAATAAGAATTCCACTAGGTAGAGCTAGGGGATGAAAGACTGACAAATATAGACTTTCAACCATCATATAATGAACTAGTGCACGTCTTGCATGCGTATATTACGGTCACTGGCATGTGCGGGAAAATTTATTTCAAACACATTGGCGCTTGAAGAATATTTTTCAAACATTAACTAAAATAAAATAAAATAATTACTTATCTTCAAGCAAAGGCAAGCAGATCTTGCCTTGCTTGCCCTAACGTAACGCCACTAATGTTTTCAACTGTTGGCCAGCCTTGTTGGACCGTCGCTGTTTATGTATTCATTCCTGACTATTTTAGCAGACGAAGTCTGAAGTTAACGGTTAACCTAAATATTTTGATTAAATACTCATTTAGCTTAGATGTTTTATTTTGTTTAGTTTCGTGTAAATTTTCTGAATCGCCATGAATTGTATTTTAATATTTGACCAATTTAACGATATTTTGTATACGAAATGTAACAAAAAATTTTCGAAACACGTTAAAAAACTCGGCAAACTTCAAGGTTTGATTTCTGACGAAAAGGTAAAGAGTGATATTCTTAAATTTAAATATTTTGTTATTTATCATTGACATAAATGTGGAACATAATTTCAATTAGTATATATTTTTATTAATAGACCCTACTTTTTAGTTTCCAAAACCCATATTATATAGGTTATCATGAAAAGTCTTACCAGACCTACATTTCCTGAAGTTCTCAAACTGAATTCAGGTCATTTTTTTTACTACAGAGCCATGTTAGAATGATGAACGAGTTAGTATGTAGCAGGAAATGGCCCATTTTAAACTTTTTTGTCTGTGGGTTCATTGAACCCTCTTGTGTGTTCCAGGATGAAGATGAGCTCAGTCCAAATGTTCTCATTCAGCTGTTTTCACCCATTGTTACCTCACAAAGGGTTATGAACTGCCAATTTGGAAATTCGTACTCTTCCGTGCAGTCACTAGATGGAACAAACATGATATTCGATGAGGTGACCATTCCTTACTGATACTGCATTTCTTTCAAAAATAGATGGAATAGCTTACCCTTTACTAATTTTTTTTATTACATGTATATTATTATTAAAGTTTATTTTAATTAATATCAACACACAGGCTGTAAATCATTGTTATTACAGGAATCTTCATTGAAATTCACTCTTTTTACAATTTTATATTGCATATCTGGCAGCACTACAGCCCTCCCAAGTTGCAGATGGCTGTGGCATTTGATAGCTCGCGATATTAATTAATAACTTATATCTAGGTGATGATTTCCACATGTCCATCATAGAGTTTGCCTTAAATTAAGAATGAAGATTGGCCCTAAGCATGGGACGACAACATAGCGACATTACCGTGATAACGTTGATTTGCAACCTTTGTGTCGATATTCATTTATCATATTGTTTTCTATTTAGGACCAATAAAATAACTATTTGCAGAACATGAATTAATTAATTGTTTAGTTAGTGGGCTCTGCACACTTATAGACATCTGCTAAGATGCCTTAACTCAGCTAGTAGTGTATCTAGTAACTAACCTACAAGCCTTGGGGTTCTTATTTGTCTTTATGACCAGAAATATTTCATCTTATAATGGTGATTCTTGTCTTCAAATACTGCTAAATGATTTTTTTCTGAAGTATGGTAGCTGTATTCATCCAATCAGTTAAATAATTACAAATACATACTGCTAACTTTCTCCACACTTCCCTATCCTTACATACTCCCTTTGCTTCAAAATAGCCATACACCAAGTCATGCATGCATGCTCTTTTATTCCTACAACTTTTAATGTTTCTTGTTTTCACATATATGTCTACCACATTTAGTCACGTGCTACATGGCCTACCCCTTCCTTTTGATCCACACATTCTACCTTTATGTATTTGCTTCGTCACTCAATCCACACTCATCCTTTCAACATGCCCAAACCAACATAAGACGCTACTTTCACGTTGACTTATTGTATTCCCTTTCAAACTGCACTCCTTTAGCACCCATTCATTACTGACCCTGTCCATACGAGTTTTTCCACATACATTGCTGAGATATCTAATTATAACCGCATTCACCTTTGTCATGTGTTTCTTCTGACAAACCCACGCTTCACAGCTTTAAAACAATGTTGGTGTTAACACACTTTTATATGTTGCCATCTTTGCCTCTTTTGATAGTACATTCTTTGGAGTATTCCACACACATCCAAATACTCTGAGATGCATTCACCCGTCTGTTGATTTGATCATCCATCCTTCCACTTTTACAGAACATTCTGCCCAGGTACACAAAATCATTCACTTGTTCTAACAGTTTTCCATTTATACTAAGCTGTCAATCATTTCCTGATCTGTCCTTATAAAAAACTATCACCTTAGTTTTGGGGACATTTATATGAAGACTCATTCTGCCTGTCATCACATTCAAACGATTTAATGCATTCAGCAAATCATTTTCATTCTCAGCCATTAATACACCATCATCTGCATATAATAGCACATTCACATTGTTCATTTGTACACCAACTACGTTCTCTCAAGCATCCTTCATAAACTTACCCATGAATACATTAAACAACCATGAAGACATAACAAAACTTTGTGTAACATCCTGTTCAGTTTCAAACCATTCACTCAAAGCTCCATCCACCCTAATACACTTTTTACTTCCATAATTGCATTTACTGACCATGCATCCACACCATAATCTCAGAAAATTCCATAACATACTCATATTCACCCGATTGTACACTTTCTCAATTATTTTTTATAATGAAAATATCTGGTTTATGCAACCTTTAACTGTCTTTGCCTTTGTTCAAAGGAACAATGACGGCATTCTTCCAGTCATTAGGAACATTCTTAATCCCAGCACATACATAGAACAACTCACACAATCTGGCAAGTAGTACCCTGCCCCTACACTTAAGCATTTCACTTGTGATATCTACACCTGCAGCAGTGCCATTCTTTAACACTTTCATAGCTTTTAACACCTTAGCCTCATGTATTCTTTCAGTCATTATAACATTTTCCATGTACATACATTTGCTCCTCCCTCCATCACTCTCTTAAACTCCTTTCGTCGCAGATCATTCATTCTGAATGGCATAGGTCTTTCCTTGCACTCTGTGTTTCGTTCTCTTTACCCACTTCAAGAACAGCTTCTTATTTCCTTCAAAATTATTCTGCAGTCTTTCATTTCCTTTTATTCTCATTTGCTCTTTACTTTCCTTAAATAATTATAAGTTATTAATATCTTGAACAAGTAAACATTGTCATTTAATGCATAAAAAAACTCCATAAAAAGTTTCTTGGTTTTGTTTGACTTTATGATCAAGGTTGTTTATTAAAACATAACTGGGAGATAGGCCCTAGTACATACTCATCGTGACAGCTTACCTAATTAAGATTTTTTTATTTCCTAAATATCAACTATTTTGATTAAACTAACCTTAATTTAATTATGAATAATCTATATATCCGTTTAAAAAAATAGCTATTTTGACAACAAAATAATATCGCATACAGAATGGGATGTTGGTCAACCATATTGCTTATAAAAGTGGCCCTCTGATTTGGAACACGCACACCCACGAAACTATATCTGACCAGCTTCAGTATCTGTATGGTCTTACGTGCTACTCTTGTGTTAGACTAAACTTCTGATGATGAGGAGATGGAGGTTTGAATCTCTTTCATGTGTAGGCCTCCTGAGGGTGATGTTTCCAAAATAGTTTTCCACTATCTCCACTTAAATGTGGCTACACTAACTCTAAATATAACCTTTCTCATCCCTAAAACCAATAGCGTAATTAGTACATAAGCATATAACCTGAACAGGTAGTAAGAAGCAGTGCAATAATTGTCTACAAAAAACCCGCCTCGGTGGCGTAGTTGGCTAACGCGCTAGTCGTGTTGAGCTCGACCACCGAGGACGGGGAGATCGAGGTTCGAATCTCGGTCGGGTGAACTGGGGGTGGTTTTTCCTAAATGGTTTTCCACTCTCCCTCCACGCAAATGCGGGTTCACTTCCTCTAAATTCAACCCTCCCAATTCCTAATCCATTAGCGTAATTAGTACTTAAGCGTATAACCCGAACGGGTAGTAAGACGCAGTGCTAAAAATGAATAAATAAATAAATTGTCTACAATGATTCCACTTTGCCTTTTTAATTAGCAAAACCCAACTTTTTCAAATGAGACACAATTATATTTTTACTATCGCATGAAAGGCAAGGTTAACTTACATTAGGTAAGTATCATACCATAAGATATATAAATTAGGGAAGGGTTGAAAGGTCAGATTTTGTAAGGTTACCAAGTGTCCAAATAATGATTATAAACCCTAATTTTGGTTTTTATATTTGTGATGTCACTCATCTTTTACACATGGGTGTGGCAGTTGTAATTGGTTTAGTTGTGATGGATACTTGTATGAGCTTACAATGGATACTCGCATGAGCTACAACCTTAATTTCATTAATAGATGTTCAAGATTCCTTCACTCAAGATGAAAATAAAGTTGAATCTCCTAGCTGCATAAGTTAGGATTGCTACAAAAAAAAGGTGAAATGAAGTCATAGACGATTAACTTTGGGATATAGTTTGGGAAATAGTGGGCGTTGGCAAAATATTGACTCCTTTCCGGCCATGCAACAGAATTTGCCGACAGGTATCTTGTGACTTAGGAGAGTTATTTTATTTCAATGCAACATCTTTTTTTGTTTTAAAATATACTATAATTTATAGGGATATTTTGTTTAGAAAATAAAGTCCTTTGAATGCTCGGTATTTTGTGTACTGTCCCCATCCAGTAACTATATTTGTTCTAAACCAGTGATTCTTAACGTGGGGTGCATGCCCCACACAGGGGCATTTTGAAAACAGTATAATAAGAAAGTATTTTTTATTTTTAATCATACATTTTCCATCTTTGCTAACTCAGCCATTGCTAGTGGACCTCTGAAGTGGGTATGAATTATCAAGAAAAATTGTCCGAAATGCAAAATGATGAGTCTGTGAAAACTAAATTCACAGTAAAAGGAACCATGATGTGGCTCTGTGATGAGACAGAGACTAAATACCCAAATTCAACTGGTTTGGCAAGAGAGCTACTGCTACCGTTCCTATCTTCATATTTGGTGGAATGTGGTTTTAGTGCTGTAAGTGACTTACTGCAGAAAAAAGAAACTGACTGGATATCAAAAACTGAGACGACTTAAGGCTGAAGCTAACTAAATTGATGCCTGAAATCAAAACCATTTGTAGTAAACACCAAGCTCAAGGATCTCACTAACTTATAATCAAACTTGGTGGATTTTTCCTCAAGTCTAATGAGCTAGGGCTGCTAGGCCTAAAAAGGCTAATTTAAATTTATCGTGTTTATACCTATCATTGTAAATTTAAAGTGGTATTATTATTAAATTTTTTGTTAAATTTTAAATTTTATTATAACCTTGCAACACCGTATTTGTTTTTTATATTAGTGGGGGAGAGGGGCTGTAGCATTAAATTTGTTAAAGTTTCAAGTTGGGGCATGGTGCAAAAAAGGTTAAGAAGCACTTGTCTAAACCATTTAAAAGCCAGATAGTAGACTAAAAAATTAATTATGTTATTTTATTGATTCCTTGAATCTTTAAGGATTCAATGATTCGAAGGATCCATTCTTAAAATATCGTTCACAAACTTTCCTATGTCGTTGTTGTAGTACATGGGCTACCTGTTTGTCCACATTGGCATGAGGGATGTCAACTGGCTTAAACGGATGTTGGGGCTCTGTATCACCATTGTCAAACATCTCTGTGGGCCTGATGTATCCATGTAAGTTGCTGTACTCTCCTTGGGGCCAGTGGGGCCAACAATAGACGCACAATAAAATGGTTTACTATTTACGTAAATAGCTTACAATCATCTCTGTATTCATTTATGCCCTATTATATCATACAACCACCAATGTGGATAAAAAGACGCCACTCTCTAAATAGACAATATTTCCAGTAAGTCGGAGATTGAAGTTTGAATTCCATTTGAGTGTATTGAGGGGGATTTTTCTCTTCATACAAATTTGGATATAATATATCCTTTAAATTCTACCTTTTTCATTCTCAATTTATTAGTGTAAATAATGTGATCTAAATGTCCCGAAATCACCTCAAGAGATGCAGGTAGGTATTCATAAATAAAATGTATCATAATGGTGCGTACACAGACAGAGGCATCAGTCTTGTTTATTTTGATTTGCCAGGCTTAGGTGATTTTCCATGGTTGGTTTCCCACACTCTCTCTTTCTATGACCATGCAAATACAACTACATTTCCTCTAAATCTTTTTTTCCTTACACTTATTCTCTGAATAAAAATTTGCTTAAAGCTAAAATAAAAATCTATATCTCAAGTGTCTGGAGCAGTCGAGGTATGTCAGCCAATTTGTAATTTGTAAGCGCATCAATGCCTTGATGCAGGTTGAAGTGTGATAAGAGCCGCTCCTCGCTACTCTCCCGTCTACTGGACACTTGGGTGTTACTGCAAGACTCGGACCAGGCGGTGCTGGTTGAGGCAGTGGAACAGCTTATGGTGAACACAGACCTCAGTTTGACGACACTACGCACCCTCCAGGATGCAACAGAGAAGCTTAAGGCTGGCACGGACTGCGCCAAGATACACACTATGGTCTTGGTTGACAACAAGTTCCTCAGTCTCTACTCCAGGTATGAGGAAACTCATCTCTTCATGGTTGGCTATCTTTTGCTGAGCACTTAGTCTGAATTTAATTTTCTATATGTTGTTAGGCTTTGCTTCAAAATTGTTAAGATAAGACCCATATCAGTGAGCACGCAGACTAAACATCAAGCTTATCAAGTTTGTAAAGTGAAAGTCAGGGGTTAAACCTTGGTGAGGTTACCTTCTCTCTCTCCATGCAAATATGGGTACATTACCTCTAAATTTTACCTTTCTCATCCTATTGGTGTAGTTAAATGAGGCTAGCTTAGGTGTGTAGTACAGTATGTTGCAGTGTAAAAAAAAATGCTAGAAATATTATGACATTTACTTTTCAAGAAGTGTCAAACATTATGTTTTGAAGTATTTTTTGCACTCTGCGATTAATTAAATATAAAACACAATTTTCAAAAGAAATTAACTTTTAAAAATAAGGTGACCTGGTGGTCTAGGGGTAAGGTGTCAGATTTCTGTGCTGAGGGTCCAGGGTTCAGCCCTCGGTCCCGGCTTAGATTTATCTTATTGCTAAACCCTTCCTTCACCTCTGACAAGATGTGTATTAATCACAACTTGTGAATGTGTGGAATGCCAGGCCTCTACCGTGGTTCGGATTCCACGTTAAACTGTAGGTCCTCCATTTCATCTCAAAATCACCCTACCATTACACATTAGCGTATGACCTGAACGGGTAGTAAGACGCAGTGCTAATAATTATAATAATAATAATAATATTAAAAATAATTTCCATCAGATGTATTAAAATTAACTATTTGATTTGTACTATACAATATTGATTCAAAAATTTTCTATTTACTTCGATAAAAATTGCAATTAACAAACCCCTGGCTATATTATGATATTTTTACTTTTTATATTATGTATAACAATACTATATTTTTAACACGTCTTACCCTATTAATTTTAAAACTAATATATATTTTTATTCTAACTATCTAGCTATCTCGAGTTGGGTAGTCAATATCCTACTATGAAAAAATGTTACTTTCACTTTCTTGCTTCACTTTGTTGTTGATTAAAGTGCTAACAATTATTTAGAAAAATGTATTTGTTAATTCTCAAGCAGTTTTTGGTAGATGCCACACCCCAGGCTTGCAGAGTACATAAATAAAATATCACTGCAAAATTTCTAAACACCACCTTGTTTCAACAACTTTTATATCTCGGAATTTGAAAATACCAATACATTACTAATATCTCCCTGAGTTCAAGAAAAATAAAAGTATTAGTAATTGCCCTATTTGAGCCCATTATTTCCTGCCCATTTAAGCCTATCCATTGTCATCGTTGCGGGTTAGTGAATTAGTTATAAAATAAAAACAAAGAACTTTTAGTTCAACTTAAATGATCGAAGTTATTGAAACACAACATTTTGAACAATTCGCTAACATTCTCTACCATATTTTACGTACAGAGCTACTACACACACATCTGTTCTGAGTCACATTTTGCAACTGAAGAGGCGAATTGGGCCTGACAAATCTCTCCATGTTCAACCAATCCTCCCTTCTAAAATGTAAAGAACTCAACTGGTAATTTTACATTATGCCAAGTCATAAGAAATGCATGTACCACATACATGGGTGGAGGCAACGCAAACGGGCTAGGTATTTTACTAACAGAGAGAAAGAAACTAAAGATTGGCAGTTCTCCTTGTTGTGTATACATCCAAGAAATGGTACTATTAGACATTAGTTGTAGCTAAGAAACAAAAGGTTCTTATTGAAAGTAAAATCAGATTGGATTAAAATTCCATATGTAATAAAAGAAAATCAATTAAAGTATATGTTAATTTGGGATCGTAAGACATTGAAAAACTGTGACATAATATATTTGGTAGTAAAAGTGATAAACTTTTAATATTTTGTTTTGTAATAGCTTTATAATGAAATTATAATTTGTTCCAGTCGCAGTGCCCAAGACTTGACAGCATCTGACACCATGTTCCTGAGCCTCTTGTCAGAGAGCTTCCACCTTGTTCCACCAGAGAGCAGCAACATGCATGATAATGCAACAGAGAGTGAAGACAGTGATGAGTTTTACAGTCCAGAGAACACTCCTCAAGACAGCCCTACTATGCTCAGGAAGACAGAGCCAGCACAGGAAGAATATAACAGTCCTGTTGCAGTGTCAAACCTTGAGAGTCTTTCGTCAGCAGAAAAAAATAACAGTGGTGCCACATCTCCCACCACCAAATCTCTGTTGGTAGATAATAAATTGTCCTGTGTCAACACTGAAGTTATTGGCGGTATTCGTAGTTACCTTGTTATGTTGATGGGCAGTGGTGCCGCATATAACCCCCATGCAGTGCACATTGCCACGCTGGAAGAAGGTGTAAATCTGATTCTTATGTTTGAGGTTAGTAATATACTTTTACCTAGAAGATCATTTTATCACTAAAAATATCTGAAAAACCTAGTAAAATTATATTTTTAAAGATGGGTTAACTCAATTTATTTCCCAAAACCTAACCTAACTTAAATCCTTATTTTATCTATAAATCTTAGATAAAACTCTTTGAAAATGTTTATGTGTAAGAGGTAAGGGTCTGGGAGCATCATTCTTTTTTATTATAGTCTATCTTGAATTAATTTTTCAGAAATTATATATAATTTAAAAAACAAATTAAAAATGAAAATATAATAAACAAGTTATAAAAATATTTTGGATTTGAAATTAAGACTCACATAATTAATCAAAAATTAAATACCTTTTAAATGACAATAATATTAATTATTTCAAATAAAAGAAAATCTTGTGTTTAAAAATCTAAAATAACTTGCTAATGGATAAATAAACTATTTTTAGCCATAATTATTTATATATGATTAATTTTTGAATATAATTTAATTAATTGGTAACTGAAATGGTAGTGTGTCTGTCTACTGAGCTAAGGGTCCCGGGTTCAATTCCTGGAATGGCTGAAAAATGTATCATTGGTGAATTGTGGGCTTACCCATTCACATTGATTAACTAATGGCCTTAAGTGACCTGGTGGTCTAGGGGTAAGGTGTTGGACTTATGTGCTGACGTCCGGGGTTCAATCCTCGGTCCCGGCACAGATTTATCTGATTGCCAAACCCTTCCTTCACCTCTGACAAGATGTGTATTAATCACAATTTGTGAATGTGAGGAATGCCAGGCCTCCACCTTGGTTCGGATTCCACGCTAAACTGTAGGTCCTCCATTTCATCTCACAATCACCCTATCAATACACATTAGCGTAAGTGCGTATAACCCAAATGGGTAGTAAGACGTGGTGCTAATAATAATAATAATAACAATAATAATAATAATAACGGCCAGGGACTGGAAGTTGTTCCTGTTCTAGTCTTAAATTAGAATTTAAGTCAAATGAAGCTACAACAGGCCTAGCAAGCCGGTAGTGGAGAATATATGGCTTGAATAAAAAACTGACACAGGCCACAGGCTGGAAATAGTAATGGATGTTAAAAAAATTAAAAATAAGGGAATATAAAAGTGTCATAGTGACAAATAAAAAGGTAGAACTATATTGTTTCTTTATTCGGGATTCCTATACACACCTATAAATAGCCTTTTACAAATAGTTCAAAACTTGAATACTCTCAGATGCATATTAAGAGGTTATCTTTCTTGGGTAAACATATTTATTGGTATGATCTTATTTGATTGGTAGATATTTTTGTTCACATTAAATCTTAAGCTGTTTAGCAGATGCATTCAGATACATACATATGGATATTTTGTAGTATTTATAGATATTAAATTTTTAATAACAAAACTGATTGTGTCACCACATTTTAACAAGAAATATTAATTTCTAAATAGGCCTACTATTTATCATTTTTCAATAATTTAAAAGAGACCTTAAAGTGGAGAAGGAGGAATAGGATTAGGAATGAAATTGTCTGGGCAAGATTTGGGGTACCGAGAGTACATGACATAGTCGAGGAATCAAGAGTGAGATGGTATGGTTATGTAATGAGGATTGAAAAGGAAAGAATCTCAAGGAGATGAATTATGTATGAAAAAGACTAAGAGGGAGACCAAGAAAGAGGTGGGAGGGACATTGCAGTAAGAGTGAGAAGAGTAGAGTTTAGGAAGGAAAGAGGAAGATGGAGGTATTTTACTAAACTAACTTGGCCACAGCCTGGAAACATTTGAAGATGACTATGAGCAACTTAAGAATTGTTTTTCTTGATTATGAGTCTTAATTTTGAGATAAAATGAAGTTTCATTTATAATACAAAAAAGTGAATACGACACTTTACTGATTCATTATTTCTCAAACTCTTTAACAGGATGACACACTTTGGAGCATCTTCGGTATTTCTCGGCATCCTTGGTATGAAACTTTCTCATATCCAGCCATTAAACCCTTAATATAGGACATATTTAAAATGAAAATATTATGTTGTGATTGGAAATTTATCATAGTTGTACTAAATAATAAAACTAGAAATTTTTTTTTTGTGGACTTTTCTATAAATTTGACCATATTTACACAGCACTCCCTTTTAGAACCATGTTGCAGTCTAATTTGTGTTCACTATTCCAGACTGGTAACTCGCCAATCGCATTGGGTCTGCACAATGTACTCTACTACCTAAACATAATCCAAAATGTCCAACTGCAGAGAGATGTAGAGGCACTGAAGCATTCATTTGACAACTTGGACTTGAGTATGAAGAAGGTGTTGGAAAGCTTTCGCAAGAATCGACCAACTAAAGCCGAGCACCAATCCTGCCAGAGCAAGTTACAGAGCCAGTGGGAGTTCATCCGCAAGAAGTACATGGAGTACATGAAGACCCTTGACACGGACTGCATACTGAGGGTGGAGTCCAGCACCAACTACTTCGTTGATACGTTGAAAGAACTGCTCAGATTTACCTGCTTCGACCCAGGGGCACTATTGATGGGGAGGACTGCCTTACTGTCAGTTGTCGAGGGCGTCAGACACCAGCTGGCTGACTTCAGCGAGTTCCTCAAGGTCAAGGCTTTGAGGAACTTTACTCTTGGATCATATCCTTTAATAACTGACTCTTGATTGTTTAAATCTGAATGGATGTTGTTTTACTCAAGAATACACAATGGCCACATTCTAAGGGATCACTTCCGTAATAGGCCAGGTTGATGGTGGTGGGGGAGGTCAGAGTTTGAATCCTGGTCAAGTTTAGTTTAGTGTTTTTTCCTAAATGTTTTACCTTTGTCTTTCGACAATAATGCAGGTATATTTCCATTAAAGGCTGTCGACCTCATCCCTAACCCATTAGTGTAAATATATAGGTAGGTATCCTGAAAAGTAAGTTAAGGCATAAAACATTAAAAAGTTCAATTATTGGTTTCCATATTAATGATGTTTTACTATTTTTTTAGCTTATTATTTAAACTTAACAAGGTTGATCTTTTCATTTTACAAGTTCATTTATATTGATATTATTATTACTATCATCATTACCATTATTATAATCATAACTATTATCATCATAATCACCATTATCATTCTCATATAATCATTATTATTATTAGTATTATTATTATTATTTTATTTATTTTTTATTCTATTTTTATTTTATTATTATTACTAAACAAGATTTTCAAATTAAAATTTTTAATATTATGAATCCCAAAGTTTTTCAATGAGAGGGGTGTGGCTGCATGGCTTGGCACAACTCTTTGATGTCTGGTTGTCCAGCTGAATTTTTCAAGCGCAGGTCTGGCTCCAAATTTAGCCTATTGCAGTAATTGTGTTTTAGGTAGACCATGGATGAAAAACCACTCACAGAGATATGTTGTTGAGAAAGGCATCATAAACTTGATGGTATGGACAATGATATGAGGAAACTCATTCATTCTCTGCAATCAAAAGTCTGCCAAAGATGTTTTCTCGAGAATGGATTTGAGGGTTTAGTCACAGGATATTTAATTTTTTATTTTTCATTGAAAAAAAGTCTGATAGACTGGAGTCTTCCACTGCAGAAAAAGGGTCTTGCATCCAGAACTCGCTCTCCCTTAAATTTCATGAAAATATTTCCCTAATTCTTCAATTCAACCTAGATAATGCTCTTTTATGTCGTTGACAACAGAATTATAACTCTTAAGTTCATTTTCTTCTACAAAATTTTCTAAGGTCGGACAGGATGACACTTGTCCCTTCAAAACTTCTTTTGTTGCAAATTGAAATTTCCTTTTTAAACCTTTTATTTTGTCATGAACCATGAAAGATGTTGTATATTTACCCTGCAGATCTTTATTCAGCTCATTCAGTCCCTGAAATGCGTCAGCCATGAAAGCTAAACTTCACAGCCACTGTTCATTTGTAAATCTGCTACTAAACTCACACTTGCTGTCAGAAAGGAAAGCTTGAATTTCTCGTCTCATTTTATACAAACAAGCAAGACAATTTCCTTTGGTGTGCCAGAGAAGATGATTATGCTCGCTAACCATTTTCTTCACATAAGATTGCAAATAATCTGGATTTGCCTACTTTGATTTTTATGAAATTAATGCTCTTCAAAGCTTCTATCAATACTATTTCCATATCATTTGGACATTTCCTGGCAACTAGAGCCTCTCTTTGAAGACTACAGTGACAGTGAACCAATTTTGCCTGTGGAGCAGCCTTCTTGATTTGGGAAACCACACCACTATGATTTCCAGTCATAGCTCGTCTATCATCACTACAAATTCCAATGCACTTCTCCCAATCTACACCATGTTGAGTTATAAAGCCATCAATAGTGTCAAATATCGTCTTGCCATTGTCAAAATTGGGAGCTCCTTGCAGAACAAAATGTCTTCTGCCACAGCGGGGGTAGAATCAATATATCTAACAAATGCTAGCAACTGCGCCATATTTGTGCAATCTATACTCTAATCCAATTGTACAGCAACGTATTTTGTGAACTTCAGTTTATTGACGAGTTGCTCCTCCAACTCATTAGCCATACTTGAGATCTTTCGAGACACAGTATCATTAGACAAAGGAATAACATCCAGCAGATTTGGTTGTTTTACACCAATAACACTTGACCCCGTGTCTTTGGCAGCAGGCATTAATTATGATTCATCATCAGTGTTTTTTTTTCCAGTCTTTCTTATTACTAAACTGAAATGAATGAAGCTTCAAGGCCCTTCATATTCAAAGATGAGAGAGACCATTTTTTGTATGCCAGATTTTATCTCGGCTTTCTTACGCTTAAAAAAACCAAGTGGCTTACTTTTCAGTTCTCATGTTACGTACTAAAATGTATTTTTAATAAATAATTGATGGAAAGGGTCTCATTACAAATAAAACACAGAGGTGTAGGCTCTGACTCACTTCCTGGATAAGAAAATCCTAAGGACAAGTGTACAGGATCATACTTTCTTAACTTAAGCTGAGATTTCTTCTGATGAGTAGGCCTAAGCAAAGAAGATCCAACTTCTGTTGGCTCAAAAACATCTTAACAACCATCATCTTCACTAGAGGTAGCCTCACTTTCTGATTCGAGTTGGTTTAGTTAGCCACCTATCCATCTTGACCGACACGAGAAATGGTAAAAAAAAAAAAAAGATACTTCAAACCTTTCCGTTTCTGAAAAAACATACAAGAAAAATTGAAAAAATCAAAACCAATTCTACTTAGAGATTCGCAACTCTATTTCCTACACTTGAAACTGTCAAGTGATGCAAAACCAAACTTCAATAAAGACACTTAGAAATAGAAAGAGATTGGAACACAAATAGATTGTAACTAATTAATATATAAACATCACCGCAATATATCTCTACAGCTTCGTTACGAGCTTGAGAAAGAGTATATTACCAAGTTGTGACTGCTAATGTAGAAGATGTCAAGTAGAAGGTTGAGATTTCTCAGAAATCGGTATCCAGCCGAGAGCAAATAGGGGAAAAAGAGGGGTGGAAATACCAGATAACATAACTCCCAATAATAAGGGTTTTCCATAAGTCCCTTGTCATTTTGCCAACTTTCCCTTGAGAGCTGCCAGCATACTCCCTGAAAGGTGCCCGCGTACCTCAGTTTGAGAACCACTGCCTTATACCATGTGACAAATTGTGTTTACTATTTTGCATATAACTCGAACGGGTAGTAAGACGCGGTGCTAATAATAATAAAATAATGTTTACTATTAATGTTGAATTATTAGTGTTTGTTGAGCTACGTCTTGTTCATCAGCCCTGTCCTCGTCTTGTTTTGTCCTTAATAATGTCCACTAGATCTTCCCTAACCATCAACAAGTACTTGGAGGAGTTCCCGGGGTTGGTTCACTTCCTGTACATTGACCGCACCAACCACCGCGTCACCGCCCCAAGCCTTGACTTCAGTTCTGAGGAAACCATGTCACTGACTAAGAAAAAGGTGAGAAACATGAGTTTAAATAATCGCTAATACTCAATTACTTGATAAAAAATAAGGAAAAATAAACTATTAAAAAATTGAGTAAAGAAAGTCTTACTATAAAAGAGCGGGGAAAAAACCTGTCTCAATGTTAAACATGATATCTTCTTCCTTTCTTCTCTTTGCTAGGGCTCTGAAAATACCCGGATTTCGAGCTTCAAGCATAGTTTTAATCACATACTCAAGCTCAGCCTCAAAATATTTATGGGCTTAAAATTTTGAGCTCCTTAAAAAGGTTCTTTCTTTGCCTTGCATTGTTTTTCTAATGATGGGTGACTAATTGTTAATTATTCTCTCTACTTGTTGGAATATCTTTTGTACAGGTGCAGTTTGGGGAGGGGAGAGGGGGAAAAAACTGTTACTAAAATAAAATTATGTTAGTAATATAATGATTATTGATATAAAGTTGTCTGGAAAACCTGGAAAAGTCAAAGAATTTAAAAATATTGTTTGGCTGGACACCCTGTTAAATAAAAACACATAATTAAAATATTATATATTTAATAATATAATTACAATATATTATATAATAAATAATTATAAATATAATTATGTGTTTTGTTGTGTTTTTAATTGTGAACGTCGAGGCCTTCAGTTTTCTGGTAAATGTGTAGGCCTTACCCTTCTACCCTCTATTCAATGTTTAACCCTTTTGCTGAGTATTTACAGGCAGAAATACTAATTATAACCCGCCTCAGTGGCGTAGTTGGCTAACGCGCTAGTCGTGTTGAGCCCGACTGCCGAGGATGGGGAGATCGAGGTTCGAATCTCGGTCGGGTGAACTGGGGGTGGTTTTTCCTAAATGGTTTTCCACTCTCCCTCCACGCAAATGCGGGTTCACTTCCTCTAAAGTCAACCTTCCCAATTCCTAATCCATTAGCGTAATTAGTACTTAAACGTATAACCCGAATGGGTAGTAAGACACGGTGCTAAATAATAAAATAATAATAATAATACTAATTATAAGTCAAAAATTCAAAATCTGAAAATGTGGATGATCATGATTATGATCAAATAATGTGATTTTCAACTAGTAATGCATTTTAAATATGAAATTTAGCACCATGTCTATAAATCACATAATAATATATATTTTATATCGATAACATTTTATATGTCACATATTATTTGTGTCACATTTTACCCAAATGCAATGTTATTCTGCTATCAGAACCATTCTTTATTTTACTTGCAACCCCCATTAGTGTCGAACCAATGAGGATTTGACAGGCCTAATATTGACCAAATATAGGCCTTATGTAATAAAAAGAAAACTTTTGAAAATTAGGTTACATCAACACAACTTGAACAATTTTGTGCTACATTGATGCTTTCCTCAGTGTAGTCTATAAGATCATATATCTGTGTTAGGCATGGTTTCAAAATAGAAATAGGTAAAGAACAAAAATAAAATAGCATTTAGAAGAAATAAAATAAATTTTAAAACTCACTGAATTATTGAATTTTCCATGCTAGCAAAATATTATATTTATTACACTTTACATGGCACAAATTCATCAATCATAAATTAAATGTTATTAACATAATAGAATAGCAGGGTAAATATAACAAATACTACACTAATAAATCCCCCAACAATGTTTTCTGCCACATAAATATTGCACGTGTACTAAAAGTAGTGAAATGCGGAAGTAAACAAGCGCTACTATTGTTATGATTTAGCAGCTGGTAATTTCTCAAAATTAACACCAAATGTCAGAGGCGCACGGGCATGCTAGTATGAAAAATTCAGCTTTCTAACACTCTTGTGGATATTTCCGACTGTCGCATCAAAGGTAGATAAAGTTTATACATTGTGGGGTGAAATTGATTCCGCAGTCAATGGCTATAATGCTGAGATCCGATATATCCGATTAATGCAGCAAAAGGGTTAATTAAAAATAGCAATTTGGTGCCATTTTGCCTTTGTCATTATAAGAAAAAGTCACCAACATGTAAATATAAATAAACTTTTTGGTTTCAGCATTATTACCTTTATCAAACAATAAAAATTGAAAAAAGGAGAAAAACACTTTGAACAAACACTAACTTACTCCATTTTTTTTATGATATCACTTATTACAAGGACTTGAGATGTCTGGGTTATTAGGACATTGGAGTTTGGCACTGTGAAACAAACATCCAGACCATCTACTTTTATCAATATAATGAGCTCAGAATGATAAGGTGAACATTAAAAATAAATGTACCCACATTTGTTTGAATAGGCAAAAGTGAGAGAGTTTAGTGGAAAAAACACCTCAGTAGAACCAGCCAAAATTAAAACTCTGACCTTGTCACTGGCAATCTAATCCATTATGATAGTTGTGCCTTAAACCTTACAATCATTTATGCTTAAAAGAGATGAACATTTTCAGATTATTGAATTTTAATTGAACCTGATGCAAAGGCTAAAAGCTTTTATTATAAAATAGAAGTAGTAACCTCGACTTTAGTGATACATTCAACCACCAAGCCCTGTAGTCAATGCACACATCTGAGAATAGAGCTAAAGTCACTGTTATTTCTTTGTTGATATTAAGTTAATGTTTACGGTGTTAATCCTCCGGATAAATTAAACTAAAGTAACTCTTAAACGTAGCTCAATTTCATTTGTTCCAAATACATTGTTTAAATGTGTTATACCCGCATCTCTAGGCCTACTCTTGGTCTCATATAGCTGCTTCAACTCCTTGACCTGGAATAATACTTGCACATTATTGGTATAGTAAAAGGTGACAATCTTCTAGTTATACATAATAAGAAATCCCACACTTTGGATCTAGTTCTAAGTTCACTTTCACTCTCTTCCTTTATAAATCATCACTACACTCCCACCTCCATTCAAAACTAACGTCTTGTTTTCTCGTTCCCCACCTTCCTGCTTACTACACTTTAATATCTTACAACAATACTCATTCAAAGTCATTGATTGAGACCAACACTTAAAGTTCTGCTTGTCATGGAATGGGCTTTCTAGGTGGTGGAAGCAGCGAACATCTAAACCAAATCACCCCTACAAAATAAATAATGTTGTTTTCTTGTTTCAGATCTGGTCCATGGTAGACTTCAGCAGGTCACACCTTCAGGAAGGGCACATGGCCATTATGTGGAAGGATACGACCTTCAACTATGCATACTTTCTTTGGTTTGAGGATGCTTCAGTGAGTAAATATTTTTGTGCTAAAAGTTTGTAACTCTTTACCATATTTTCCTGAATATAGTACATGCATGAGTCATCGTAGTACAGTCTCCACAGCTAGACCCTTTAAGAAGACCGGTACTGTAAAAAAAAATCACATTTTTAAAAAAAAGTGAGGCTTTAAAATGTGAAAAAAGTTCAAAGAAAGTTATACTTTCTCTCCTTTAAATTATTTATGTTTAAAAATGAGGTGGCCCAATGGATAAATAAGTTTATAATAATGGAAATTGATAAAAATAAAGAAAGGAAAAATAAACAATAAGAGTAAATTTAATGAAGAAATCCCAACCAGGGAAAGAGGGAAAATGTGTGAAGAATCCAATGCACAAAGGTGATATCATCTTCCTTTCTTCTGTCTTCTATAATAGAAATAGTCACACACACATTTAAACACATATAGAGTAATATTTCGGCATCATTGCCTTTATAAAACACGAAGAGAGAAGAGGGAATACACTTCACACAAACGCTGGATTACTCCATTTTGAATTTAAAAAATTAACTGTTGGAAAAACAGTTTTTGGGAGTAAAGATAAATTTCTAATAGCTTGGCTATGGTGTGTGTGTGTGTGTGTGTGTGTGCATGCGCGTGTGTGTGTGTGCGTGCATGTTCATGTGTGTGTATTTTCATATATATTAAAGAAGACTAATAGTAAAAAAAGTTAATCTTATAGAAAGAAAGAAACTATCTTCTATTGAGGCCTGATGGTAATGTAATCCATTGGTGTTCCAGTTCCCACTGTCTGAGTTGGTAACTGTTACACTGTTTGGGAAATGCCTATAATGTTGGGAATATTTGAAACATAATTTCAAATATTCCCAACATTAGGGGTTTTTGCACCACTTGGCATTTTATTGAAGATTTTGTGATGTTCTAATACAACACATAATTTTGACATTCATATGAACAAATACTTGTAATAAATGCACATGAAATCAAATGTGCACTTTACAAATTCAAAATGCAGTTAAAAGCCTTCAACAACTAATCTCTTGCCCTCCTAGGTATAATATTGATTTACAAATACCTGCTTCAGAAGTAATAACTACCGCCTCCCAACGCAATCCTCTGCAGCTTAGTTTGCAATGTCTCACCAGGAATGTGCATTTTACAACCAGACAAGCAAAGAGAATACAAAGTTCATTGCATATATTATCTTCTAATTTCAACAAGTGTTGAAAAAATATATACAAATATAAAATATCGATCAACAAGTGTTGAAAAAATATATACAAATATAAAATATCGATAGTATTTAAACTTATTCAACATGAATGCTTTATGACTAAAGAATCCCTAAAAATTTACTTTTAAATGTCTAAAAATCCCTAAAAGACTCACAAATTATGTAAACCAAGAAAATATGACCTCACATTCCAAAATGATCAAAAAACTATAAAATATTCATTTTTCCAACAAGCGAATCATAAACAGAGTTTATGTACTTATGGCAGTGCATATGATGAACAAACAAAAAAAAAATCTGTGCTCAGTTCATCAGGTAGAGGGATTAGACTCCTACCTTTTCAATTCCCATAAATGTCCAACGAATTAGCCTAGAGTACTATTTTATTTAACACACATGAGTTAAATATATATTTTACTTTTTTTTACGATTATTGAGTGATTACTGATGTCATTATTTGTCACACATTAGATAGTTTTCTTTTCTGAAACTTTAAAATAGGGACCTTTACATTTTAAAAAAGTTATTTAAAAGGCATATTTCTAGCATAATTGAGTAAATTCATACACACTATTTAAAAGGAGAATAGGGGCCAAATATTATCATGTCACAAAATGAATAAACACCCCTTTATTAACTTTTTGAATCCATCCAACACTTTCTAGGTGGTTAAGCCCGCCGCACACTGTGCAGGTTTGTTGCTAGATTGCTTGCTGGATTTCGCTGTTTGTTGCTGTGCTTGCTGCGCTGCAGGGTGTCAAGCAGGCAGCACTTCTGGGTTGGTCTCAGACGAGGCTCACCGTCTGCAGGCCATGCGGCTAGACGAAAGAGCGCAGGAGAACACTAGCTCTTTGTCAACAAACAAGGATGGTGGTGGTGACTTCTTGGATGACAATACTTTGCGGGTGATTTGTATTCGTTGAAGACAATTAAGGATGGCAATATTTTCAATAATTGATGCACTGATGAAGTGCAGAAAATGTAGGAGTGGGCTGTGGAATCAGGATTGGCTGCAGCAATGAGATATCAAAGGAGGCACCCTATCTATGTTTTTCAATGAACTAAGGCTGACATAACCACCTTTATCACTGACTGTACCTAAATAGTGGTGATCGTCATGCTTGGTCACATGATTGAAGGTTGCTTTCTGATTGGCTCACCTCCCGAGCCAGCAGAGAACTAAGCACGGAAACCAGCAGGCTGGCCAGCAGCCGAGCCATTAGTGAGGTCATTTTCCAGCAGCCTGCCCTGCTCAACACCGAGCAAGCGATCTAGCAACGAATCCTGAACCGTGTGCGGCGGGCTTTAGTGCTTGGGAACCATTCATATGTAGTGGAGTTGAACCATTAGTATTTTAAATAGATGCTACAACCATTCAATGGGGTACACCTTTCAATCAAATTAATATATTCTGCCTGATAAATCTCCAATAGGGAGTTTATGGCAAGAATCCCCTGGAGACCCTTCGGAAGGGGGTAAGATATCATCTTAGCCTGTGCATTAACCATGAGCTATATAAAGAAATAAAAACACAACATAATTGTTACAGCAGCTGACACTGGAGATCTAATACTTCAATTTCACAATAGACTGGTTTTGCCAGTGTCATGGAGGTTGAGGTTTGAATCTCATCCAAGTGGGGTTCTTCACATAAGAATTGTCATTTTAGTTTTCCCATCTATTTCATACTAATTCTGGTGCATTTTCTTAAAAACTACTTTCCTCAGCCTTACTCTTAAGATTAAACTATGGTGATAAACATAACCTTTATTTTTAAATGTTACAGAAGATTAAAAAAATGTGTTCTACTTTGTAGGGATCACCACTGAAGCCAAAAGTATTTCCATCGTTGCTGTTTAAGACTTTCCCAAGGCCAGGAATATTATGTGGTGATTTCTACAAGTAAGTTGATTTTTTTTACACCTCATAAAGGATCAAATCTGCTCTAAGGTGTAACTCTTGCAAGAGACTGGATTGCTGATGATGGGGAGGTTCCAATTCTGACCAGGCATACTGAGTTGTTTTTTATGGGTGTGCGAGTAGGAATTTCTTACTTCTAGTCAAGCTCGAATCAGGTAGAATGAGTTTGAGTTCAAATAATATATAGCAGTAGTTGTACTAAAAATCAAGGTGAACTATTTTGGTAGAGCCATGCATAAACCATAGATACAAACGAAGTTTTTTAAGAACATAATTTTTTGTGAAAAGATTTATGATCACACAAATTTGAAGTTTGAAATAAATTAAATATAGTTGTATAAGTTGTATATTTTTAAATCAAATGAAAGGGAATATTTTCTATGAAATAATATCTTATAACTGAATTAAGTTGGAATTAAATTTATTTTGCAATAAAATTAAAAGTACTGGATACTCATATTTTTCAAGTTTTGTAAAAAAAATCTTTGATTGGAGCTCAAACAACTAGTAAAACTTGACTCGAAATCAAATTTTCTAGTATTTGCACACCCCGGGTGTTTTTTCCTAAATGATTTCCCATGTTTCTTCCACATAAATGTTGGTACATTTCCTTTAAATGCTATCTTCTTCCCCCATTAATGTGAATATGCAAATAGCCTGGACAGTTAGTAATACACACAATACTAAAAAAATAGTCTAGATAAAAGTAAAAAACAAAAATCAAATTTAAGATAAAAATAGTAAAATATGGCTGCTGCTTCTTCTCAAAATAAAGAGGTTTTAATTAAGAGTGCAGGAAAATATCCTCAGTTATGAAGCTTCAAAACAACTTAAATAATCCTCACTTCTCATAGCTTTTTTTTTTGTGATCAAATTAAAAGTTGACTTTATTTGTTTGAGGAAGTCTATATCTACGTCTATAAATATTTATTTCACTTCAATCTCAGGACTGCAATATTTTGTCTTTGTATATAAAATTTTACTTTTCTTCCCCACTCTCAGGAAACTTATTGAAACCTGCTTCCCTAAGACATCGCTGAGTAAGGTTCGCTGCTATGAGCTGTACTGTATCCATCTGGGTCTTGCCACATCCTCGTGCGTCCTCGAGCACTCGAGGAGACTGGCCGCCACCATTTGGGAGGTTACGGGAGTGGCCAACAACCCTCTGGATATCTTGTAGGAGCAACCTCTTACCCTCTGCACATTACGATGTTTGTCCCAAGAGGATATATGAATGGAACAGGTATCCTAGGAGGATATATAATTGGAGGTGGTATCCTAGAAGGATATGTGATCGGGACAGGTATCCTAAAAGGATATTGAATTGGGACACATATCCTACAAGGATATGTGATTGAGACATGTATACTAAAAGAATGTGTAATTGGGACAGGTATCCTAGGAGGATATATGAATGGAACAGGTATCCTAGGAGGATATATAATTGGAGGTGGTATCCTAGAAGGATATGTGATCGGGACAGGAATCCTAAAAGGATATTTAATTGGGACACATATCCTACAAGGATATGTGATTGAGACATGTATACTAAAAGAATGTGTAATTGGGACAGGTATCCTAAGAGGATATATGACCAGGGCTGGTATCCAAGCAGGGTATATAGCCAAGAGTATAATTGAAAACAGAAATATGAAGCGGGACTGACCACGTTTCTACTGTATTAAATCGATTACTTTATTTAATTAAATCGATATTTTAAGAGAGTTTTGTTTTAGTCTACAATAAGAAGAAAACATTTTACGTGAGAGTGCAAACAAGGCTAATATTTAGAAAAAAGAAAAGTTAAAGTGTCCACGAAATGTAAAATTGTGTCAAAATTTTAAAAACTAATCATGATAGTATGTCAGGGTTGTTGAAGCACCTTTCTAAATACCCAACACTAGAGCGAGAGTTATTTTATTTTCACCATAGTATTTTTTTAGTTTAAATAAATGTGAACGCTAATAATTTGATTAATATTAAATAATTGAAAAACATTTATAAAGGCCTACATCTAAAAATTAGTTTCTCAGGATAAATTGTTATTTCCCGTCCGAACATTTCCCGAAGTCAAAATACCATTCCCGCACAAGCCTATTCATAATTATTCCAAGGTTTGGATTCAATATTTGAAACTAATTGGAGATTCAGATTCATAAAATAGTGGATTCGACCCAACTCTAATTTTTAATGTTTTGATAAGAAATAGGTCCTTCAAATACCTCAAATCCTTAAGGATATAAAAGTTTGAAAAAAATTCTGATTCAAAACTTAAAAAAATTACAAACCTTTTATTTGTTTTTATTTTAAAAGTTTTCTTTATATCTAAAATGCTGCTGTTATAACACAATATAATTTTGAACAACCCAACAACCAAATCCCAGACTGAAAGTAGACTCACATTTGATTCAAATTAGAAGTGAGTGAAAATAATAAACTTGTATAGCAATTTGGGAAAGTTAAACTCTTAATATTACCATGTTTTCTTGGATTCATATTGGCACTCTAAATTATGGTTAAAATATACACTCATATTTTAAAAAGTGTATTTGACTCGGTGACACATTTTGTTCATATTCTGTCACATAATTATTTAATAGTTGTAAAAACTTTTACCTTAAATTTCATAACTGATGGTAGCCCCAATACAAAAATTAATATAAACTCAATTTTTCTTGAACTGTTGTTGTTAGCACTTTTTCTCCCAAAGTTTGGTTTATTTAAAAACAAGGCAACATGCATTCCATTTCTTAGACTATGAAACATACTGTGCTAAAAATGTAATTTAGATGTAAGGAAATGTTATTTAAAATGAATGTTATTTAATCAAATTGAACTTAACGTGTTATTATAAAAAAAAATGCTAAATATTGTTAAATCATGCAGCAAATATAGGGAGCCCTGATAAATGTATAAGTTTTCTTGCTGTAAATTTGTCCAGTAATCATAGCTTGTTTTTTAATTATGTGATTTATTGTGCTCTCTTTTGCTTGGATTTATTAAGGGTACTGCTTAATCAAAGAGAATTATTCATACACTCTGGTATTTCTTATGAGAATGTAAACCAATAGAGCAATCCTTAATTAACTATAAATGTTCTGATGCAACTCTGTATTTTCTAAAACCAATCAAAATGGTGGGACACATCCTCTAGATATACAGTACATATTTTTGATTATAATTAAATATATTGTGTTTATTTTTGTATTTATAAAACTAAAAATTAATAACTTAAGATGCAAGACATGAATGTCTGATTGTCTGGTATATTTTAAATTTTAATGTAACTATAAAACATGATATAATACTTGAACTTCTGTAAACTATTAACCATTTATAAAAAAACAATATATTTCTCAAGCATAAAACATAAGAAAAGTTTCAGGTCACTCTCAAGAATCTCAAGGGGCATAGGTGTCCCACGAGCTGCTTTTTGAGAGCCCAGTATTAAAAAATACATGATTTAATAACTAACAAGGATGGTATAGGTACTAACGCTAAGACCTGTGTAACCAGAAATTTGTAATTTATGTCAAATTTTGCTCAGACCTTGTTTGAACACTTGTAGTCAATAATTTTAGTATGGGTCAGTGTTGAACCGTAGCTTTTTATATTAATAGGTGATTCTAACATCAATTTAGACAATGTGTTCTAACTCTCTTCTGGCCCCCCAATTTTAAATACAAAGAGACTTGCTCTAAAAAAAAAATGCTTCTTATATAAATATATATAATTATTATTATTTAAATTCTAAGGTTAAAAAAAATATACAAGTATTACTTTTTTATTTTGCATGTGGCCCACTATATTTGCTGCATTATGGAAATTGGCCTATGAATTATAAAAAGTTTGACAACACTGGCCTATAGTATCAGGTAAAATACCTCTAAATTTTTTTTAAACTGATACATGCTTTATTGTATCTTTTTTAAGATATTACTTATAGGAGTTTGCGAGCTCAAGTTTTTTTTTTGTTTTTTTTTTGTTTCAGTCGAGCTCAAGCAAGCCTTTGAGAAATCTCTTTTGAGTGTTGAGTCCAACCAAGTTTGAATTGAATAAATAGAGACTTTTAAAATTTAACTACTTAGATAAAAATGAAGTGATTATTAAAAATTGAAGGAAAAAAAAAAACTTTCACTTAAAACAAAATAAGACCTTTTTTGAAATCACAAAAGCATTATTTTTACAATGAAAAGAACATATACACTAAACTCCTGACTATCCGGGCTAATTGATACTGAAGGATGCATGGATAGTTGTAAAACAAGGATAATCTAATACACAAATATTTCTCTCGTGTTGACATATGAACTGTATTACATGGCTAATCATTCATATAAAACAGTTTCACATGAGTATGCACACAAATACAGCGCAGCTTGTATGGTATTATTTTCTCCTACAGCTGTTTTGTGATCTAATCGTGTATTCTTTTATGCTTTTAAGTTTAACATATTTTTGACATTTTTCTTGTGGTTGGGATGAAGCCCCGTTCATAGTACAAGGCTTACTTCTGAGTTAATTTGTTTATTAAAAAGTATGAAAAATTCTTGTAATATTTGAAAACCATGCACAGATAATCTGCAAACAGGATAGCCGAGAGTTTACTGTACCTACTGAAAATTTCATAAACAACATCTAAACAAGTAGAGAGAAGAGTAAAAATAATGAGTCATTGATTACCAGATACATAATCTATAGCAAAAATGTATGTATACAAGTTCAAATTTACTGAGCCTATAACACTGTCGAGTTCATATTCAAGCTTCTATTAATGGCTCAACCCAAACGGGTAATAAGATGATGATGATGATGATATTAATGGCTCAGGCTTGAGCTTGAAATTTGAGAATTCGCAGACCTCTAGTTACTATTTTTTTTTTCAAACAATATAGTTTTTATTTACTCTCCTATTGAACAAAAGACTTTGTTTATTTGTCTTCCACAATATGTTTGTCTTCCAGACTTCATTTATTTGTCTTCCATATTATTATTTATATATGTAAGTTTTTAACATCACCTTATATGTATATGTTTAGAAATTATTTATATGTTTAACATTCATAGGTTACGACAAAATAGCTGGACAGTAAACATTATTTAAATAACTACAATATAGGCATACAATGAAAAGATCTAAGTCAAATCACTAAATTCAACAGGGTAGTGAAGTGTGAAGTTTCAAAAAAATTTTACTTTACTTAAAATATCATATTTGACTTAGTTTTATAAAAATGAATTGGATTTTAATAACTACAAAGACATAAAAAAAAAGTTACAACTAAGATGTACATTTATTTTTCAGTTTTGTCATTCTGAGCTGTTTATTTTATCACAAGTAATGTTCACATATTGTAATTAGGAGTGGGTCTTATGAATCCCTTGAATCCTTAAGGATATTTTGGATTATTTTTTTTTAATTTGGAAGTATTTTTGGGGGAAGTTGAAAGGGTAGGCGGGCTTTTATGATGCATACTCGCGATGAAGCCCAATATAATTATAGGACGAACCTAACAACCACACTCCAGGCCATTAATTTACCACTTAACAGAATGTTGATTCTATTTTTCTTTTCTTACCAAAGTGGCTAAGTTATTCTCATACTAGTCATTACACTTAGCTGTAAGATTACTTAAGTCAACTTTATTGCTAGTTAAATCATGGAGTTTTTATTAAATCTCACATCTCAGACATTTTGTGATTTTTATACAAATATACAGCTCATTATAATTTCTTAGGAGACTTACACCAAGTTTTTCATTACATCAGAAATCCTGTCATAAGGGGTCATCCATAATGCTTTTTTCTTACCTTTTTTTATTGCCCACCCCACCCCCCATTTAACATCAGGTAGGCATTTAGTCTGACCCCTCTCCTCTCCAACCTATGTTACATAACTTTTCATTTCAAGAGTGAATGTCATGTTGACAAAAAGTGTTAATCTTGCATTTTCAACATCATACATATTCAAAAGTCATCTATAAGTCTGTTTACAAACGGTGAAAACGTGAAAATTAATATTAGGGGTGTGCGAAGTCCACTTTTTTTTGGTTTGAAGCAAAGTCGAGTTGAGTATGGAAAATATTCTCGTAGCTGAATCGAAGTTCGAATATTTTTCTATTTAATTTTGAGTAAAAATATTATGTTGACATTGAGTATATTTATCTAACATCAAACTAAATATTCCATTTATTTTTTCTTAACACTAATATTTGTAGCTTATTGCCAACATATAAATGTTATATTCACTTTATGTTTGTATTAAAAACACTTTATGTGTACAGCCTGAGTGAGTAATGAAGAAAAATTATGCATTTGCTTTAATATCATTGGATTTTCCTTGCATGTTGTTTTACTAATATAATACACACACAAGCATTAATGGACGTTCGAGAACAAGAACATTATAGAAAAATATTAGTTTAAGTTAATTTGGCGGGTGCGTTTATAGGTTTGAGAAGTCCACTGTTACAAACTTATAGTTTTTCTGTTTTACAACTCGACAAATAAACTTTTAATCTTATAAATCCATTTAAATCTTGCAATATGAATTGCTAAAAAAAATATGGTTCTGATTTTGAAAGCGCTTAATAGCCAATCTCAAAAATAATATGACCTTGAAGATAGTAGTTTTACTCATAAATTAATTCATGTGATCTGTATAAAATAACCAATTTTTTGTAGATTTAATTTATTTTTATTTTAGTAAAATATCTAAGATTCTATCTAAATTAACAGCCATTTTAGTTTATAAGTATTAACTAGCTGCATACTTTTTTTTAAATGTGCCACATGCACATGCGCTCAACTGTCTCTCAAGTCTGCCACTAGCCTACACATTGACAGGATTTTGATTTAACATAATGATTCATATAACATTTCAAAAGTTTAATTAAACACACTGAAAAAAAAAATCATTATTTGTTTCAAGAGGAATAAATACATCTTCTGTTGGTACCAATCAATGTTTGTGATCAAGGGGGTTAGAAGTTTAATGTTATAGCCGTCTTGAAATTCAAAATTTTATGGAATTTTTTCCAAGTTACACCAAAAAAATAAAGCAAACTTGTTCTAAAACTCAAAACCATAAAAATATATTTTATTTCTTGAGGTATTTTAAGTTCCTTTTTATTTGATGCAAAATATAAGTGTAATATAATCACTGAACTTCGAATAACAGACGAAGCTTCGAATAGCTGCCAAAGCCAAACATGGGTTCGAATAGAATACGAATTACACCAAGATTCACTTCGGCTTGGAATTTTTTGAAGCTTCGCACATCCCTAATTAATATTATTTTTTCAAAATTGGAATTAAAATATTGGATATGTGTTACGTAACACTGGGATGTACTCACCCTACCCCCATGTAACACCATGTAGACATTATAGCTTCCCCTAGCCCCCTTTCAACAGTAACACATCGTTTAGCGTCCATTCATGCAACAATCAACTTAAATTATATTAGAGATTTGTAGGTAAAATTTAAGATCCGCCACCTTAGCTCATTCGGTAGTGTGTTTGTTTACTGAGCTAAGGGTCCCGAGTTCAATTCCTGATATGGCAAAAAAAAAATTATCATTGGTGAAATGTGGGTTTACCCTTTCACAGTGATGAATTAATGGCCGGGGACTGAACGTTGTGCCTCTCTTAGTCTTAAGTTAAATTATTAGGTACATGAAGCTATGACAGGCAAGCAAGTGGAAAATATATGGCTTGAATAAAAAACTGACCCAGACTACAGGCTGGAAACAGTAATGGATGTAAAAAAAAAAGGTAAAATGAAGCTTCAGATTCGAGTTTTAGATTCAAGAAAGAGTAGATACGATCCATCTATAGTTTATTTTATATTGTAATTAGATGTATATTGTGTTGTATATTCAATATTATCCTCACAGATAGCACTTTTTGCAGTAATTGTACAAAACTGGCCCTCTTGTCTTATATAACTATAGATATAATTTTTTACTAACACAGTAAGCTAGCCCAAATATTTTTAGTACAAAGTTGGGGCAGCTTCTATTTGTAAATATACATCCAATCAAAACATGACCCTATTTTAATTTACTAATTAATTGACTTAATTGTTTGTTTGTTGAATTAGTTATTTTTATATTTTATTTTTATAAATTTTTATATATAATACATAATTTATTCCTAGTGTTACCCTCCACATAAGCATTTTAATTCCTTTTATTTGTTAAAACTTTGGTTTATAGATCTAAGATGTTTCGTCTCTTGTCTTATAAGCAGCTGGCAGCTTTCTTTTACGTTATTAGTTTTTTTTTAATATCTACTTAATTCTTGTTCTTTTTAGTGATCTTGTTACAAAAGTAATACTTATTTCTTAATATTTTGTAATACTCTTGACAAAGACAAGCTCTGGGTGTGAAGAAGTATTACATTGCTGTGCTAATTAATTTGATTAGTTCTACAATTAGCTCCTTATACACTGTTGCTTTGGGAATATGTGCAACCAAAGAATAGTCAATAAATAATAATAATAATAATAATAATAATAATAATAATACTTAGCACCGCGTCTTACTACCCATTCGGGCTATATGCTTAAGTACTAATTATGCTAACATTTGGAATTGGGAAGGTTGAATATAGAGGAAATTAACCCACATTTGCGTGGAGGGATAGTGGAAAACCATTTAGGAAACGACCCCCCCCTCCCCCCAGTTCACTTGAACGAGGTTGAATCTCTATCTCCCTGTCCTTGGCAGTCTAGCTCAACACAAAACTAGTGCTTTAGCTAACTACGCCACCGAGGCGGGTAAAGTATAGTCATTTTATCAAATATAATATATATTACAATGTGCTAATTTCTCTTAAATTTTGAGTAAAATATTTCTGCCACTACAACACCAAATATATCCAGCCTAAGGGCTAAGTGAATATTCATTTTGTCATATCCACCTAGCACCTTCTCTCCAATTCTTCTGATAATTCCCTTGTAAATATCCTTCAATAAAAAGGCAGTGTTCTGGTTTGAATGAAATAAATGGGAATATCCCTGAAAAGTTCAAAGGAAATATAAGCAAAGCCCCAAGCATGGACATATAAGGTTAGAAAATTATGTTAAATCTGAAACTAATAAGAGTAAATTTGAAAAAATATGTTTCTATAATAGGCACTACAATATCTTATGACTATTTTAATAGGTATATTAGGCCTATATTATTTATATGCGTTTGTTTATAAAACATAAAATAAGAGATTAAGTCTTGATTTAATTTGGATTCTTTAAAAACTTGTGATTTTTTATTATTATTATTATTATTATTTTATTATTAAATTAGTGTTTTTTATGGTTACACTATTTAATTTATCATTATGCTTGCTTGCAATTGTTACTATACTAAAATTAGAGGTTTATATGTGTACCTATTTGTATAAATATTTTTAACTTTTATAATACATAATTTGGTGCTATTCATAAAAAGGGTTTTTAGACACAAAAAAACTTTCCATAGTGTGCATTTGAAAAAGTTTTAAAATAGAAGTACTCATTATAGTATCATACAAGAGTTGGAGCATTGAGCTTTAGTTTTGTACTATCTATGACTTGCCATATTTCTGAATTATAATATTAAAAATATACCTTTTGCCTCTTAAAAGTACAAACATGATAATAAAAAGTCTGTAAAAATATAAAAATAGCTTTATAATTAAAATATTCAAAAACTTATCAAACTAAAATAAATGAAGGGTTAGATACAAAGCCATAAAATTTAAACTTACAACAATATTATATATGTATTTTTTTTTCCACATGTTTAACCTAACCTCATTACTGAATAAAACACATGGATACTGAAGGGTCTATTAAGTACCATATATTATTAAGGTTATTTATAATCCATTATAAATAATTTGTATAGTTTAAATTTACATTTTCATATTCTAAACATTCAACAGAAAAATTATTGGTTTACCTATTACAAACTACATCACAATTTCAAAGAAATTTCAAGATCACCACCTACTTAATTTCTCTATGACAGGGGTTGCCAAACTACCGATAGCTCATGTGGGTAATATATTTGAGCAGCAATGCTAATTTATATTTGACTTTTGAATTCCACCGCCCCAAGTAATAATTGACATGCCAGTCGGGCGGAAAGGATTAAAGTGGTGCCTGAAGTGACTTAGGAATGTGGTCAGATAGAGAAGGGTTGCCGTAAGCTGGAACCTGGGTGGCAAAACAAAAATATTGTCTTAGAAGCGGCTCTGAGAGTCTTGGCTTTATGTACTCCCGTTATATATTGTCGAACCACAAAGACTCCGAATGCTTTATAGTGGTTTCATATTGACTTGTTTTTCCGTGTTTTTGATTTTAATGTAGGCCTAGTACTTTTTTGTTTTTAGTTGTGTTATAAACTTATAATGAATGTGAATAGAAAACAAAAAACTTATTACTTCCATTCAGAATGGAAGGCTTAATACTTTTTCACGGAAGTTAAGCGAAAAGTGTTTGTTTAGTTTGCAAGGCAAGTGTATCTGTAGGCAAAAAAGGTAATAAAAAACGTTATTAAACAATTCATTCAGTGATAGACTAAGATTTTCCATTAAATACTGCTTCAAGGAAAGAGAAAGTGAGACAGTTAAAAAATATGCCAAATGGACAAGTCACTTTTTACTAAATGTACAGCTAAAAATAAAGCTGCCACACTTGCACCTTACCGCAAATCCCAAATCTTTGCTAAAAAAAAGAAACCTTATGAAGATGGTGAAATAATAAGACAAACTTTTAGAAGTGGCAGATGCATTATTTGACAACTTTAAAAATAAAGATGACATAATATCTGCGATAAAATCCACCCATATCCTGAAAAGTGAAAAATGACACATGGACACGAGAATCAAACCCAGGACTTTTGGCTTAGTACGCCAATGCTCTACCACTGAACTGTCCAGGTAGTGTTTATTGTTGCCTACTTATAATTTTATTTATATACTTTTTATATATATATATATAATTGTATATATACAACGTGTTTCTAAAACATTGCATCAAACTTTGGCAGGATACTCCTTGGGTGAAATTAGAATAATTCTCATGAGCAACCTAGGGTCCATCTTCAATATTAAGGGCAGTATACACCCCTAAAGACAGAGCTAAAAACGACTGTTGTGTGAAATATTATGAAAACTGCTTAGGGTATTACAACGAATCTTTGTGTACTACTTATTGAAACCTTGATCATTAATAAATTAAATGTGCTGTTACCGTTACCCACCCCCATCATGTAAAAAAGGGGGTGTTGTAACACATTTTTTCTAAAATAAAATATGTCCGAGTAAGTATTACCAATTTTTACTTAAGATTACAAAACAGGGAATCAAAATTAACAAAATAACAGCTCCGTATTTCTTGTGGGGCATGTTGAAGAGTCATGTTTACGCAACTCGCCCAGGAACAATTAAGGAACTGAAAGAATTTTGGTGGAAGTTGAAGCAATTCAACAAGAGATATTGTGCAAAGCCATGTGAATATTCAAGAAGCGCATAAAACAGTGTATGGCATATAATGGTGGCTACCTTAAGGACATTGGTTTTTCAAGAGTATGTAGATAACTGTCAATCTTTTGTTGTTAATTTAATTTTAATTAGTAGTTGAAATAAATGTGACAACTCTTTCTGCCCCACCTTGTATGATCTTTTCTTAATGTTTGGTTTATGGGAACACGACCCTATAATATTTGACACCCTGTATAGGAGCGGGGTGGGGGCAAAAATAAATCCTGCCCGGGCGCAAAATTTACCTCGGGCCACCCCTGATTTAGTCTACCACCTCCAGAGGAAGATGTCATGATGCATTAAAATGTTAAAGTTTGTAAATATTTATTAGTGTTTGTTACTTTTATTTGTACTTCATTTTCTACATTTAATTTATTTATTGATATATTATAACATGTTTAATGCACTGGGAATAGTATACAAAGAGGTTGGGTTTGTTTATATGTCATAGATACAATATTTTTACCATCTATACACATAACAAAAGCAAATGTCAGATGATAACAAAATTAATACTGTAAAATAATTGTATATAGTTTAGTAAATTAAAAGATGATAATTTAGTGCATGATATTTAAGGATCCTGAAATTTAATGAAAAATGTGATTTTAACGACTCCTAGTTTTGAAACTTGGGAGAAAACTTACTTGTGAGAAAAATCGCTAGCAAGCAAACTCATAACTCATTAGAATAATTCTCATAAGCAACCTAGGGTCCATCTTCAATATTAAGGGCAGTATACACCCCTAAAGACAGAGCTAAAAACGACTGTTGTGTGAAATATTATGAAAACTGCTTAGGGTATTACAACGAATCTTTGTGTACTACTTATTGAAACCTTGATCATTAATAAATTAAATGTGCTGTTACCGTTACCCACCCCCATCATGTAAAAAAGGGGGTGTTGTAACACATTTTTTCTAAAATAAAATATGTCCGAGTAAGTATTACCAATTTTTACTTAAGATTACAAAACAGGGAATCAAAATTAACAAAATAACAGCTCCGTATTTCTTGTGGGGCATGTTGAAGAGTCATGTTTACGCAACCGCAGGCTGTACAAAACAGAGCTAATTGTAAAATGTTTATATTGTCATGCGAGTTGGTGTGGCGTTTCGCTTGCAACTGAGTTTTCAATCTGACAACATTGGAAAACCACTAACATCCTAAAGACTTGAGGTGATGGGATACAAACGCGTCATTGTACAAGATACCTAAACAAAAATAAATACTATTAGTGTTTTGATTGCATCATGCAATATGATTTGTCTGGTTTTGTTAAGAAACCATCTTTAATTTGTTTGCAGCTAAGTGTACCGTCTCAAAATTTGCTCAGATTATAAAAGTATCAGTTAAATGTTACTCAATTTTAACAGTAATTTAAGCTCATTCAGTAGTGTGCCTATTTCTAAAGCTAAATGCCACGAGATCGAGCACTTGATTTTAATATTTTAATTTTACCTTAGTAAAAAACCCATGTCAATTATAACTTTAAATTATTTAGAATTATTTTACAATATCAATGTTATCATTGAAAATTTGTTTTTGTGTGTATAGATGGTAAAAAAATATAAAATTGTCCATAATATGCCATACCCTGCCCTCTTTGCATACTATTCTCGATAATTTAAAAAAAATATGACTAAGCCATAGATAGGAAATAAGGAAAGGGTATAAAATGACCTTTTTTGTGTGGGTGATTGTGGTATATATTGTTTTACATCGATTAAACAAAAAAAAAACTAAATACAATAAGATTAAAGTTTTTATGGTAACTTTCAGAATACATAACATGGTGACAATTTTAAAGTTTTATATACAACACAAATTATTTTCTAAAGAAAATATGATCCCATCCCAGGTACAGTTACCAATAACAAAATAAGTTTGATCCATTCTACACTAAGCTGTTTCAATATAAATTATAAATTGTTTATTTCTATACAACATAGGTGGAGTAAGTGACAATACACTCTAGTTAGGTTTTTTTTACATCTCATGCTTTTTAACCTTTATACCATGTTGGACCTTTTTTTCAGTTCATGGCTAGTAAAAATTTGTACACTTTACAATTATTGGAACACATAACAAAAATTAGGTGTTCATTTTTAACTTTATTACAAATAAAGGTTATAAAAATATGAGATTATACACATATATTAGAAGCGTGATGAAAACCAATTTATATTTATATTATAGTGGTATTTTATCCTTAATAACTTCACTATACTTGTAATAGTTTTTTTTATATGTGCTATGCTGGAAGTGTAATAACTATCAAGTACACACATTTACATAAATTCTCCATAGACTTTTTTTATACTTTTTTCACCCCATTTTACTTCCCGTTTGGGTTATCTGCCTATTGAGACTAATGAAATAGGTATTAGGAATGTAGAATATTTGTAGGCCTATCTGCTATCCAAGTGTGTGTGTTAAACCATTTAGAAGAAAAACACTATCAATATACTTGACATGGATTCACACCCTGAACTTCCCGTCATGGGCAAACCAGTTTACTATGAGGCAGACACCTTAGAGTATGTCACCACCAAAGTGGGTTATTTTTAATTGTACTTAATTCATTACATTTTTTTTTCATTGGGTCTTAATACCCATTCGGGTTATACACTTATGTACTAATTAGACTAGTGAGTCAGGAATGTGGAAGGTTGAATTTAGAGGAAGTTCACCTCCATTTGCATGGAGAGAGATAAAAGGAGAGAGTGGGAAACCATTTAGGAAAAACCACCCTCAGTACACCCGACTGGGATCAAACCAATATCTCCCTGTCATCACCAGTCTAATACTATCTTGTAAGAGTAGCGCCTTGGACCATGTGGCCACCTAAGTGGGTTAGTACAAGCTGATCATTACTACTTGAATGATCAAATATCATGGTGGATATCATCAAAACTAATAGCAATCATGAAAACTTGTATAAAATTTGAAGATAGCACAGACAGTTGTGCTCCATGATGTTTAAAGTACAAACACATGCAGAAGAGATAAAAGTATTTCCACATTAGCAAGATGAAAAGTGAGCCTACTTTCTTGTTTTATATAGTTTTTTTTAGCACCACGTGGACTACCCGTTCTACTTATACATTAATTATGCTAATGGTTTTAAGGATTAGGAAGATTATATTTAAAGGAAGTGTACCTGCATTTGTGAGGAAAGAGAGTGGAAAAACTACCCTTAGTACAAGCGACCAAGATTCTAGCCTCGATCTCCCCGCCATCGGCAGCCCGAAGTGGGTTTTTAATAATTATTTTAAGAATATAGCAGATTGGTAGAAAATATTCCACTCTAGTTTTAGTTCATAAATATAGATACTTATTAATTTCTAAAGAAAATTTGTCTGTCAGATAACACTAAATATTCCCAAATTCCAAATGAAATAAATCGTGTGAATACTTGTCATAATTTTCATAAAAAGCAACTGGTCTAGTTATGTCATGATAGTTGTCATCATGTATGTGTACACTTCCTCTTACTCCTGTTCAGGTTATTCACACATGTATTCTGTAAAGGGAGGGAAGAAGAATGTACCCCAATTTATGTGAAGAAAGATTGTAAAACCACTTAGTACATTAACTAGGATTTGAACTTCCAATCTACCAGACTCCAGCAATCCAATATAATGTAAGACTAGCACCATTAGAGATGCTGGTAGTTGCCATCAGAATTACAATACAGTAAAACCTTGGATTACGAGCATATTTCGTTTCGTAAACGTGTTCGTAATACAAGCACTCGTATATCAAAGTGAATTTCCCCCATAAGAAATAATGAAAACTCTGATGATTCTTCCCACAACCCAAAAATATTTAATCTAAAAATGATTAATACCATTTTTATTTTCGTTATTTAAATGTAACTGTACTGTAATCAAATTTATTAATTAAATTTAATGGTGGCTGCTGTGAGGTGGACGAGAGAGATGAGAGGAGGAGGTGTGTTATTGTTTAGGACGACTTTCACTGTCACTAACGGAATCACCGCTATATGTTGGATCACTAGAATATTTTTATTTTTGTGCGACTTTAACAAAGAACCTATCCAATGACACTGCTCGGCAGACAAAGCGTAACCGTAATACTACTCGTGTTGCAAGATATCGCTCGTTTATCAAGTTAAAATTTATTGAAAATTTTTGCTCGTCTTACAAAACACTCGCAAACCAAGTTACTCGCAATCCAAGGTTTTACTGTATACAAGTTTCCCGACTTTACCAAACCAAGTACAAAAAATGTTTGTGTGTACTAGTCATGAGAGACTTAACATACCTTACTCAATTAAAATACTTGCAAAAGTGTTCTTCGGTCTTATAACATTTTAGTGGACGGTTAAATTTTCCCAAAAGATCCTCCTAGTTTGGGGCACTAAAAAGAAATGTATTTTAGATGTGAGCAGGAGGGAGGGTGCAAAATATCCCCGCTCCCTCAAATAGCCCCTTTCAAGAACCTGAAGGGAGGTAAAGAAATAATGAACCATCATAAAACCAACTTTTTTAGATTTCAAAATCTTAGTTGTATTTCAAGTGTATTAAAGAGAACTAACCCTTATTTTCGTAAAACAGTCTATTTGGAAATTGTATGATAATCTAGTGTGATATAGTTTGAAATATCATAGTAAGGGATCTAAGCTAGAATCATTGTTTGTACATTTTTTCAAACTATATAATTTCTCATCACTTCAAAGCTATTATGGAAAACCCTTTTTCGTTTTTGAGGTAAATCACTTGAAATGTAAGCAAACCTGTGGGGATCAAAGAATATCAACTGTGAATCAATCCCAAATCTTTACTTAATAATTTAAATTTATTACAAATATAATATTATGCTTTGAACATTTTATAAATCAAATAATTCATGATGAAAGTGTTTCATATCAAATAGAAATAGAAAATTTTTTTCTATTAAAATTGAACCAAAAATGTTATTTTGTTAATAAAATTGAATATTTTTTTAAAAATTATGTACCAATTGTTTGTGATAAATTTCATATATTTTAAGGAATGTTCAATAAAAATAAGGTTTAGTCAATGGGCGGAGGGAAAATTTAATTTTGAGAAAAGGGGATCTATGACATGATGTTAAAAGGGGCAAGTAACAAAAATATTTTAGGGACTTTCTATCTTCCTCTCCCTCAGTTAATGTTAGAAAATTGGATGTTCCTAGAATCTATTTGTAGTGTCCCTTATTGAAGAATTTTTTAATGTTATACTCTTTTAACGGCTATTTAGAAAAATGTTCCTCAAAATGTTTTTGAAATTTGAATACTCTTAAAGGTTATTTGGAGTAGTCCTTCAGCAAATTTTTTAAAATATTGTTTCTTTTAAACGCCATTTTAAGAAGTGCTGACCAATTATTTTTTTTTAATAAATTAGATTCCCTTGAATCTATTTGAAGTGGTCTGCACCCAGAATTTTGTTGAAATTTGGAATGCCCTAGAAGTTATTTATAATTTTCAACTGATTTTTTCTTTAAAAAATATTATATGCCTCTAAGGTTGTTTGAAGCCAGCTGCCAAGCAAATTTTTTTAAATTGGATGCCCTTAGAAGCTATTTGGAAAGTTTCTCACCTTACGACACATTTTGGAAAATTGAATATTTTTAGAAGCTAAATGAAGTAGCTCTCGCTTGGATTTTTTTTAAATATCATATGCATGTAAAAGCTATTCCGTGGCCCCCTATGTGTATTACTTTAAAAATGGATGTCTCTAGAAGACATTTAGAGTGATATTCGCTTGGAAATTTTTTAAAAAATAAATGCCTCTAGAAGTTATTTGAAGTTTGATACAAAGCCATCTTTAAGTCTCATATAAAAAAAAATCAGGGAGGTGTTGAACCCCGCTCCCTCTCCCTACACCCATGGTTTAGACAGCGATGAGAATATTAATATTATGAATTTCACTTTTTTTATGGCAAAGTCAAATAACATGAGGTGATCTGTTAAAATAAAATTTAATATGATTACATTACTTACCTGAATTGTTACGATGATAATGTAGATTAAATTCTAATAATGGACCAATGTCAATTTATATTTTTAAAAAGTTATACATTTAAAAATTAAATCTTAAATTAAATTTCATTGAGTATAAATGTATAAATTTCTTCATCAAATTAAAATACAAGGCAATAAAATAACCTTATTCAAGAAGTTTGAAATGCCTAGTCCAAAATTTGAGTTTTCACAGATTTTGGAGGTATAAAACATATCTATGAAACTTTGAGTGCTTTTAATGTTATAACTATTTTAAGGTTATCTTTAGAGGTTACAATTTATATATTTAGCTTTTGCAATATGCTTCTTAAATATTGATTTCCACAAATTGATTCTTCAATTTCAGCCTTTAAATGTTAGCATGTTAGATCCAACCAAGGATGATATGTATAAATTTTATTATAGGTAGCCTATATATATATTATATATATATATAATTATATATTATTATATATAATTATATATTATTATATATATATTATTATATATATATATATTATAGTTATTATGTTTGGCCTAAACAAGAGAGCTAGAAAACATAGGTCAGAAAGTTAGATCATATGCATTTGCTACACTTACTAAAAAGAAGACATTTTGAGTGAAATAATAATAATGAAGACTCAGAAATGCTAATCCAAATGTTTCAAATTAGTTTTTTTATAATTTAAAAATTATTAATAGTTTACAGAATCATTCATGCCATAAATAGGACTTATAAAATATATCGGAGGTAGTCATGGCCTAGTCTAAGATTGAATACCCATTTAAAGCTCGGCTCGAAATAAACTTTTCACAGACCCCTAATTAGCACATAAATGTTATAAATTATCCCTCTTTTTTTATGGCATTAGGTTGTAGCAGCTGGACTATGGTAAAAAAAAACTTGGCAAAGGGAAGTGCTAAATGTAGATAAACAATGTAAAACTAATATCAAGCTAGCATTTAGCATTGGAGGCTTACCTACACAAAATCAGCAGGGAATACTGCTTAAGAAATGTATCAATATTGCCAATAATTATTAAACACACCGAAATCCCATGAATATCAAAATAGTTCAAGTTTATTGTATAATTTTAAAATGTATTTACATACATACCTAATCACACCATTCCCTTACAGAGTAAGCAAGAAACTGTGAATACAGCTAACAGAACAACTTTCTCCACACTTCCCTATCCTTTCATACTTCCTTCGCTTCAACAACATCCATACACAGAGTCATACATGCTCTTTTATTTTTAAAACTATTAATGTTTCTCTTCTTTTAGGCCAATAATTGATACTGATTATTTGGTTTATTTTATTTTAAACATTACAAAGATATTATGCATTTCTTTAAGGAAAACCTCTTAAACTTTTTGAGGTACATTTTGCTATATTAACTTCTTTCAAATATAATAAAAGTTAAGGTGTAGTAATAATACTAATAGCAATCACTGTTCACGTGGGTCATTTTAATTTTGTTTGATAATTGGTTTATACAAGTTTAAGTGAATACTTAAGAGTTAATTTGAATATAATCCACTTTATCATTGACCAAACCTCATTTTAATGATAAATATGATTAATTTTATCATTGATCTTACCTCACTTTAAAAGATAATTAATATAATTCACTTTATCATTGACCCTATCACAATTTTAAAGAAAATTAGTTTTCCTCATAGTTAAGTTTTGTTATATTTAGAGGAAGGTACAGGAAAGATGGCTAAAACCATATAACAAAATGTACCTCAATAAACAAAAAGAGGTTTTCCTTAAAAGAGATATTTCAAAGTTAAGTTTGTGATGGCTTCATAAAGATTGTATTTTAAAATTTGTACATAAAATATCACAGGATAAAAAAAATTGTTCTATTTATTGGAATTTTAATAAGCCTATCTAATTTTCAAATAGTTTTATAAGAAACAACTCATAAAAAGATCCAAGTATTGGTACTGAAATAAAGATCAGTCCTGTATCCATGATGTAGTTTTAAAGCCTCAGATACTTCTTTAGTTTACCTTGAATTTTCCCTGTTTCATTTTCCCTTAAATCTTCCTCTTATGGTTTGGATGTCTAGTTGCAAGTTAACCTTGTGGTTGACCTTGCAAAGATACTTCCCCCTTCTACAACCACTGCCTTACTTTCTTCTCTCTCACTCAAACATACTGTTTTACTTGATAACCTTTGTATTCTCAACACTGCCCCCCTTTACCGTGCCCTTGTTAAAGAAAAAAGTACCAGTATCTGTTTATTTAAAGTACACGTCAGCCACCTCTCAACCCACCCTAGAAACAGAACAAAGGAAAACACTATTTGCCAAGAGTTTAATAATGATGAGTCACTGTTACCTGACATGTGTAGTAATAACACTCTGTTTAAAAGAGAGATCAGTGTAAAGACTCAGATAATCCAAATGCCAATCATGAGCTGCTTAAGGGATAGTGCCATAGTTGACCATGATAAATAATTGGATTTTCCCTGCCCTAATTAAATTATCTTTTGCTTTTTTTAAAGTTTGAAAAATACTCCAATTACATAATAGTGAATCTTTATTTAATTTTTAAATATACAGTTTTAAACAATCCTTGTACTTTAATGATTTAATGTCTTTCAAGATATTACTAATATGTGATATTTAATATATCTGTAGCATTAAAAATTAATACAAAAAACTATTTTATTAGTAATGGTATCACAATTATGATTTAAAACTTTTTGTCTATAATAAATTGTAGTTAGCTATTAATCAAATCATGCAAGCTGGCTCGTCACATTAAAATTGTTACCACTGGTGTAATTTTACAGCACTAGGGATTAATTTTGTCAATATATTAGCACAAATGGAGCATGATTGACTGTAAGAATTGTCTTATTAGAGAATGTGATGGGCCAACATTTTGTACAATTTATTTTCCATAGGAGTAGCTGTAGCTAACAGTTAATAAAAGTTACCAGATATACTCGCGTGTATCTGTTCGCCAAATCATGTGATCTGCAAGACCCTGTGTTGAACTGCCATCACTTTTGGTAGTCAAAACTTTCACAACAATATTTTTTTAAGAGTTTATACATTATTGAAACACAAACTTATGAAAATAACTATATGGATGTTTCATTTTGGTAGAAGTGGTGTCTGAAGTTTACTTAAAACATCTTTACGAAAGAGGGCTTCTCTTTAGAAATTAGATAGCAAACCAGTCACAACAATGGTGGTTGATGAAGTCACACAAACCATTTTCAGTTGTGTTCATGCGCAGTTGTGAATGTGTTAGTAAAATAAAAATGTTTTATTTTTAAACTAATATTTTGTAGGGTTATTTTTCTTTAGTTGTATCAAATAATATTTATTATATTTTTGGTTCTTTTAATAAGTTACGAAAAAGCCAATTATACAGTCTGTATTATTAGAAACGTTTATTAACATTTTTGATTGATAAATTAGTATTACTAAGAAAATGATAATGATTTCCAAAATACTGACTTTCAAATAGTACTTGCAATAAAAAATCTTCTGCTAGCTGAAGTTACTACCACTCCTGTGGCGTTTGGATTGTATCTGTTTTATAATAGGCCTGATTAAAAATTGAAATACAATTGGGGTGTGCAAAATCCACTTTTTCGAATCAAAGCCAAGTCAAATCGAATATATGAAACTTTCCTGAGGCTGAATCAAAGTTTAAATATTTTATAATGGTGTGCGAAGCTTCGAAAAGTCGAATTCATAGTCGAAGGTCAAATCTCCTTCGGCTTCAACTTCTACAATATCCTTTGAATATTTGAAATATTTCGAAGGAAGGATAAAACTTCGATAAATTATCAAACAATTTAATTTTATCTTACTAAATATTACATATTTCAATATTTGATGACTTTAAAACCGTTACTAAACAGAAATTTAGCATCGACTAGTAATTTAACTACCATAACGTAAGCATAGATCAAAAGCGGGCAAGTAAATGTTAATATATTATATTTATTATCACCAACATAATTTTGTAAAAAACAAAAATACATATAAAGAAATAACACCAAGGTCACTGGTATGAAGCAGAAAAAATCGTCCTAGTTGTGCTATCATCCCAGCTCGCATCTAATGTTTAGTCCATAATATTCTATCTATTTAAAATTATCTGTGAAAAATTTACAAGTGCATTTTGTCCCAGAAGTTTTTAATAGCTTCTTCGCGTTTTCTTTACTATTTAAAATGGCTGATACGGAAAGTGGGAAACGAAAACAGAATTTAATTTATAATTATTATCATAGAAATGCAGATGAAAAGTCATGCATGTATAAAGTTTGCAAAATAATTTTATCAGCTCCACAATGTAGGTAAATATTAAAACTTTATTGATAATTTACTAAGCTTATCAGTAATCCTATGTACATTAATTATTAATATAGGCCTTCAACTTCGACTTCGCTTCGCATTTAAAAAGTTGCCTTTGCACACCCCTAATATTTTACTAACTATTTTTTATGTCAAATAAAATATTATATTCTGCATATTTATATAACTTTAGACGCTAAAATTTGAAATTATTTTATTGCAGAAATGTAGATTTCATCCAAAATTTATCAATTATGTTACTACTACAACATGTTTAATGACTATACATTATTGTTATATACATACAGGGTGGCTACAAAACATATTTTACAAAATTCCCTGACTTTTCCAGGTTTTCCAGGCCAAATTTTTCAATTTTCCCCGACTACTTTTTTCCAGTTTTAATGGTGGATGATGACTTGTTTTATTTATTATTGATCACATATTAAAAAAAGTTTGTATCTACTAAACATAAACAGTTTTATCAGTTTTTTAAAAATTAAAATATTATTTTATTTAGGTATTATTAACGTTTATTTTAGCGTTTAGTTGCAAAATTAATGAGATATTTAAGACATATTTTTAATTCCCTGACTTTTCCTTATTTTTAGTTAAATTCCCTGACATTTCCCTGTCATCCTAAAATTCCCTGACTTTTCCAGGTTTTCCCTGTCTGTAGCCACCATGTACATAAGAGAAAATAAAAAGAATTGAATGCATATGTATTTTGGCTGTCAATATTTTCATTCGCGAATTTTTTAAGTGTCGGAGCCATTTTTTTTTAAAATTTAGTATAAAGTGACAAATATTTAAAGCAAAGTTAAAGTTTTTGGAGCACACCCCTAAAATGTTATACCGATAATCAAAATAGTAAATCTTTCTGTGAGAGCAATATACATACAACAGGCATTGTAATATTATGTATGTGATATATCCACCACTTAAAAACACTAAGTTTATTTTATTTTTATTTTGTTTTTACAAATGAACAAATTTGTAAAAATATATTGCACTGTAAAGAAAACAACTTGAATACATTTCATGTAGGTAAGTTCCAATAAAAGTTTATTATTGTTAAATATATCATAATGCTTTTGTTTCAATTTCTTAATTTGCTGTTAAATTAATCTTTCATTGCTTCAGGTGCAAAATATTTAACATGGCTTCAAACCCTAAATGTTTTTAAGTCACTTTACTGATGTCTCTAAGAATTATTTCAGTCTTGTTCACAGTCTCATCAATCCTGGGGCTCGCAGACTGTCCCATTGGCCGCAGCAATAGGCCTAACAGGAGAGGTTTTCTTCGGAGGCGTATCCACTGTATTGTACAATTGTTTAACCGCCTGAGAGTACGTAGGGTTTCGTCGACGAGTGGTAGGGGTGTTGACAACTGCAGAAGCAGGGGAAGTCAATCCTCGACGAGCAGGTGAGGCCTCTGAGCTGCTGTCGCAGGCAGGCTGTGGGACAGCTGTTTGCCCCGATGCTCTGGTTCGAACGCCTCTCCCGAGCCCTCGACTCGACCCGCGACCACTACGTTCAGGAATGTTCTTGTCAATGCTCCTCGGCTGGCTCATTTCGCGCTTCATCTCGGTGACATAGTCGAAAGGGTCCACAGGGGTAGTCAGCTGACAATCATCCTCTTTCTTCTTGGTCGGGGTGTCGACGTGATTGTGGTTGGCCTCTTTCCTCATTTTTAAAGGTGTTTTCTTGGTGGGTGTGGGTTTGCCACTGTCCTGATCCGAGTCTAAGGTTTTGATTGTGTCAGGAGTGACTGTAGATGTAGAGGACAGGGTCGACGCAATACTTGGGCTCTCAAAGGTGATGGAAGTAGAAGGCGTGGCTATGGCAGCTGCAGAGTTGAAGAATGATTTCATGATATGAGGAAGTAGAATTTCTAAGGAGAAGGGGAACAACCATCACCAGAAAAGTTTGAGAACCAACACATCAACCAAAGCAAATAAAAATATGGGTAGGTATCACCAGTATGGATGAGATATAGAAGGGGAGAGTGATGAAAAAGGAGAAAGAATGAGAGTAGGATTGAGAATGAGGAAAAAAGAGAAAGATTGTAGGGTTGTCATGCTTACATATGACTTCTCAACTTATATTAATTTATTTCAATAATAATTGAGTTTATTTATCAGTTTCTACTTACCATGGGAGTTAACTACTTTGAATAGTGATCTCCACTTTGAATTAATAGAAATGATAAAAAAGTCATGCCTTAGGTCTAATTAATTCATAATATTTTTGTGTTAGAGGTGAATCCATTCAGATTATGGAAATTAATTGTTCATGCTTCAGTTATTTGCACCAGTTAATCATGATTATCTATTAGTAACTAATACAAACTGGGAACTTTTCCTTGAGATGAAAATAACTAACAAACTTAATGAAGGATTTTATTTCAAAATCAAACTATAACATGAGTTCAGATGCAAGTAAACATGTTTTCTGCTATTCTATTTGACAAACTTCCTCCCTATCAATTTTGTTTCGCTTAATTTGATTAAAAAAACTGATTTAAGTAAAGTTTTGGTTAAAAAAAATAGTTTTAATGATACAAGTTTATCAAACATTCATTTTATGGCTCAAACTATGGAATACTTAGGTTGTGTGGTCAGTTCAATATAGCATAATTAATAATTATTTTGCACAAGTCTAAATTGTATAAATAATATTACTATGTTATTCAAAAAGTCAAATCCCCTTTTTTTGATAGAGCCTTTATCAATATTTTAAAAAAAAATCATACATATGAAATGTTAGTAGGTAAGTGTGATTTTTTTAAATTAAATCATAATTTCTAGAAATGAAAGTCAATTAATACAATGCTGATACACTAATAACTGCCCAATCACTATTCATCAGTATCTGCAATGGTGCATGCAGCTCTACCACTCAACAAAAGTAATGGTATTTTTTTAGCACCATGTCTTAGTACCCATTCAGGTTATAGGCATATGTACTAATTATTAGAGTTGGGTCGAATCCATTATTTTATGAACCCAGCCCACCAATTTACCTTCAAATCCCGAATCTTGAATCCGAAACTTAATCTTTGAAAAATTATGACCCTTAGAGAAATTTTCTTTTTTTACATATATATCACTCTTTCCAGCCTGTGGCCTGGGTCAGTTTTTTTATTCAAACTATATATTTTCCACTACCGGCTTGCTATTTTAACATTTTTTCTTATAATACATTAATTATAGCATTCATTCATTTGGTTGAGTGTTAAACTACCGGTCTGGAAACTCTAAAAATTTCAAAGCTTTACACACCCCTATTAATAACACTTATGTTTTTAGCACCGCGTCTTACTACCCGTTCAAGTTATACGCTTATGTACTAATTACACTAATGGTTTAAGGGATTAGTGATTTCATCTTTTATAGAAAGTGTACCCGCATTCATGTGGCGGGAGAGTGGAAAACCATTTTGGAAAAACCACCCTTAGTACACCCGACCGAGACTCGAACCTTGATCCCCCCCATCATCGGCAGACTAGTTTACTACGAGAGTAGCGCGTTAGATCATGCAGCCACCGAAGCGGGTAACAATTATGTTGAATGTAAAACTAATAATAGATGTAATGATGATGGAAAACCTTGGTGACCAAAATATATTGATTGAAACATGTTTAGTAAAAGTAGCTACCACATTTCAAAAAGCATTTATTTTGGATTATTTTTTAGAAAAAGTGCTGTATATTCAATATGAATTATTTACGACTGAAGCTAAGCCCTAAGGTATAAGTCTTAAAAGTAATTCATTAAAAAAAAATCACCCAAAATAAAGTGGAGCGGGAATAACAGCAATGAATCAAATGTGAAAAAGCATTTCCAAGTGCACCTCCTAAGATTCAAACCTTGACCTCACCATCAACTCAATCTATTGGGAGTTTGACTTGCAGCTATCGGTTCAAATATTAGCATGCCGAGGGAGTGATAAATCAACAATGAAAATAATCTCCAAGTGAACTGGCCAAGATCCAAACTTTGATCTGACCACCTAGACCGTGTGAACACCGGTGCAAGTGAAATGCATGGTTATCATTGCTCACATAACATTCAGAAGCAGATGAGCAAGCACGCCACAAGACAAGGGTTAGGCTCACCATTGGGTAAAGGCCCTGACTGGGACCGAAGTGCCTCCACCTCATTCTGCAGCTCGGCTATGTCCCGCTCAGACTTCCTGACATCGTGGACTAACTGGACCAGGTGCTCCTGTAAGGCCTTCTGTATGCTCAGGATGAGGTCAACATCTGAGCCTTTCTGGTGCTCCGCCCTGACACGATAACACAAACATTAGCTCCGGATAACGACCAGATTGGTGTTCTGGGATAAGGAGGAGTCGAGAAAACAAGTCCGACAGTAGAAAAATACATTGTGATTAACTAAGGATCCTTTGAATACCTTGAATCCTTAAGGATATTCAATATTCAAAGATTAAAAAATAATTTCAGAATAAAAATTTTCAAAATTAACTTAGTTTTTGTGCTATTATGATACTTACTTGTAATTTAGCTTAAGAATGGGAACGTAGGGTGTACATGACATAGTAAAGGAAGCAAGAATGAGATGGTATGGTTATGTAATGGGGATAAGAAAGGAGAGAATACCAAAGAGAATTATGAAGCATGTAGGGAAAAAAATACAGAGAGACCAAGAAAGAGATTAGGCACATGGGTGCCAATAGCCTAGAAAGGTTGAGAATCTCCGATTTAGAGGCCTCAAACCAATTTATTTTTGAAACCTCATCTTACTACTTCTTTGGGCTAACCATATTTAATTGTACTATTGTGGTAGGAATGAGGAAGCTAGACTTGAGTAGAAATTTACCCTAATTTGTGTAGAGGGAGACTGGAAAATGATTTAATAACATCCCTCATTAGCTCTCAGCCCCGATTCAAGCCCCTTCAAGTCACCATGAAACCGGACCAAGAGAGCTTGACGTTTATTTCACGTGTTTACCGATAAGGGTAGCAAGTATGCTATTCTAAAGATAATTTACAGAGTTTTCACAATTGTATATTTATATGCCGGATAAACTTGTAATAAATAAACTATTTGCTATATTTTAATTTATGAATTCATTAGTAAAGTATGACTTATTAATATAAAATATATAATTATATTAATCTTTATGTTTATGTAATCTTTCAAAATAATAGTTCCTAAGTGAAAAAACATGTCAAGTGTCCCCCCCAGCTGGGATTTAAATGTGTGCCTCCCATTGGTTTGTTTAGTTTCTTTAAGCACAGCTTGTGGCTCTGAACTGTAGGGTCAGGGGGGGTGAATGTTAACTTGTTTGAACGATTCATATCTCTTTCTCCACCCCTCTTTGCAACCTGAAATTTCTGCCTCACAGAAGATCTAGTGCGCTGAAAGGGCTCAAGCACCTATTTTTAATCGCGCAGCATTTTTTGAGCGGATGAAAAACATATGTCTTAGCAAGTGAGTTCTTGAGAGCCAAATCAGTGTCTTGGAAGGGGAAGGGTTTCTCAGAACGGGTCATTTTATCATATTTACTCATCTAGAACTCAATTTGGCCCGTGACCAATTAAAAACATACCCTATTCCCCTTAAGAGGCAACCATCAACACTTTGTCCAGTGGGAGTAGTGTAAAGTGTGACCATTATGAACGCCATTTTGTGCTAATTTTTTTTATCTGATTCGATCTCTCTTTATTGTTCCTCCTTTAAAGTGCATAATTTAATAATATGTCTCTTTAAATAACTTTTTTCCCCTCCTCAATTTTGATTTTAATGGTATTATTTTCTAAGCTGATAGATTGACATTTTATGTTATAGAATGAACCATTTTGTTTTTAGTTGAGGTATTTAACGTGCACTTTCTGAACCGAGTGATTATATCAGCACATGAGAATTTCTATGAGCAAGAACGAAAGGGTATACCAATTTTGCCGGGAAAGATATTTTTAAATAGCTTTCAGGGTTTTTTTACATGCCACAATCAACATGGGATGGACGGCTTTACTTCCCTTCCGAAGGAAGTTGTGTTATGGATTTTTATCGCTCAGAAAATCCATTGACCTCGGATGAACTCATGAATATCGGGTCCTGAGGCAAGCACTTTACCCCAAGACCACCAAGGTCGACTCTATCATAAATCCACACTTAGTTCGGTGGTAAATTATGTAGAGAAAATCATTACTAAGCAGCATGCCATCTCTAAAACTTATTCCATTTAAGAATTAAAATTATAGATACTTTTAAATCTCAAGTTAGAATATTTTTATCAATCCTCAAATCTTCTTAAGTATCCAAAGAACTAATTTCTAATATTCCCCACTCACTTGAGAGAAGTGATAATGTTGTTGAAGGACTCTGAGAGACACACGGTGCTTGGAACCAGCTTGTACTCCGATTGTGGTACTTCCCCCATATTCTGGATCTGGATCGAGACTGGTTCAAACAACCTACAGATGTTTAGAAACAAACCACACACACTTTCAGACACAAAGTACTAATAAACCACCTAGCTTCCATTAGAATTGGTCAGTCAAGAAGTTGGAAAGATTGCTAAGGCAACACTTTTTTTAATACTCAGAAATGGATCAAATCCACTAATTCACAACTATTCAGAGTAATGAATCCAAATTTCAATGTTTTTATTAATCCTGGATCTAAAATCAATTTATGAATATTAGAAAATAATATAACTTAACCACAGTGCGTTAGTTCTTAAGTTGCTATATAGAATATAAAAAGTAACATTCTGTAAGCATTAAGAATGTTTACTGAAACTCACCTCTTGCATTCCTTAAGAAATATAAAAGTGTTAAAGTAAACCGTCTAGTGTCAGAAGCATAAACAAATAATACCAAAACATAACAGTGTTGTTTTAAGTCAGGATTGTCACGTAATGTCCATGAGCATGTTTGCCACACGTGTTGTATACTGAGGTGAGGTAGAACAACTAGACGATCAACACTAGTGTTATGTGTGTCAGGTTCACCATGCCGCGATGTGAACGAGAGCCTTAGGCAAGTACAAAGTGAGTGACATTATAATAAAATATTTATCATAATATACAATATCTCCTAAAGGACAATGTATCATGGTACAGGATGTATTGTCCACCAAGAGGCATCGATAATGTCATTCAATATAGCATGGTAAACAATATACCATTGGAGACTACATACCACTGGAGAAGATTTAACGTTGATGATAAAATGTGGTTGACAATATATCATGGTAGATGATATACCGTGGTGAACGATATATTGTGGTAGACGATATATCGCCACATCCAAAATTGTAATATTGGTATATCGATGTAAATATTAAGCCAGTTTATTGCAATATATCAATATATTGCACAGCCCTAGCCATGAAAATTCTACATTTTCTCAACTATTCTTAAGAGTTCGAGTTATTTGAAAGTTCCGTCTCTAGAAATTTTGTATGAGTGTTTTTTGGAGCATTTGACAGTTATAAGTTTTTGATTATAGTGAGCTATGACCACTCATTTACCACCTTATAAACATCAAATTGAAGCTAGTATTGAAAATGTTTTAGAAGTAGGAGAGACTGCACATAGTAAAAACAAATACCAGCATATGTGGGCGGGCATGTGGACTAAGGTGTCCGGCTCATCTTGTTTTGTTTTCTAGTATTAAGAGGTCAGAATTTCAACTGTGGCCAAGGGTAACGAGAGTGGTTTTTCCCGATAGTGTTTCATACCTCCCCTTCATACATATATGTGTACATTTTAGGTTTCTGACTCCTAGCCTGTAAGTGTAGTTAAATGTGCATAGAATTGAAAGGTAGGACAGCAGTACAAAAAATATATTATAAAGTATAATATTTAGCAACATGGTTGTAATAATAGAAATCACCAGTTTCTTATGCTTGTAACACTAATAAATCAAGGATTTTCAACATCTAATGACAGCACACCCAGGAAAATATCCGGTAAATTATTTGTATTGGCTTAGTTAGCACTTTAAAAAAAAGTCAATTGAGGGTATCAATAAAATTCTAAATTCCCGCAATGGAAAATATCCTGTTATAGACCCAAGGTTATAATATCAAAAATTTCTAGAAAAAAAAAACAGGGAGGATTCTAATTTATTCAACACTCAACTAAAATTTTACCAAACCTTTTGTAGAGTTTCTAACAAAAGCAAAGTGTTTTAATATCCAATTGTCAGTCTGTTAGCAAATGTCACAATACTAAAATAATATATCTAATATACTTCAATCATCAAATGCCTTTCATGCATAGACAAAATGGCCGTATAAGTAAATTTGATTACAAAGCCATTTAAAAACAAATTTATTTTAAGCCTTTTTTTATTATTTATGATTTGCCCATATTCAGATGTAAACATAATTTTGTCATAGTTTAATAGATTTTTATAACTCCATATTAGATACTTAAATTTATTTCCCTCGACATTAAAAGACATATGAAACACCATTGAAAATAATTAAGAATTTAAATTTCTGAAACCATCCCAAAATTAGGGATTTGAAATTTCCTGTTCTTGACCTTGTCCGAAATAGAATATTTTCCTATCCCAAATGGAACTGGTGATGTTAATCTAAAGACACCCCAAAAAAACCCATGGAGGGAGTCCGCAAGCTATACCGAGCAAGCAATCACCCCATATTGGCAAGGATAGTGCCAACATATGCAGCAAATAGAGGGTGTGGTCAGCCCAATGAACCCTTCGGCCACTAATCTCAGTTTTCTAGACCAGAGCTGTTACTTCTTTATTCAAGTAGCTCCTCAAATGAATGTCCTCAGGAGAATGAGTTGACCCTGTTCCAGACCCACTGATTCACAGAAAAATATGAAAGTGCAGGGATCGAACCGGAGAACTCTGACTACTAGACCAGAGGGGCGGTTCACACACCCCTTATATGAAATAAATTAGATTTTAAGTTCAAAGAAAGCCCAAACCAAACCTATATAAGAACCAAGCATTTTTCTTATAGAACCAATAATCTTATTAAGACAGACCTGTTTCGGTACCGGATGAACTTGTGATTGAAGATGTGGGTGGATCCACCGTTGGATATTCCAGAACTGAGCAGACACATGGAGAAGTGCTCGGGAGCCAGATGGGCAGTGCGGCACAAAGTTCCTTGTGGAGCACCTTCTGGCGCAGAGTGGCAGTTAGTGGCATGTTGCGCCGGAAACAGTACCAACCTACCACCTCCTGGTAGCATGCAACAAACCCAAATAAAGACAATAACCCAAGATCATAAAAACTCACTTGAGCACCATTAAGGTTTGACTAAGCCATTGATGTGACAAAAATAAAGCTGGCAAACTTATTTGTGATGATTCGAGTCTTAAGCTATGTTCACAGGGTTGTCACTATTTACCTACTAGGAAATAACCCATTTTAATCATGAATTCTCATTATTCCAGACACTTAAGAGTAGGGGTTCTTAACCATTTTAAGATTATTGACCCTCAATGTATTTCCCAATATGTTCCCATACCCCCTTCGGCAAATTGTTGAAATCATCATCGTCACCAACCCCATTAGGTACTAGTTTGACTTCTAAAGATGTCCATATCTTGGTGTTACTTCACATATGAATAGCTAGGAAAAGAAAAGCTGAAAAAAATGATAAGAATTAAAATTATAGGCCTAATATTTATTTTTAGAAAAAAAACCCAGCAAGTCACAAGTACACAAGATAGCAACAACCTGTGAGATTTTTGCTGTTGTTTTTGTGCAATCAAAACATTGATCCATATTCATAAAGATGATAGTTTTTCTACTCTAATAACTTTTATTTTAAATTGCTCAGAGATCGAGTATGTACCATACCCCCAAGTCATTTTGGATACCCCGGTTAAGAACACCTGTTTTAAATGGAAATATAGAAGAATTAAGTTAAATTTTTTTCACAAAATTATCTATTGTTAAGTCAGTAGAGGCAGTTTTAAAGCATCATTTTTAGAGTTTTTTATGGATTAAATAAAGTTATTTTTCAAATAGATTTCAAACTGAGGGTAGCCTACTTTACTTTATTTACCTTAGCAGGATTCAAGCTCAAACACACTCAACAAGATCATCAGCGGTGGTACGGTATATACTACATATAAAGGCCGAAGCAGTCTTTGATGTCATCAGCTGGGTCAGTTTGGTAAAATGTCTCCTTTTTTTCCACCACTCTCCCTTCTTTATTTGCTTCCTTTCTTATCCTCTCACTACCATACTTTCTATTACCTGAGCCATCCATTTCTTTCTTGGTTTCCCTGTGGTCTTTTTCCTATATATATTTAATTGCCATCATTTTCTTTGGTTTTCTTTTCTTTTCCATCCTCATTACATGGCAATAGGCAATACCACTATCTCTCAGATGGAAAGTTGAATTTCAGGAGAAGTGCAGTTGATTTTAATAAATCGTTAAATGCAGTTATAATTAAACAGATTTTGATACCTATTTTATAATATACTATAGTTTTATTATAATCAATTTTGATGGTTAATTCTGAGAATAATGCTTAACGGTACCTTTTCTTTATCCTTCAGAAAATCCTTTAATTTTCCTCTATCGACTTTCCCAACTCCATCAAAAAATGAATATGATTTGGGGAAAGGCATTGATGAGTTTACACCTGCAAAGTAAAATGGATGAATGTGGTAGTTTTGCTCTTAACTGACTAAAGCAAAAAAGTGCATTTGTACATTTTATAAAAATAAATGGAAAAAAAATCTCAAACATTCATCTTAGCAAGTGTTTTTCAAGTGATTTTATTTTGATTTAAGTGAACAAGATAAACATGATTAAGTTAAAGAAAACCATCAGCAAAATCAGTGTTAAACAGGCACAGGTGGCTCCATGGTTAGTAGGCCTTGAAATGCACATAGTTTCTGTTAAAGGGGAGATTAGGGTTTGAATCCTGATCAGGTGCATCGGAGGGGAGGGAGGTTTTCATTATTTCCCCAACATATATAGGTAAACATACTCTAGGTACCCTCCTCATCTTGACCCCTTATAATAAACTTTAAAAGCCTTTGTATTAGGCCTAACTGTACAGTGGTAGATTAATCAAAAGTAGCCTATTTTTCATCTGACTGATTGAATTATGGCAATTTTTAATGATACTAGACCCATATAGGTAAGACTACAATTCATCAATGCTACTTACTAATAAGAGTTTCCATTTTTTCATCTGTCATTTGGGAATCACTAATAGTTTCAGTCACATGGTTAATCACAGCTCCAAGTAAGAATCCCGACTGTAAATACAAGAAGAAATAATTCAAAGCAAGAGGATTAAATTATAAAATAACCTGTCACTTTTAAGAACCACCAAAGATTCCTAGATAATTAACTGAATTGATGGATTCAGTATTGCATTCAATATTAGCTTCAAGTCTCGTGCTCTCTAATGCCATCAATGTTTATAAGTTTAATCACAAAATGTATTTGTATTAAAAAAATCTTAGTACATTTTATTAGTGTTTACAATCCTAGCACATTGTATTAGAATTTTTTTTTATTTAGAAAATAACATGTGGATTCAGGAATCAAGCCCTAGACCTTTGGCTTGGTGCTCCAAGTAATATCTACGATTAAGATGCCCAGGACAGAGTCTATGATGGATGAATATGTTACAGTCTGATTTACAAATGACACCCACTATTTGAAAACTGGAAACTGGAAACTCATGCTGCCACAAAGGTGGGGAAATTAATTATATTGCATTCTTACCCAGATAATTAATAGTGTACCGTAAAGAGAACTTCTACAGTACAGTATTCCATAAGGAAGTATTAATAAGAGTTAGCAAACTTTTTAGCTAAAATTTTAATTAATAAATCAAACAACATATATTTTTAGAATGCCAAATGATGGTGACTTTCAATGAATGTTGGTGGTTGAAAGTGGGCTTCCTATAAAACTCGGGTGTAGATACTTTTTGGCTAGTCCTAACTGTATATGAATCACACTTCATCTTCCAATATAGCATTTAATTTTAGTATATATGTGTACATGCCATCCTGTCTCAGTTTAAACCTGAACAATAGATAAATATTTCTTAAATACTTTTCATCATTAGATATAATATAGTAGGCAATGCTGTGAATGCCGAGCTAACTCATGCTGTATACGAGTTAACACTCCACAAGCACTTCCTATCGAAGTGTGTGCATCTGCATCAGCATCACCAATTTGAACGGTAATGAGCCTTGCTACATCCTTGGGAATGCAGTGCAACTACCTACCAATGATCCTAGAAACTATGTCAAACGCCATCATCGACCTAATGAAAATAAACTAGTCCACGGCGTTTAATATCGGCACCATTTTATTGTTTGTGTCAACTGTTTTTCCAGTGTTTTACAAAAATTTAAACATGCCAATAACCATTTGCTATTTTCATGATAATAAATGGTAGGCCTAAGTGTAGATTGATTTGTCAACTTTTCTAAGTAACCTGCTTCTGCCAGTTAAAAACTGCACCAAGGGCATGCCGACGGCATATTGTTTTCATCCTTGGACTTAAGGGCGTGTGTGGGATACATCGGCATCCTTGGTGATAATTCGGACGGATCTACACTTGGTCACGTGATTACCGATGCAAATAGTAAGGGTACATATAAAGGAGACAGCGCATAAGCAGAGAATTCGGGTTCAACCTCAACTCCTTTCTTAAGTGATCCTCAGATAGTGCATAGAGCTGAGCTTGTGTTCAATTTATTTCAACGCCTTGGTTGTTTAGGACATGTTTTATCTGTAAATTGAAAAATGGACTAAAAATGTTAATGGATATTACACACAATTGTGTGGAAAATCTATCCATTTACGATGCGACAGTTGCATTCATTCGGTCACATTTCTAAAAAACGTAATTAATATCAGCCGAATTGTATAAACAATATAATGAATTCCTCAATATAATAAATTATCACGTTCTATTCATGATATTGCGTTTTATATATGTGCCATCATGCACATTTTAAGAACATGCACAATAACAAATGGGGGGGGGAGGAGTTATATTTCTCCACCTATGATATAGTACTTAAAAATCATATGACGTTAAAAATAATTTCAATATTTTACAATGCATATAAGTGACACTTTACCTGATCACCTAAACATTTCACATTTTCATATAGTAATAAAGATAATCCTGGACCCGAAACTGTAACGTAGACACTCGCTGCCATGTTTAAATTTGAAAACATCTGAGCTCTGAAATGTGTAAAAATAATTGATCTGTGATTATGTGAATAACGTTGGACAAGATTGCCAACATTATTCTAAAATTATCTTGAATGGAAAATTAGTTTTTTTCTTACAACAGTTAAATTAAATGCTTTTAAAATGATTTAAACTAAATGATAGAATAAATCACATATTGATTGCAGCATTTTGAATAATTTTTTTAAAATTCGTGATCGTAACAAAACATTCTTAAAACGTGTATTCAACTTGTTACATAGTCAATGAAGCCGTGAGATTATTTTGGCTCGATCTTCAAAAAGTGTTCTAATTATGCACTAGAGGGCAAACCAGTCATAGGATGTTTCTCTTTCCAATAACATTGGTAAACCAGATTATAAAATATGTTCGCGCAAGTGAAAATGCTAGTGATTTTCCCACATGTAATAAAATGGGAAAAGATGGTGTTTATGATAGCGTGAGTAAAATAATTTTTTCGTTAATTATTTGGGTGTTGATTGCTAAATTATATTTTAAGGTATTACATTTATTCTGCAATAACTTTAGCTGCGAGAGACAGTCGTGAATTTGATCTAGCGCATGCAATTAAATATTTTACATCAAACAGATATATAATTGTTTCATCTCTTTCATTAGTCTATGGTATTTAACAATCAATCAATATTTACGGAATAAACAGGTATCGTACTCAAACAAATATTGAGAAGGAATTAGTTTAGTGATGAATCAAATTTATGTTACACTTTTTTGACTTGAAATACACTAAACTCTAAACTTTATTTGTTTACCTACTTTTTAAGTAGGAAGCCTGTAATTGCTCATTGAATGAGACGCATGAATTAATAGCATATTTTTTTCCATATTATCCTTTTTGTCAAATGCCAATCCACCTTGTTGATGGTTATTCAAGGCCGTAGCCAGCCAATAATTTCGGGGGGGGGGGGGAGGGGGCAGTTGGTGGGCACATCCCCCAATTTCTGGAAGCTAGAAACAAATTCTAAGTGATAAACAGTTCTAGAATCCATTTTAAATGTTTTCTTATGGCAACATAACCCCCTAACTGCAGTAGGCTAAAAAAATTCTAAATATTAAACATCTCTAGAAGCTATCTGAAGTGTTTTTTTATGGCAACATAACCACCCAACTGCTGAAGACTAGGAAAAATTCTAAATACTAAACACCTCTAGAAGCTCTCCGAAGTGTTTTTTTATGGCACAATAACCCCCTGAATGCCGAAGGTTAGGAAAATTTCTATATGAGAATCAAATAGCCAAATCTATTATTTTATGTTTTTAGAGAGGATTACTCCGTCTAGATATCATATTCTGAAAATTGAAAAATGACACCTGGACACAGGAATCGAACCCGGGACCTCTGGCTTAGTACGCTAATGCTCCAAACACTGAGCCATCCAGTAATTGGCCCTTGCCCAGGGTCATTCTTCACTCATATTTCAAGGCAGAGTCCGTGATGGACGTGTGGTAATCTTTGGCTGAAAATGTGTGATTTTTTTAAAATTAAGATCACGAGCTATCAGATAAAGCAGCCACCTTCGACTCAGTAGTTGGCTTAATGCTACCACCCGTGTCCAGGTGTCATTTTTCAATTTTCAGAATAAAATTTCGATATATTAAACACCTTTAGAAGTTATCAGAATTTTTTTTTATGGCAACATAGCCCCCTAACTGCCGAAGGCTAGGAAAAATTATAAATATTAAACACCTCTAGAATTTGCATTTGTATCTTAATTTTGATATTGTTTGAACCATAAATAAATCCATATATATTTTTTTTATAAAATTTCGGGGTCGGGGTTTGAACCCCAAAACCCCTTCCCCCGGCTACGGCCTTGGTTACATTGTTTTAATTACGAATCGACGAGGTTTCAATTGTTGCTTCGAAGATTTGCCAAAAAAAAAATCTGACAAAAGACAGTCAATATTGTACTACAGTTCGAGTCTCGAATGACTATTCTAAGTTACATGTAACTTAGTTACAGAATCATTCGTAATATATATGAAGACTATTCTAAATAATAGGACCGTTGTTTAAATCACAACGACCATGCCTACATTCATGTCTTCTTTATTTTGTTTTCAACTGATTCTCACTACTATCCACATTTAAATAAACTAATGGAGAAGAAAGAAGGAATGCATAATTTAGAATAAATTATGTAGGCCTTGTTAACATTTGTGTGAAGTGTAGATGTAAAAATGTAAAAGATAAAAACATCCTCGGTACTCACCCAACTGGGGTTATAATCCAGACTTCCGTGTCACCGGAAAACCAGACTTTATGAGCTCGACCTTTGTGCAATAGTTGCACAACAGTTTGATCCGCCAATGGGTGAACCGTCCACACATACGCAACATCAAACAGTGCAACTAAATTTTCTCAGTTTAAACATGGATTTCAATAAGTTAGCTGCGGTGTGTGCTCTTGAGCTGAGAAGAAGGAAGACAATTAGAATAAAGAGGCGATATTGGTACATCCATTCACTTCCTAACTTGGTGAAAGGACAGTTTCATAAAATAATATTAATTTACCAATTAATAAAAATGAATAAATTGTTTACCTTGTCGCACTGGAGAGGACATGTTTCCGCGACAATATTTCACTGATCCAACTGTTTGTTGCAAGTGTGCTCACATTTGTTTAAACAAGTATGACACAAATCGGTTGCGCAATCGATTAGTTTGTGCCGAAACACAAACTGTTTGGTTGGACAAACTTTTAGTTGGATATCATTTTCATAGGGGTGGTCATAATTATAAATAACATAGCCACTTACGATGCTAGATTTCTGTTTAAAGCCATTTAATAGTTACTCATTTATATTTGATCTTATGTATGTTTTAAACCGTGGTCATCCTCCCCAATTTTTTTTAAATCAAATAGTTTTTATAAACTATTTGGAATGGCCTTCCTTCAACAATTTTTTGAAAAATAGTTTACTCTAGAAGCTATGAGTAGTCTTCGCTTGATTTTTTTTTAATTAGATTCTTTCATAAGCCATTTAAAAGTGTTCCTCACCTAGAAACTTTTGAAATTTGGAGATTCCCCTTGAAGCTATTTAGAGTGATCCTCACCTTAATGTTTTACGATGATTAGATACTCTGGTCTAGAAGATAATCTTTGAAGTGGTCTTCCAGCAACAAAATTTTGAAATTGAATTATTTCAGAAACTAGAATATTTGAGGCGGTCCTCGCCTGAAAATTCTTCAAAATGACATGTATCTAAAAGCTTGTAGCATTGTATTAATTAGATGAATTAATTAAAAATTGTGTTTGTTTACACATTTCAGGGGATTGAAGATTGACAATAGGTGTAGGCTACCTATAGCATTGTTCTAGTTAGATAAATTAATAAAAATTACATTCATTTACTACCAGTTTTAGGCTTTTATTTACTTCTTTAATTTGGAGTAATTCATATATCACCCATGTTAAAATCAATTCACTTGAGTTTTCGTGTTACGCGATTATTTATTAGAACCAATCACACGCGTAGTGTGAGGGAAAGCTGTATTACATTTTCCTGATATATTTTTAATCTCAAAAATGTTCTCCCCTATAAAATCACATGATTATTTTCACCCCCCATCCCCAAATAAAACGTTCCCGCGCCTCCCAATATTTATGTGCTTGAATAAAATCGTGAATAGCCCCCATGTTTGAATGCAACAATAATAAAATACTAAGGGGCATAACTTAGAAAGAGGTGTGGAAAGATATACAATATCTACGGTAGTAGAGGTGGTGACAGCTAGGAAAAATTACCATAAGGCTACATTCTCTTAATAAATAAATATGATGAAACAGCCGAAATAAGAGCTGTTGATGACGTCATACATACCGTATTCGTATGTGTTCATGCACTGTTTACAAAATAATTTATTTTTATTTAGAAATTAATTATTTTGTATGTGTGTGTCTCTCTCTCTAAGTTATAAAAACATTTATTTATTTTGGTGAAGCTATAATAGGGGGCTTAAGGGTTCGGCCAGACTGACAAGCGTGCGAGCGAGCGCGCAAGCGACTGGGTGGCCAGACTGGCGAGCGCGCGAGTGAGCGAGCGCCTAATTAGCAGATAGCTCTCGAGTTGTTGACGAGGAGGCTTCGAATCTTGGCTGAGTGAACTGAGGGAGGTTTTAACAAGTGATTTATTGTTGTGGTTTTCTGATCCTCTCTCCACGCTAATGGTGATTCTTCTTTGTAAAGGCCTACTTTGATAATATTGAAGTACTTTAACATATCAGTTTTACATATATATGCATATATATAGGTATGGTTTATGATCGTACCAATTAAATTAGGCCGTTAGTAGCAAGTGTGCTAAATCCATCGATATTAATAAAAATGTCAAAATGATAAGTTTTCCTAGCACTCAATGAACCAACATACAATAATATTGCCTAGCGCCTGTAAACTAGACTGTACCGGGTCGAGCGCACGCGCTTGAAAAATAGAACCAGTTCTATCTTTCAAGCGTGCGCGCTCAGTCGCTCGCTCGTTCGAAAAATATAACCAGTTCTATCTTTCAAGCGTGCGCGCTCAGTCGCTCGCTCGTTCGCGCGCTCCAGTCTGGCCACCTCTCATTACAACCAATGTGTTCTATTTTATATTTTAGTCGCTCAGTCTGGCCGCCCCTAAGATGCAAGTGTGAACATAATACTTTTTAACTTATTAGTTAATGTACTAAAAACTCTTGTTGTCACAACCACAAAACGAAAGACACAATAATTTTATTAATATATTTGTTCTTTCAATAAGTTACGAAAACGACAATTACTACACAGTAATCGTTATGGAAGTATTACTATAACCGTTTCATAACATTTTTTATTGAAAATATAGGCCTAGTATTACTAAGAAAATAATTATTATTTCCTATTAGGTTGACATTAGCCACTTTCAACCGATTCCTGCAATAAATAACCTTCTGCTAGCTCTCACTTAACACCTTCTATCGAACGTAATATTGATAGGGCCAGTTACGGCCGTCTTTAGTAACAGGCCGGTGTACTGAAGTTTGGCAACACTGCGGCAGGGCTCTGGCCAACTAAACAGCCATGTGCTAAGCAGCTATTTATTTAATAGTACAGTTTGTTGTACTGTAAAAAAACTTTTATTTATTGTGACCTATTTAATTTGAAAAGTTTGGGTGTAGTATGTGTATATCGCATTAATGAACTACTCTTTAGTCTGTAAACATAATTATAGTAAATAGAGCGCCAAAAAAAGTTGTATTCCCAGCTGTAAATGTTGCAGTTCCAATAAGTTTTCAGCATGTGTTAATATTTTTGTTTCCCCTTGTTGAATTATTTAAACCGAAATAGATGAAAATAGTCCCATATATTAATGTTCACCGTCCTCGGCATCTGTGGTGCACCTAAAACATTCGGTAGAATATGACACATCTAACACCGGTGTTTGTAAAAATAAGAATGTCTGTGTGCGAAAATACACCAGAGATCGTCTAATTTTAATCCAGGGGCAATTCATCGAATATAACCTTCTTAGACTCTTTGACTTGTTTGTAAAAATTGAAAGTTCCAAATTACTACCGATCCATTCAATGCGATGTATTTTAGTTTTAATCAAAAACAGTGGATCCTAAACCCAACGGCATTTATTTGCCTGTAGCTATGCAACACACCTCTCTCTCGTAGTTAGCGGGTTGCCATCTTTAGGGGCTACTCCCTTTCGCTTTACAGTTGACAGATAACAAGTCAGACCACATTAATTGACATTACATTGAAATTATTATTTAGTACAATTTGGTCTGCACTTTATATAGTGCAAACTCCCTTAACCCTAGAATGCTATCTTACGTACAGTAAATAAACAGTTCCTGAACAATTCATACCCAGTATTCCGCTACTTTCCCCGGCAAGCGATCCTCCCTTCCTTCAAGCTATGCCTCCAACAATCAGTCAACAATTAGCTATCGGAACGGATGGCTGCATTTTGGACTTTACGTTATTTGGAAATAGAAGTCAGATTTACGTACCAATAGTATTAATAGATTTGTGGGGTACACCAAAAGTTATTTTATTATTTATTTAAGGTATTTAACTTGTACTTCTTGAACCGACTGATTATATCAACACTCAAGATTCTATGGAGAGCGAAAGTGCCAATCAATTGAAATGATTCTCATTTTTATGTTTAATATATTTTCCAAATTTAAATATATTTTATTTTTGTATATTTTTCTATTTATCTACTCAGCCATTTTGTTTTATTTAATATAAATACTTAAATTATTGAAAGTTGTGCTACGAATTTTTATCGCTCTTTCTCCCTATAGAGTTCTCTCTCTCTTCCGAGGACGCTTTTTTCTTCTACGTTCTGCCTCTCTTCCAGAACGCCTTCCTTTTTATTTCTCCTTTGACGTTTTTTTTCCACAGGAAATTTTGTACAAAGCGTTCTATCAGCCAGGACACCTAAATATAGCCTCTTTATAGGAGAAATGACTGCCTGAAAGGTCTATTTACCTACCAAAACCCTAGTATAATTCTGAAAAGGAAAAAAAGCCTTTCAGATAACCATTCCTACCGTAAACAGGGTTTTACGTAGATATACAACAATGGGACTTTCATTCTTTACATTATAGTCACTGTGAGGCATTGGGGAAAATTAAAAGTGGGAAGTGGGTTCAAATATTGGTGACCACTGTACTAAACAGTTGGCAAATCACAATTCACAAGGCAGACAGATATTTTGTTAACGTTTGCATTTCTAATACCTCACACACACACACACACAACACACACACACACAAACACACACACCACCACACACACAACATACACACACACACACACACACACACACACCACACACACACACGGGAGATGTTTTCCCTTACTTTTGTACGTAAGTCATTTATTACAGTGTGAATAACCAACTATCATGGAAAATGTTATCAAAACAAGTAGCAATCATGGAAACGTGTACGTAGCTTTGTAGTCGCGCAGGCCATAGTTTTCAGCTATGTTTTAAGTACAGATGCATGCGCTAAAGAGATACAGTTGTACTACTTTTAGCAAATAAAATAAATATTTAAAATAAGAAGGGAATAAAAACGTAGATTCAGCCACATTATCAAATTAAATAAAGATTTCCTCGTCTTTTAAAAAAGAACACATAAAATATATTACTTTGACAATTTAATCGCAAAGGACGGGGATTTTAATAAATAGATTTTGCAAACTAAAACATAATTTAAAATAGAATGTATTGCTCCAAAATATACATTGAACTTTTAATTTTTAAGCACACAAACTACTTTCTGAAAATGAAAAAATAACTTGCTACGACCCTTGGTACTGCCATTTTCATTTTATTAGTACAAATTTATCTACTGAATTAGGCCTAAGTACGAAAATATCGCCCGTTTTTGGGGCTTAGGGAAGTGATTATTGGGTGCGTGCCAATTAACACAAATAGATAAAATCAAGTCATTTTTAATATTTTTTCTTATTAAGAGGTCCCATAGAACTCGAAAGATATACCGAAACATCTGCGTCTTATTGAACTAATTTACCAGCAATTAATAGGAGTACATTGAGGGGGGAAAAAAAGATCCAACAGATTTAAGAGTGGATTGGATTTTATGGTTCTGTTTATTTATTATTTCAGCAACGAGGGAAAATATAGTCAATTGTCAACAACAAAAAAATCTTAATTTTACCAGAGAAATATGGAGAACTAAACTAAATTAAAACCATAGGGTTCTAGCTATGAGATAAAGATTTCGTGATAAAAACCCTTTGGTCACAACACAAAAACTTAAGATATTAGTTAAATTAGAATCTATATCTGGGCCCAACTAGTGCTGCTGCCGAGTGTTGGCTGACCAAACGCACGGCCATCATGGATAACGATGAAGGGAGGAGAGGGGAGGGAGAATGTCGAACAGAAGAAAAACAACTTGTAGGGCAGGAGTACACGGGGGAGGGGAGAAGTGAGAAGGAGCCTGTCGTCTCTTTGACAGACCACTCACATTAGCTATTGATAAGTTTTGCTCGAGTAGAAGCCAAAATGTTCTTTCACTTTTAAAGAATATATGCTAAGTTTGTGTTTTTATTTTTCTAGTACTACAATAACCTACGTGTATGACTTTTTTTGCTACCGAGTCTTACTACCCATCCGGGCTATACGCATATGCACTAATTATGCTAATTTGCTAGGGATAAGGAAGGTAGAATTTAAAGGTAAATTACCAAGATTTGCAAGGGAGTGTAAAATTATTCAGGGAAAACCACCCTCATTACACCCAACTGGGATTCGAAACCCCATCTCTCCAACATTGTCAGTCTAGTCTAATGCGAGAGTGACACCCTGGCCTAGACCATTCAACCACCGAAGTGGAAGACATGACTTCATTCTGCTTTACTTTATGGTGAAACTCGTTCATGTATTCAAACGTTATTAAATAAATGAAGAATGTTTCTTTTTAAAATTTCAACATTTCTTTTTTTTTTTTTTCGTATGGGAGACGCAGTTAGTAATAAAATAATCAATTGCCAAATAATTGTATGTAGAGCAGTCACGGGATTTCTTAGTTGGACACACTTATCAGCAATATCATTCAACTCCCATCGATAGGCACACAAACTAAACATCAAGCTCGTTCAGTCTGGTTTGTCGGTGACGGGGAGATCAAGACTCAATCCCGGCTGGATGTGCTGAGTTTGGATAATTTCCCACTCTCACTTCTTTATTAAACTATAAAGACAGCTATTTCACAGAATATGTCATTCCCTATGGCTTCAACCGCGGAACAGGGTTTGAGAACCACTTGGTTGGACACTATTAGAATTCAGCAAATGAACACTTTCATATAAAAACACAGATCCAGATGTCCCGGGATCGATCCCTGGCACTTTTTTCTGTTAAGCAGTGGGTCTGGAACGGGGTCAACTCAGCCTCGTGAGGACAGTTAGGAAATACTCGGTTGGTATAGATCTGTTGTGGGCTCACACTATGGAGACCACGTGTCCACCGATGTAGGTAGTGATTATTAATCCTTGTAATAAACATACTAAGGGGACAACAAAATTGCTTTTCATCGTTTGGCATGTTGTGTTAATTTTAGAAAAAACTTTTTAAATTATGTGCTTCTATTTCTTGTAAAACCAAAAGAGTATCCAGATGAGATTTAAACTTGAACCCATCTGTAAACGGCAAAAGGTAAATGTGATATGAATAATACCTTTGACCAGCAGCCTCCAAATATGCAACTATTTTGGTTGAATATTATTTTATTTGGGTCTTTCGAGTCAAATTTAGAAAAATATTAATAGAGAGATGTATGTTTTAGATGAATACATGATTTATTACCAAATATTATAAAATGAGCTCATACAATGTAGTCTATTTGTGTCATATTAAAAATATACTGTATTTGTATGTAATCTCAACAGCTATCACCTTTATAGGCTCAGTTGCCTATTTAAATATACGAGAACTTATCAGGGCATTATATGACTAAATATAGCATAAAGAACTCCACACAAATATATATGTCCTCGGTTCAATTTCCATGTCCTTATTATAACTTCATGATATTGACTGTATTTTTACTATAATAATTGGGGCCTACGCTTACACACACTTAAATATAATAATTCGTTGCTAACGACATCTGGTGGGACGGATAAAATTATTAAACTTGAAAATGGATTATTTACATAAACATTTTAGGTTTTAGACAAGTGTAATAGAACGGTTAAACAGCATCAAAACTATTTCAAATTAAAAAGTTCAAAATCCGACTGCCCACTTTTTAATAGTTCCTCGATGTACAATCCTAAGATAACTATGGCAATCACAAACCAATCATGATAATTAATAAATAAAATAAAATATTTGAGACAAAATATTACCTTGTTTACAAATTGGGGCACAAACAAACGCAGTTTATTAACAACGCAATATTTACCTAAACACGATCATAAAATAAGATAAACAAGCTAATAGACATTGTTACAGAAATAATTTGGATAGAAGAACATCACAATATTCACCAACGAGCTTAAATAAAAAAATATCTTCTGCTTCAGAAAAGTATTGAATAGTAAACATCCACATTTCCTAAATAGCATCACGGTTCACCGTGCCTCCAGAATTTGTTTATATTTTTAATTGTTATGTAGCTGCTAGTAAGGCGCTAGTTTATTCTTTGATTTTAGCTCTGTTATTGCAAAGCTTTTACAAACCTAGCCAATCTAAGTTTTCCTCCATGTCGAAAAGAATAGTTTATATTATTGTTTTGGAGAGATTTTAAGCTAATATTCCCTACCCTTTTTTAGGCCTTTTTATAAATAGTTAATACAGTATTTAACACTTATTTTATTACTTTACTAATTTTTACAAACGGCAAGGCACGACTGTAAGTCACCATTTTTATGCCAGGGTAGAGCTAGTGACTGTAAGCCATCACGCCTCATCCTGTATGAGTATATGGCTAGTGACTGGTAAGCCATCACTTTTATGCCAGGGTATAGCTAGTGACTGTAAGCCACCACTTTTATGCCAGGGTATAGCTAGTGACTGTAAGCCACCACTTTTATGCCAGGGTATAGCTAGTGACTGTAAGCCACCACTTTTATGCCAGGGTATAGCTAGTGACTGTAAGCCACCACTTTTATGCCAGGGTATAGCTAGTGACTGTAAGCCATCACGCCTCATCCTGTATGAGTATATGGCTAGTGACTGGTAAGCCATCACTTCTCGGCCAGGCTATATATATCGAATATTAGCGAACACCTAACGGCGTCTCAGTCTTTGAAATGCGAGACGTGCCACCTCGGTGGTTGGTGAAAGGAAGAATCATCTCTGACTTGGAACTTGGAAGTGTTTGGTTTGCTACGATTCCTCGGTACCGGCCGATAAGCCTCGGCTACACTCGAGTTATATGATACCGCCTACAGCTAACGCCCAATACTCGAAAAAAAACTCAATAATATGTTCGCTTGAGCCTAAACAGAGCTCTTAAGGTGGGGTGCTAGTGAGCGTGAGTTTAGGAGAGTATTTTTTAAGTTTTGATAGCATAAACATTTTTCGGCCAAAATAAATCAAATATTTCTTCTATAGAAACATAGAGATTAGTTTTCTGCACATCCTGATCTCAACAGTTCTTGAATATCTGTCAAAGGTGTCCTGGAATTTAATGACAATGTTTTCTCTTTATTTAAAAAGTTTGTCACCAAATGCCGCTATGCTCATGACAGACATTTAAGAACTGTTGAGATTAGCATGTGCAGAAAACTAAAAACTCTATGTTTTCTATAGAAGAAATATTTGATTTATTTTGGCCAAAAAAATGTTTATGCTATCAAAACTGCAAAATCAATACACTAAACTCGCGCTCACTAGCACCCCATCTTAAGAAGGAACTGTGGCGAAGAGATTTAACGCTGAATAGATACAAATATTACAGTTGCTACGATGATTCTTGACTGTCACACTTCCTGACAAAGTAAAACTAAAACTTATAAATTATTCAGGTAAGTAGGCCCCTACATCGAGGTTTTAAAATAATAATCAAATCCATTGGTCATCAATATTAATTTTCCAGACTCACACATCGGTGGGCACGTGGACTAAATGTAAGGCTCATCAGTTCTGATCTTTTGGTTATGGGGTTGGGGGGGAGGGGGTTTGAATCCTGGCCGGGAATTATGAGAATTTTTTTCTCTAAATAGCGTCCCACTCCCGTTCTCCCTTAACGCAAATGTAAGTACATTTCCTTAAAATTCCACGTTCCTCATCCACCCTACCCCTTAAACTTAATTAACATTCGTTTAGCCCGGACGGAGGAAAAAAAAAAAATAGTTCTATCCACAGGAACTCACCACGCCACAGGCAATTCTTTTTATTGCGAGCTTGGCGCTTCAGACCGTGTGACCACTGGTGCGGGTTACCACTACCGACACTATTCACTCTACTTCTCCCCGAGGATTGTAGTCAACCTCGCCCATGAGGGTAGGAAAGTAAAGTATGGTTTCGCCAGTAGAGTGCTTCTCGATGAATGACGGCGTGTTGACAACCCAGGGGTAGGGTGTTCTAATTGGTCCCGAGATCTACAAGAACAAATCAATCAAGTCGCCGTGTGACTCCGCATCTCTCGGACTTCACTGATCACACAGGGGACATTACTTGCTGCTGTCTCTTCTCACTATATTATTGAAATTACAAGTTTTTGTTTCACAAAATGACAAGAGTCAAGCGGCATGTATTTTGGGCTTTTGTTTTATAAAATTAGACATTATAAAATGGGTCAATCATTTTCTTTGATTTATTAAAGGAGTAAAGACATATATCGGTGGAAATGCCACAGTATTGTATATTTGAGCTACGAACTCACAACATTTCACCAAACCCATTATAAGGCACAAAGGTTGGCTCTTAATAGTCAGGGGTGTGATTAGGTTGCGCGGCTACAGGCGTGATTGAGCCACCGATCAAAATACAGCCAAATCCTCCAATGCTGCTTGTCACTTTATGTACATAGTAGGGGAAGTTATAACACTATTTCCACCCCCACTAGCTATTTTAAAATTAGTATTTACTTGTACATTTATTTTATTACTTGATTGGCCCGCTATTACCACTCTTTATTATGTTTTGTATTGAGTGAATCCTTGTATATTTTTAGGTTTATAAAGAACAAAAAGTTTTTTAAAATTGAAAGCAGGATACAAGTATTATAATGTGTGGAAAAGAGGATTGCTTTTCTGTGTAGGTATGTGGTAGCCAAGCCTTGCCACTGTTAAATAGTACAGGTCATGAATATTGTGATGTAAGATCGACATACTATTAAGGAAAAAATAGTTTTAACACCCTTATCGGTGAGCAAGTAGACCAGGGTTGTCCAACCCACCGCATGCGTGCTGCTAGTGGCACGCATAGATAAATTAAACTTTTACTACCATGGATTCACACACTCGCCGAAAAACAAGCTCAGAACAGAAACGTGATCACGTGATGATCTCAGAACCACGCACAAGATTTCTGCCTCATCGGCGCGAGCTACTTCGTACGCTCTTCCCGAGATGTTCAGCACAAGAGAACCAATCAAATATCAGAACCAACCATCCCAAATTATTGCGCATGCGCATTTGACAACGCATGCACTCTACAGCCAGAAGCAAATAGACTGCTTCCTTGGCCTTTGTGAGAATATTTGAAATAACCCGTTAATGTAAAGCGTCTTTATCGATCTCTTGGATTGTGCCACGACACAACATTATAATTTAAAACATCCATCGTTAAAATGATCTAACATACTCGTATATTTTTATCCACTAGAAAATAAAATATGTTGATAATCAGCTGTTTTAAGTTAGCGTTGCAATGCAGCATGGGTCAACAGACAGCGTGTTAATTTCTGTGCTATTGAGGCAGTTTCTGCTTTCTATTTTCGGCAAACTTGTTGATTCTTCTTGCTTCTTCGACAACCAAACTAAACATTGGTGAACACGTGAATACCAGACAGACCTAAAAATATCGCTAAGAATTAAAATAGCTTTGTGTTATTTTGATTTCAATGTTTTCTTATTAAAACCAGCTGTGATCACTTCTAGAATTTTGTTTTACTAATACTTGTATGATCAATAAAACATAGTTATACAACTACGAGTTAGTTTTATACCACTTTGTCATCCATCTTGTTTTTAAAAATAATCTTAAATTATTTCTGGATTCCGTATTTTGGAGAGAGGCAATTATTTCTTCCCAATAGAAGTGTTTTATATATTATATGGTTTTGTTTTTATTATTATATTTTTTATTTGTTACCTAAAGTATAAAATAGGAATAATCCAAAACGCTCCCTACCTCACTCAAAAGTAAAAAAAAAATACTTTTTTAAAATAGGCTTAATACATTTTTATTGTATTTTTTCCAGAGTAGTGGTGGTGTTACGAGGTTATAGTATAAACAATATGTTTTGGAGTGGAGTGGCACGCTCAAGTTGATCAGCGTAAATAGTGGCATGCAAGAGACAAATGTTTGGCACCCATGATGTAGACTATACGTCACACTTATTTAGTTTGATTTACTGGTAACGGAGAAGTTGGGGTTCGGCTCCCGAAGGGGAGAGGGGGTACTGAAAATTGTTTTTCCCAAGTAGCTTAACACACTCCTTACGCACAAATGTGGGCATATTCACTCTAAAATACTCCATGAGCGTAATTAAATAGGGTAATAAAACGTAGTCATATACAATGATGAGTGAGTATTCAACTCAAAGGTTGATCCTGATGTTTTACCTCATTCAACTGGAGCAACACGTGCACTCATCCTTTCGGCTGGCTAACTACGCCCGCCCGCTCTATCTGAGAGAAAGCACATGTGATATTAGTGAAGTCATGAAAGCTGGTAGTTTGCCGTCGCTTTCTGCACAGAATTCTACGAGCGAACTATAAAGATCCTACAAATTTAGCCGAAAAGGTATTTCATTTACCTTCCAGGGATCTTTTACATGCCACTATTGACATGAAACCTACGGCTTTACTGTCCTCCGAAGGAAGTTGTGCTACAGATTTCCATTGCTCTATTAAAATCCTTATACCTTGACTGGGTTTGAATCTATCACAACTACCTGGCCCTCCCTACAGGTGTGTATTCCTAGTCCGGTATCGTGAGCGTAGCTAGAACCTGGAGCATATTACTCGTAATAGTAACAATTGGCGGTGGGGCTTATCATGGGTTATTCTCATAATTTGCCTAATTAGGGCGACAGGGTAGTTGTGGGGAGAGGATTAGGCTTAGGAGCATGCGTGTACCCATTCAGAGCCTGTCAACAGTCCTCATTCACTGTCCGTGCCGGATGTTCCTTGTAGCCAGGACAACTCCTTCACGATCAGTGAACTTCAAATTCGTACCGTTGTCTCCCTAACCTCGGGTCCTGAGATCCAACCCCGATTGTTCCGTGCTATGACCTCTTTTCGAAGTTCTAGAGGAAACAGTTACATGAGGGAATTTGTTCAGAATTCAAGGAAGAATACACATACATAGGTTTCAACATGTTATAATTTGAGATACATTATTTATTGTTACAATTTCATAATCCTCACAAAAGTATAATTCAGAGCTCCATTAACTACTGTTATAATTTCAAGGTACTCACAACTATTGATGTAGAGCAGAGCAGAGCAGACTGACGTGGGCTTTGTGAACTGTTTTAGTAGAATCAGGGCTTGGGGCTATACTCGAATGGCAACTCCCCAAAAAGTTGGGTTTTTATAACAAACGCAATTCCCTCGTGATAATGTGAACTATGGTCTCTTACAACAAATACAGTGGGCGCCAGGTCCGGAAATTTAATATTTAGTTGAACTCATACATGGGAAGGATACCGACTTGAAATCATCCTGACGCCCGACCACCGCTGTGCAATACAATTAAAAGGGACATCTACATTTTGCTTCATAAATTGTTAAAAATATAAGGGGGTGGGGGGTTTTTGGTTCACGTCACAAATCCACGAATATCATGCCCTGAGGCGAGCAATTTATTCTAGGACCACCGAGGGCGTCAGTGGTGTGTGTGTGTGTGTGTGTGTGTGTGTGGAGTGCATTTTTTTCTATATATAATTTCAATTTAATGTTCGATGATTACATTATTGATACCTGATAAAATCAGTGAAATCAGGAATAACTGTTGGCAGTTTTAGTTATGCTCTCACTTTGACGGCGGCATATGTGACCTAATGTTTGTAGCCTTTTGATTACGTCACAAATAGATGTGTTAAGATAGCAGGGTTGTTATAATTTTACCCAGCCCAACAAAACTCACCTGGATTTTATTTTTAAAAAAATACCTAAAAAACAAAACAAAAAACACACTTATTATATTTTGCACACAATGTAATCGTCTGATTAATTTTTGAAAATGGTTAGTCATTCTGTTGAAAACCTTTTGTTTCAAACCCAATAGTAATAATTTGTATATGCCTTTATACACAATTTTTGAAATTACAGATTTTATACAATAGACTAAGCTATAAAATATGTTTTAATTGGTTGAACAAAATAATATGTTCAACTAGCAGCTCACTTGGGATAATATAGCTTTAAGGTACTTAAACTGTATTAATGCTAGGCCCTAGAAATAATACTTTGTCAAATAAGCAAGTGAGTTCTTACTTTTTATCTCTAAGTAAAGAAAGCACAAATTAGCTCTGCAGCTAGCTTGCCAGTAATTTGATGTATGGTCTTCCCTCCCCCTCTCTAATTATTTTCTATTCCTTCTACACAAGCTTTTTTTTCTCCACTTGTTAGAATAAGTATTTTTGCCAATAATTACATTTTTTCATTTTTGTTTTCCTTTATTTTATCTCATATTACTCCTTTCCTTACTATATTAAAATTAAATATGTTTCTCTGGATCCCTAATATTTAATATATTTGAATTATTGGTTTAGTCAGATAACATACAAAATATCTTTAATTAAACCACAAAAAACCAACTAAACCCAATATAACCCAACAGTTTTTTTCAAATAACCCAGGTTTTTTCAACCCTGTAAGATAGTGAAAAAATAATAGATACAATTATATAGTCATTTAAACTTGTTTGTATTAATCTGTAGGCATCCTATAATGGCAGGAACCTATGTATATTTATTGCTTCTATTCACATTTTATAAAGTAAACAATATCAACTGAAAATTACAAAACACTATAAGTCACTAAATAGGCCTACATTACATGTTGGTCCTAGGGGTGTATCCCTCCCCCCACACCTGCCTCGATATCGAAAATAATTTTACCAAAAACTTAAAATATAAATAAGCAATAAAATTAAAGTGTTTTTTTTAACCGCGCCTTACTACCTGTTCGGGTTATACGCATATATAATAATTACTCTAGCGGAGAGGAAATGAGGAAGGAAGAACTTATTAGAAGTAATATAGCCGCATTTACATGGAAGGAGAGTGGAGAACCATTTAGGAAAAAACCTCAATAGGCCCGATTGGTATTCGAAACCAGGTCTCCCCGTCATAAGCAGGCCAGTTTAACACGAGAGTAACGCCAATTAGACTATTTGGCCACCGAAGCGGGTATATAGAGTAATTAAAATGTGTCTCATATGTAGGCTAAATTTTAAATCCATATTTATGACTTGATATTTTTAAAGGTGTACCAGTCCACTATAAACAATATAATATGTGCCTATAAAATTCCCAATTATTAGGAAAAGTTACATAAATAATAGCTTGGATAGTAAATTGTATGAATCCACAAGTAATTTCTGGGTGCTCCACTGCTTGATCTTGCTGACTGTAAATATGATACGCAAGAAGCGTGTTACTTATTCTTCTAAAAGAGTCGACTGTCAAGTTATTACAGATACGTCAGAAACTTGTGACAGAATTATGGTTTCGGGGATATATTATTTTAGTGGGGTAGCTTTAAATTAAATGGTTATTCCTATTATCGGACCGATTACAACCTTTTGCGCAATATTGTTTATCTTATCTGAACCATGCGGCTGGCTGGCATTAGAGATTTTATTGATACTAATATTAAATGTTGTAAAGTTCAACATCATACTTTTCCCAACTAAATGTTACAACACGATTGAACATAATTTATCGCAAGGCCGTAGCCAGTTTTTTTTTGGGGGGGAGGGGGAGGGGAGGAAAGGTTCCCCCGAAAGTCGACAATAAAAAATTACTTGTGCCTTGTTTACGGCTTAGACAAATCAAGAACAATCGAATATATAGGTATTCTAATGTTTGAGTAGATTTTTAAAATTCGTTTATGATTGTCTCCATTATTTAGGCAACAAAGTTGGGTAGCCTGTGACGTCTTTGCCTTGATTTTTTTAAATTAGATTATTTTATAAATTATAAGTCACCATTTAAAGTGTTCCTCACCTAGAAATTTTTGAAATTTGGATACCCCTCGAAGCTCTTTAGAGTAATCCTCACCTAATTTTTTTAGGATGGTTAGATACCTCTAGAACAGGGGTTTCCAACTTGTAAGGGCTCGAGGGCCACAGTGGAAACCTTAGGCATGTTTGCGGGCCGCACTTTAATAATAGGCCAATTTTCGTATAATTCTGTAAATAGAACAGAGTACCAGTATAAAATAATATGTATAGTTTAATTGAAACAAAGGTTTAATCATTTTAATTGCTTAAAACACTATTTTACAATTGCATAAAAGAGTTAAATTAAAAATAAACAAAAACTATTATACCCAAAACAAGTGAATTTCGAAGAAGAGCAAAAATGTCAGTTTATTTGACTTCATATTTTACAAATGGCAAAAAAAAAAAAAAAAAAAAAAAAACTAACCCAAAGTCAAACTGAAATTAATAATGTAGTCAAAATAAAACTTAAAAAAGGTCAATTTAGTGGGAGTACTGTGGTCGATCAGCTGCATCTACCAATGAACGAATGTCCCCCTCCAGCTCTGTTGTTGCTAATCTCAAAAGATGCAGCAAGGAAGAATCTGCATGTCAACTTCTGTACTGATTTTTAATGAATTTCATAGAAGAAAAAATACTTTTACATATGTACGTGCTCCCAAACATTGAAGTCATTTTTAAGTCCAAATTGTCTAAAGTTTGGGTATTTTTCGCTGGATAACAGTTTTAAAAAATGTGATCCTTTTTCTTTTCTGGTCTGTATGAACGTATCGGCATGTAGATCGCACAGCTCAAGTTGTAGGTGTGGTTCTTGTTCCTCGATTGTAGCACCAATAGGATTCATGTAAAGCTGGACACTGCTTTTGAGTGTTTCATTTTCCTTGAATCGTGTGTTGAATTCTTCAATGATTTCTTGAATGTGTGAACTGAGATCTGAAAAATCTGTAGTTTCCTGGTCTTTCTCCGCCGCTAATTGTAGACAGCAAGGGAAATGTGTCAATTCATTGTTTTCCAAAGCACGTATGAAAATGTTTAACTTGTTTCGAAATCCATTTAAAATTCTCACCATATCTGATACAACCTGGTTTCTTCCTTGAAGACTCAGGTTTAAGGTGTTAAGGTGATTTGTCATGTCTGTTAGGAAAGCTAATGGCTTTAAAAATTCTGGGCTTTGAATTTCTTCTTTTAGTTCAGTGGTATCAGACGAGACAAATTTATTAAGGAATTCAGGTATTTCCTTGCGAATAGCAAAAAACCGTTCAAGGAACTTTCCTGCACTCGGCCACCTTACATGGTTGTACAACAGCAAGTCTCCATATTCTGCCTCAATTTCCAGCAAAAACTGCTTTAGTTGTAGCCTCCAACTATGTCAACAGTTTTTTAACAGCATCATAAATGTCCCTCCCTTTTGTTGTTCCTTAAAAAGCGCAGATATCAAATAGCTCCTCTTTACTGCTGAAATCTTCGAAGGTGGTGCGCACAAATATTAATTGCTGACTGACATCTGACTGGTCAGTGCTTTCATCAAGGCATAGCGAGAAATGCATGCTTTCTTTAACCAATCAATCAGTGATTTTTCTACTTGTTCTCCCATATCAATGACCCTTTTCTGTACAGTTTGGTTGGAAAGTGGCACTGATTCAAATTTCTCAGCTATTTTAGCATCTCCAAAAGCCTTTGCCACTTCCATAGCACACTTTTTAACCAGACTGTCTTCAGTGAAGGTTTTTTTTGCCTTTGCAAGTTCAAGCAACACTGCGTAGGAGGCGTCCAGGGAAGATGACTAGTTTGGAAGACTTTTCTAAACATACCTGTATGCTGTTTTAATTTATTTTTGAAGTCTGCGACCAGTGCATGTCGAGCTTCTTCCTTATTGTTGCATACTTGTTCTCATGCATTGTTGAGTAGTGTCGTTTAACATTGTTCTCCTTCGGTACAGACACAATTTTCATGCAAACCAAACATTGAAGCTTCCCACTGTTGTTAGTAATTAAATAGTCACTCTCCCATCTTTCCTTGTAAATTCTGTTTTCATTTTCAATTTTGCGTTTCTTTGAGTTTCCGCTCATTTTTTGTACACGTAAAAGACTCAAGCAGCGGTACACTTCACACTCAACACAAAACAAAGCCTTCAAAATGGACAGTAACTTGTGAAACTTCACTACACGTCAAGCAAGCGCGATTGAGTGTGAGTAGAGACGGGAGGAGTAGCCAGCAAGCCTTGCTGGGCGAGCGATGCAGTGCGTAATTTGTAGAACGGCTGACTATTAATTATTTATCAACTTCGTTTGATCAATTTTGCCGTATGAATATTAATACGTCTTTTGAACAAGTTATGAACTATTTTTCATAACTTTTCTTTAGATTTTAAAAAAAAATTCTTAAAATGATTGCGCGGGCCGCAAATTGTGGTCTCGCGGGCCGCATGTGGCCCGCGGGCCGCCAGTTGGAAACCCCTGCTCTAGAAGATAATCTTTGAAGTGGTCTTCCACCGACAAAATTTTGATTTTTTAAAAATTAGATTCTTTTATAAATTATAAGCCACCATTTAAAGTGTTCCTCACCTAGACATTTTTTGAAATTTGGATACCCCTCGAAGCTATTTAGAGTAATCCTCACCTTAATTTCTCAAGATAGTTAGATAGCTCTAGAAGATAATCTTTGAAGTGGTCTTCCACCGACAAAATTTTGAAAATTGAATTATTTCCGAAACTAGGCTATTTGGAGTAGTCCTCGCCTGAAAATTCTTCAAAATGACATGCATCTAGAAGCTATTTTGAGTTGTCCTCCCCTAGACATTTTTGAAATTTGGATGACCTTGGAAGCTATTTAGAGCTTTCTTCTCCTGACTTTTTCTGCCAGTTAGATGGCTCTAGTCTAGTAGTTATTTAAAGCGGACTTTTCCGGCAAATTTTTGACAGTAGAATACATCTAGAAGTTATCTGGAGTTTGATTTAAGGCCATCTTTTAGTTTCATATTCGATAATATCAGAGTATTTGAAATATATCTGGGGGGAGGGAGGGGAATTTATTCCAGGGAGGGGCAAATTATTTTCAGGGAGGCAGAGTCTCCCATAGTTCCATTGCTCCTACTGTCCACACATACTCTAGATTCGGTATTCGTGGATGAACTGCTCTCAGGCGATTATTAGTCTTCTTTAATGTTTGGTAGTCTATCGTTTCTATGCGGAAAAATATTCATTACTCACTATGCACGACAAATATTAATACATGAAAACGAATTTTTTTTCCACACTTTCATGAGTCATATCAAAACTTGAATAAACATAGACCCGACTTACTGCGCGAAGGAAGACACATTTTTTTAATAACTTATCTGTGTTATATTTTCTTTCTAAAATTTGAACTTTCATTTTGTTTTTCGTATTAATTTTCTAACTTTCACAGGGGGAGGGTCAACTGACCCTTTGACACCCTCTACCCCCGTTGAATCCGCGCCTGGGTTAGGTTAGAGGACAATCAGGTTTCAAAGGGTGAAGTTGAACAGCTGTTAATTCCAGTAGCCTAGGCATTCCTGGCGCCAAACAAAAGAAAGGAAACCGATACTTGACTTTTTACGGCAATTAAGAATTACTCTCTTATGTACGTACCTACGTTCTTTTGTGCCATTATCGTTTGCGCTGTTTTGTACCCACTCTTCGCTCGCACTCTTACAAGCATGGTAGCATATTACCCCAGTCTAAAGAGTGTCAGGGGCTTTCCTCCGGCAAACGTTTGGCAATTGGATGCCCTTAAGCTATTGGAGTAGTCCTTGAATATGTTTTAAAAACTATATTAGTCTAGAACCTATTTAGACTGGTCTTCCCACATGTTTCTTTTGAAATTTTGACGCCCTAAAAGATATTTAGAGCAGCTCTTGCCTGATTTTTTTTAAATACCAATTAAATGTCTTCCATTTTTGGAGATAGCACTGACATACCAGTCTATCTCATAACTCAGATGGAGAGGTACATGTGCTTACTATACAGACCACATGACAGTAGCTTGGAAATAATATAATAGCTTTGATGGACCTTATCTGCCAAGTCAGGCAAGGAAGGTAGGCAACTTATGCCAATACTTGTACGTTGGTTCCCCAGTTGAAAAAAGCCTATTATCATGCCTTAGTTTTGAAGAAATGCAACCTGCCATGTCCAGTCCTTTCTTCTTCAATTAACTTTGGTTGGATAGAAAGAAAAGCCCAACTACAACTTGAGAAATACACTTCGCAACACGCTCCAGAAACCATTGTGGTTCTCAGTAAATGTCGATGTGCCAAAGGATACAACACCAGAAGTTTTGTTAGGTGAAGAAGTCAAGAAGTTCACTTAAATTATGTGTTAATCATTTAATATCTAGCTACACTCTTGTAAGTAGGTCTTACCTGAACATTTTTCAAATACTGAACAAATTATTGAGATAATTGAAAAGTGTTATATGGGCTTAATTTATGTCATATAAGTAGGTAGCGGGGGTGAAAATAATAATGTATGCCTCCCTCAAGGTTGGAAAGTCAGGCAGGTCCATGATTGATTGGGAATACTAAAGGTAACATGATAATCTGCAAGATCCTGTAGTCTAGGTATGTCAAACTCGTGGCTCGCATGCAGCCCTATCCATGATCCTGTACGGCTCACGGGCCTTATGATGAACCAACATACATTTGAAACCTGATTCTTCTTTTATGAACGTCGAGAAAATACAAAATTTTGGAATGTGGTAATTGGAGAATCCTGGCATATGAGGTCGGTGTATCAAATCCATACGCTTTATTCAAAATGGATCAAGTCCCAAAAGTTGTTGAATTTGCACAACCAATGTGTGTAATAGTTTGCATTGCATACCTATGTTAACAGCTGTTTTCTCATATAAAATTAAACCAAACTCAAAGAGATAAAAATGAGTTGGGCATAATATTTAAAGCATAATATAATTATCACCGTCACGAATAAAAGGTTTAAATATTTTGACATAAAATACAAGTGTCCTGGAGACTCCTGGCATCTAGCGGAGATATAATCAACTCTAACTTATGATCACGTGATGGACTTGTAGTCGTCCGGTTTAATCGAGTTTATAAATAATTGTTTACAAGAGAAATTCGTTATTTTAACCTGTTCTCTCTGAATCACTTTATTTTCTCATTTTACATCTTAAAGATTGACTTAAGTCTATAATACCCAGTACTTGGGTATCTAATTCGTCACTGATAGAAAGAAACGCCAATTTCCCCAATAATAAATTTTACGGCCGTGTAGGAAACATAAGCGTTCACAGGGTGTGAATGATGGTGGTGCCAGCTGTGAGACGAAGGGGGTGGAATTGAGGCCCATCCCCCCACTCCCCAAGAATCAGTTTAATATTTTTAACAATTACAACCAATTAAAAACAAGATTTTTTTTTTACAAGATTATACAACTAATTAAAAACAATAATGAATATTTTTTTTATTTTACAAGATTATTCTTTGAAACACAAACATTCTAAATTACAATTCCATCCACCAGCTGAAGAGTACCATCTTATTTAACTCACTGTCACCCAAGTCTATTTCCACAACCAGCCTTTACTCGATGAATGGGACCATGAGGTGTTGTAGTTGGATCTCAAGCCTACATTAACCACTACCTTTGGAATATCCATCGACGCAGGGTTTTTTTATTAGGTACTTGGTTCTTTTGTCACTTAAACATTTTATGTTTTTTTTTTGTGGCTAGTGGGGGTGCCATAGCATCCACGACACCCCCGCTGCGCACGGCTTTGGTTGGAAATCGAATTCAGCACCCTTAGATCAGTAGACAGAAAAGCTACCGACTGAACCAAAGCGCCACCGGACAAAGTTCTAGCTTGGAGTTGAAAATATATTCTTAATCGATGGCTAGTAATGGCGTTAGGGAGTTCGAATAACACTAGATTTTAAAGGGATATCCGCACATTTACACTAATGGAGTAAGGATGATAAAGGTAGAATTTCTAGGAAATATATCGTGGAGAGAAAGTAGTTGGGAAACCGTTTTAAAAATAACACCCTCAAGAACACTCGACCGGACTCCATCATCGGCAATCCAGTCTAATGGCGGCGCTGTGACACGCAACGAGTTAGTGCCGTTTCACGCGATAGGTATTTTATCGCGCGATGTTTTTGTCGCGCGATCAATTATGACGTCCTTTCAGACGAGAGGGGAAAAAAACCGCATGTTTCCCATATTCAGTTGTGATTTTGACGTGGTGCAGGAATACAAACGGCTGTTCTAGATCGGTGGCGCGGGAATTTGGTCCACGCAATTAATCATCTCCATGTGTGAACGTTTCCATTTGAACCAACTTATCTCAACGGATAGAATTTCCGCGACAAAAATATCGCGCGATAAAATATATCTCGTGTGAAACGGCGCTTAGCTAGGAAGGAGCACAGTCGCAAGAGCCCCGGTCGTTGAGCAGCTCGTTTTGCTACTCGGGTGACTATCTCGTGTTGAAAGATATCGGGACTGTCGCAGAAATGTTGCTAAATAACCTAGAAAATTATAAAAATCACTCGCATTAAGGGAAGAAGAAATCTGGACCCGTGAATTGATTCTTAGGCGCGAAGAATTAGGGGTATCATCTAATGTTCCCGCCCAGTCCACTTTTTTTTTTTTAGCACGAGCTTCTCCGCCGCCACTTTGGAATGCTACTCGTATCCGAACTGAGCACGATCAGACTCCACTCTGATTGGATGACACCGTCCGAATGGGCTCGTATCACGTGTTTACACGAAACAAGTAGTGACCGAGTGAGCATTATAGTGTTCTTGATCCGAGCATACTCGTATAGTGTCACCGCGGCATAATGTGAGAATGATACGTTCTTTATAAGGCAATTTAAGGTGACCACAGTGTTGCCAACTCTATAGTCTCTAGCGATAGTACATGGACCTGAAATAGATTGTATTTTGACCGGTAGGATATTACTTTCCGACATTATATTGATAAGCCCACCGATTTTCATGAAAAAATAAGAATTGATGTAAAATTTGTTACTTTATAACAGGGTCACAGGATATTACTTTTAGAAAATATCCTAAAATTGGATTGTACAGGCTGTGAAATTATATCAAAAGTAGTATCCAGATCGTACAGTTGGCAACACTGGGTGACCATTTTCTCATAACACAAATACGAGGCACTATTTTTTTCCAAAGGTTGGCTACCTGGCCTACTCCATTAATTATGATTAATAATGTTTTATTACCGCTTGTTAGTTAATCGATATATTAAGTCAGACTAACTGACCTTTACGTAAAACGAAGTAAACAGTGATTAGATAAGAATTCGGAGATTCCCAACGCCTAACGGCTACATTCCAAACTCAGGGCTGTTCATGTAAAAATTATAACTAAAAATATCTTATCATTGTTATGTTTTATAAACTCAGAAAGAGAAATATTGTAAAATATCGAAGTTTCAATTATTCACACCATGTAATTTATAAAATAGGGGACGTTTACGGGATGCATAGTAAAATACGGAACATATACGTGTTTTTTCGGGCCTGTAAAAAGTAATGGGACGAGACTCTCAAATACGGGATGGATGGTCGGTCACCTTAGCCCGTTAGAGCATGCGATCACAGATGCGGGTACGGTATGTGACGTATGAAAATGCTTCTTGTTGGTCGTAATCTTATCGAGCTGCCCATATAATGAGAATACTGATTACATGATGTGATAATCTCTCGAGTGAAATTAGCCAATCAGAAGCGTAGGATAGTCCCACACATACCCGCCTCGGTGGCGTAGTTGGATAACGCGGCTAATTTCATGTTGAGCTCGGCTGCCGAGGACGGGGAGATCGAGGTTCGAATCTCGGTCGAGTGAACTGGGAGGGGTTTTCCTAAATGGTTTTCCACTCTCCCTCCACACAAATGCGGGTTCACTTCCTCTAAATTAAACCCTCCCAATTCCTAATCCATTAGCGTAATTAGTACTTAAGCGTATAACCCGAACGGGTAATAAGACGCGGTGATAAAAAAAAAAGTCCTAGACATTTCCGTCCACCACGCCATTCGAGGTTTTGGACTAAGCTCAAACTTGGGACAGGGGAAGAGTCCATTAAAAAGGTTTTTACTATAATGTTCAATACCAAGTTTATGAAAAACTTGTTCTAAGGGGTGGTAATTATTGTTTGGGACCCGTGAACCAAATGCCAAGCTCATCTAGTCTGGTTTGCCGAATATGGAGAAGTGGGGGCTCGAATCCCGGCTAGTGTAAGTTACTGAGGGAATTTTTTTCTAAATGGTTTATCACTTTCCCTCTACGAAGATTCGGGTACGTTTCCATTATATTTTACCATCTAAGGTAAACTACCACGTAAGGTAAGGTAAAAATAACACGTTTCACACCCAAAGAGAACAACCGGTAGAATTTTTGTTTTGTATATTCTGAGTTTTACATTCTTTTAACGCAGGCGAGATGTTAACAACTGACCGACCAAGTAATAGCATGCATTTCCCAACAGTATTTTTCCCTAATTTCTAATTTAATATCGTTATTGCTAGTTATTCTTTTCCTCATTTCTAATCTAATATCGTTATTGCTAGTTAAAACTGTACCTAAATATTTAAATGCATTAAATGTAAAATGATATGTTGTTCTAAGTAATCTTTAGTTATTACTATCGTCCTAAAGTTGTGTTCTATGTACTATCATATACTTAGTCTTTTCAGCGTTCACTTGTAAACCTTCCTTACTAGCATTTCTTGCAACAGCTTCCTTACTATATTATTGCCCAACAAAACTGAATCATCCGCGTATCTTAAGAGCTGCAGCATGAGTAGGTTAGCTTGGAGGAAACACACTCAAACTAGCGTTGAAAAAGGGTGATACAATCATTTGGTAGAAAACTCCCTTTCCCATACCTACACCACCATCGCCAATGCTTACTTTCCTCTAGTGCACACGGCTGGGATTTTAAATCTTGATCTCCCTATAACGATCAAGCGATAAAGTTCAGTGCGACTTAGAGGTAGGTTTATTCTTCTTCATATAGGAAACGTATTTTATCGGGAAAATTAACATGGATTATGATAGATCTTGACATTTTATGTGCTCCCGCTCATAAAGGTGGTTTATACAATTCGTTCCGTTTGTACCTTGGACTAAATAAAAAAATAGTTCAACGATAATATTTGAATGTAAAATGATCATTCCTCGAGGAGAAACCGCACTTTTGATTAAGGGTTAGGAGTAATTTTCTAATGTCTGATTGTTTTTAAATTTTGAGTTTTTCTAAAATGGCTTTTAAAGTTTTGCTCAGAAATGGATATCTGGGGAGTGTTTTACATTATAAATAACCATTTATACTCGTTTTTTTGGATTAAAGGGTAAATAACTGAGACGATTTTTGAACATTTTGTTACAAACTATAATATATTTTACGAGAAAGTATGTACGGTTGTATTGTAGTAGTAACAGAGAGGAGGTTGGTATACATTCACTGTGGTCTTATTCGTTAATTGGTGCTGACACCTTTTTGAGAGCCGCCTGCGCCCCCTTCGCTGCTCCTGACGTCACTCATTGAAAAAATACAATGGAAACTTTTAGAAGCGTGAGCAAAACATATATTATCAGAAAAAATTATGTACACCCAGTTTCTATGAAAGGTGATAGCTAACTGATTGATTACACTACGGCCCTATCTTATAGGCACATCGGGCATGCGGAAGTGAACCTAAAATAATAAGACCTAAAGTCACAACTCTTAAACTAAATTTCTTAACTTCATTAGACCTAACTTTAAAAGAACTAACTTCACTGCACCTAATTATATAGCTCCTAACTTTACTGGACCTGAAACTCATTTTTTATGGATTTCTTTAAAATATCCTCAAATGTTCAAACAAGCAGTGGTCCTAAAGGCATTAGACTTTAACTTCACAAGACCTAACTTCACAAGACCTAACTTCACAAGACCTAACCTCAATAGACCTAACTTCACAAGACCTAACCTCAATAGACCTAATTTTATAAGACCTAAAGTCTTAAACCTTAGGTATTGGGGAAATTACGTCCACTGCATGTAATTCGCTACATGATAGTGTTAAGGTCAAGGTAAGTTTTCCGCCTTTTGACGTAAACGGAGTGTACGTGGGTGTGGACTGATGCAATCAATCAAGTGTCAAGGGCTTCTCTACTCTTGGTATCTATACCAGACATTGTTATCTCCCTGACAGTAACGATGGAAATAAAATATTAGCAAGAAATGGGAGGTAAGTGGTAGCTTATGCGTCAGCCGATATAACAGTGAAACTTTTACTCGGTGATTTGTGTTTCTTTGAACCAGCTCTTACTACCCGTCTGATCAACCCAAATATTTACACTAATAGGGGTAGGAAGGTAAATTTAGAGTAAATATACCCGCATTTGAGGGAAAGGAGGAGAGTATTAAAGAAACCAATTATTAGGCTTACACTCGGCCGAGATTAGAACATCGACAACTTCACTCACAATTTTTTTTTCTTTACAGTGGGTCTTAATACTCGTCCGCATTTTTACTAATATAGATAAAAATAAGGAAGGTAGAATTAAAAGGTTATAAAGCTAGCATTTGCGTTGAGGGAAAGTAGGAAACCATTCCGGGGAAGAACACCTGCTTGGATTCGAACATATCAAAAAGAAGACCGCCTCGGTAGGCGAGAAACTTCCGTGCAGACGTTCAGGTCTAATGCAATTATAGGGCAGTAACATTTCCGTCTAATCGGTCGAATAACTGACCTATTTATTCTCCGTCTGGTCGGTTACACAGCTGTCATATTTTCCTCTAATTGGTCATACAATGGTCCTGCAATAATTTCTTCTTGTATAACTGACCTATTCTGGTCTTCCTTATAGTTTACAGGTTGTCTATTCGATGTCTGGCCATTCTAACTTTGGTTGCAGAGGAAAATTTTTTCAAAAAACAAATAATCGAGACATCTTGACACGAATAACATTTTCATCTAAACTACAACAAATTTGATGTACACCTTATCATGCTTTGTTTAAATTTCTTAATTAATGTTCCTTTGATTCGTGGGAAAGTAAAGAAAAATGGCATTACTTCACTATGATCCGATAAAGTATTGAACTTAATAAATTGCTTATTTTACTAAAATATTCTAAGTGTGTTGTGACTATAATATATCATGTTTGTTTGAGGTTTGCATATAAATTTTGATTGATTTATCACATTGTATTGTACTTCTCTAAACAGTGGAATTTCCTTAGCGAGCAAACAAAAATTAAGGAAAAGTATACTTTTATCTGTCACTCTTATTTATTATCATCTAGCCTAGCTAGTTTAAAGGGCCTACACGTGCTTTCAAACGTAAGTTATCTTTTCTGGATGAAGGTTTTCCTCGTACCAATTGACCAAGCGAACAGTTTATCACTCAAGCAGTTAAACGTTTTAAAACTGTCATTGGGAATCGCGTAATCAATGGGAGAACATATAATCCAAGGCTTTCTTGTTTAGTTTTTTCCAAACAAATGTATACATGAGCACAATAATATATTGTGGGTCATAATAACAAATATTAACCTATTACTTACTAGGATAGGATTACAGTAAAACCCCGCTAGATCAAACCCCGGTCTGAAACTCCGGATAATCCGAACACGATTTTAGTAAAATGAGAGAGGGGGGGGAACAACAAACTAATTCAAATTAAATAAATTATATTAGCTAATATACTAAGAGGAATGTAAAAAAAAATTCTAATGCTTAATATTTACAAGTTGTGGTAAACACAAACGTTTTTAATTATAACTAAAAGTATTTACAACATTTTTTACGATCAAACGTTTTCCTGCCAAACCATAACTATCGTAGATTACGAGATGACCTAGCAAGACTTGACCTTTGACCCTTGTGACCTTAATATTTGACTCAGTGACCTACTTTGGGCGGGTTTCCCCTGGTGGCGTTATTCCTCAACAAGATTTGACCTAGGAATTGCGCAATAGGGGTGCGTGTTCGACCAAAATGAGAACAGAGTTGTGTAATAGGGATGTGTTCGACCAAAAGAGGAAAAGAACTGCGCAATAAGGGTGCGTGTTTGACCAAACGAAGGAACGGAAATTGCACATTAGGGGTGCGTGTTTGACCATAAGGAGAACAGAGATGTGCAAAAAGGGGTGCGTGTTCGATTTAAAGGTGAGCAAAATTGGGCAATAAGAAATGTGTGTTTTCGACCAAAAAGGGAACAGAATTGCTCAATAAGGGTGCGTGTTTGAACAAAGGGGGAACAGAACTGCGCAGTAGGAATGCGTGTTCAACCAACATGATAAAAAGATTCCAACGGAACATTCTAGAAGCTTGCTACCTACACTTACCAACTCCACAATAATCAAAGCCTCTCCTTAGCCCCTGGTATAGTGACTTGACCTTTTAGGGTCGCCTTCTCTGTGTAAGAAGGTAGCTGGTTTTCGCCGCTGACAATGAGCTAATAACTTAATCTTAAACTAAGCTATCAATAGAGTTGTGCCGCTAATGGGTCCCCTTCCCTTTCTTGTGAGCCACACTCACATTCAATTCCAACAGTCACCTTAAATATTTACATTACGATGAATTTAACCAATCACACTGTAGAAAAATATGCTTTAGATGTAAGTCTACACTACATGTTACGCGTTATACATCAGCTAAATGAATGTAAATTGTATAAAACTCATTCATCTGTAATTTAAAATGGGTGAAAATACTATGTCTTACCGTAGATATTTTTCTCATTCTACTGCTTAGTTCAAATTTTTTGCTAATCCGAACAAGCTTCGGTCCCAAATAGTTCAGATTAACGAAGTTATACTGTATTTGAGGAAGAAAATTGAATTTTTTCCTTCTATTTTATTTCATGGTTTCCTTGATGTATATGGACCTTTACCTAGGGAATCAAGGCCGTAGCCAGCCAATAATTTCATGGGAGGGTTTTAGTGGGCACATCCCTCAATTGCCGGAGCCTAGAAAAAATTATTAATATTAAACACCTCTAGAAGCTATTTGAAGTGTTTTTTTATGGCAACATAAGCCCCTAACTGCCAAAAGTCTAGAAAAATATAAATATCTAAACACCTCTAGAAGCTCTCTGAAGTGCTTTTTATGGTAACACAGACCCATAATTTGTACTTGTACCTTAATTTTGATATTGCTTGAACCATAAATAGAGCCATACATATTTTGTTCATAAAATTTCTGGGGGTTTGAATCCCCAAACCCCCCCGACTACGGCCTTGCAGGGAAGTATACCTACTGCTGGAATATTTTTTTTTAAAGATGCCATCTTACAAAAGGGGTAGTTTCAAAATAAGTGTCTGGCTTGGCACATGAAAATAGATTTAGTTGCGTTTTGAACTGTTACGAAAGGTATTACCTATGACGATTCGAACTGTAACACTAAACACCAAAAGTGTGAATATCTGGCTGGCAGAACAGACCTGTTAAGGGCACCACCTAAGCGAAGGGACATATCTCCATAGTGCGGTATTTATCATGAGTTTAGAAAACAATCCTCAATTATTTTGGAATGTTCACTCGTGGTCTTGTTAAAAAATTACTTTATTTGTTTGAAGAAGGTTAGATTTAAGTTTATAACCATTCATTTTGATTTATAATAACGATAATGGCGTGGCTGGGCTACATAAATCTGTAGCTCAGTTTGCTCAAATATCAGCCAGTATGAATGTAGTGTTGCCCAGGAAAGGCCCGAATGTATTAATCGTACATCCTTTCCGTGTCCATATGAGATGGGGTGATGATGATAGTGAATATGATGGGATGGGATGGAGACTATCCTAACCCAACCTAAGCCTAGTTAACCAAATCCTGGTGACCACGAAAAGCTCCCTTTTCGAGAAAAATCTCCCGTTACCAGTCGGGAATTGAACCTGGGAACTCTAAGTCAGCAGTTAGGGTCTCTGACCACTATTCCACGAGGATGATTATTTTATATATGAACTGCGAGATTCCATGTGAAATGTCCTTGACATTGAGCTTATCTAATCTAATTGTTTGGAAACTAAAAAAAAAAAATTGTTAAGATTATTGATCCTCTAGGAACATGTTAATAATACCTTTCACTTGCTTTGAACCATAATTTAAATGTAAACCACCTCTTAGATAATGATTGATCTGAACGTCTGTTATACGTCTCACGGGTGACCTGGTGGTCTAGGGGTAAGGTGTCGGACTTCTGTGCTGAGGGTCCGGGGTTCAATCCTCGGTCCCGGCACAGATTTATCTGATTGCCAAACCCTTCCTTCACCTCTGACAAGATGTGTATTAATCACAACTTGTGAATGTGAGGAATGCCAGGCCTCCACCGTGGTTCGGATTCCACGTTAAACTGTAGGTCCTCCATTTCATCTCACAATCACCCTACCATTTCACATTAGCGTAAGTGCGTATAACCCGAACGGGTAGTAAGACGCGGTGCTAATAATAATAATAATAATAATAATAATAATAATAATAATAATAATAATATACGTCTCATCGCTCAAGTAGGCTTCCTGTCTAACCGCCAGGATAACACCTGACTTAGGTATGTAATAAACACAGCTCGAACCCAACATCGCATCGTGGTGCATTTTTCTGTTCTCTACTTTTAATAAACAGTGGGATTGAGACAAGCGAAAACTGTTTATATCATATAGGCCTACTATTTTAATCAATCAACAAAATTGAAAAATAATTATTTTAAAATAAATAGTTATACATTTGATACTAATTTGTATGTACTAAGAATGCAGAAACCCGCATCTCACTGACATTTTTGTTTCGAGCGTAATCTTAAATTAATATCCTGGTTAATCGGTCTGGCTCTTAATACTCAACCATGACCTGTAACAGAAAACATATATCTTAAACCTGTAGTCAGACTCTTTGACCACTCGGTTACAGAAGAGGGCAGCCTATCATAAAATGCATGTAGTTTGTCAGACTGATGTTACAAAACCATATTAATTTGCTTTTATTTATCACCCACTTTTTACTTTCTCTCTATCTTACAGGTAGAGAAAGTATTGTGATCGTCAAAAAAATCGAACTCGAGATTTTGATGAATTTTGACGTTTCATGACTTCCTGAATCCGAAAAAGTGGTTTTTGAATTTCCGTCTGTCTGTCTGTCTGTCTGTCTGTCTGTCTGTCTGTCTGTCTGTCTGTCTGTCTGTCTGTCTGTCTGTCTGTACCTCCAACTAGAGCCTAAACTATTTTACCGATTGAGCTGAAACTTGATATCTAGGGTTTTCATAGGGTTGCCCCGAGGGGTTTTTGGAATTGGATATCTACCCCTAAAATTAAGGGTAGTTTACTGAAGGGCAAAGAGACAAAAAGTCGATTTTCTCAAAATCGGCTCTAACGATTTTGATTAAATTTCATTTATGAACATAAATAAATATTCCAAACAAAATGGCTACTCTCAATATTTCGGCAAAATCGTTTTAAGGGCTCCGGTCTGATGCGTAAATTTACATTTTTTATAATAGCTCCGAAACTATTTAAGATATGAAATTACTTAGCATTACAAATATGTATATATATTTATAATACAAATATTTTATTCGAAACATATTTTTATAAAATCAATAACTTTCAATATATACGCAATTATATATATATTTTTAACTTTTTGGGCATTAAAGCTTAAGTATTGCGACCGTAAGAAAAACTAACCTGAAATGTTGATGGATGTCGACGTCTCATGACCCCCCGAACCCTTAAAAATAGTCTTTGCAATGCCGTCTGTCTGTGTGTCTATTAAAACTTAAAATTAAGGGTAGTTTACTGAAGGGCAAAAAGAGAAAAAGTCGATTTTCTCAAAATCGGCTCTAACTATTTTGATTAAATTTCATTTATGAACATAAATAAATATTCCAAACAAAATGGCTACTCTCAATATTTCGGCAAAATCGTTTTAAGGGCTCCGGTCTGATGCGTAAATTAACATTTTTTATAATAGCTCCGAAACTATTTGAGATATGAAATTACTTAGCATTACAAATATGTATATATATTTATAATACAAATATTTTACTCGAAACATATTTTTATAAAATCAATAACTTTCAATATATACGCAATTATATATATATTTTTAACTTTTTGGGCATTAAAGCTTAAGTATTGCGACCGTAAGAAAAACTAACCTGAAATGTTGATGGATGTCGACGTCTCATGACCCCCCGAACCCTAAAAAATAGTCTTTGCAATGCCGTCTGTCTGTGTGTCTATTAAAACTTAAAATTAAGGGTAGTTTACTGAAGGGCAAAAAGAGAAAAAAGTCGATTTTCTCAAAATCGGCTCCAACGATTTTGATTAAATTTCATTTATAAACATTAATAAATATTCCAAACAAAATGGCTACCCTCAATATTTCGTCAAAATGGCTTTAAGGGCTCCGGTCTGATGCGTAAATTAACATTTTTTTTAAATAGCTCGGAAACTATTTGAGATATGAAATTACTTAGCATTACAAATATGTATATATATTTATAATACAGATATTTTATCCAAAACATATTTTTATAAAATCAATAACTTTCAATATATACGCAATTATATGAATTTTTTTAAATTTTTGGACATTAAAGTTTAAGTATTGCGACCGTAAAAAAAAAACTAACCTGAAATGTTGATGGATGTCGACGTCTCATGACCCCCCGAACCCTAAAAAATAGTCTTTGCAATGCCGTCTCTCTGTGTGTCTATAAAAACTTAAAATTAAGGGTAGTTTACTGAAGGACGAAAAGAGAAAAATTTTGTTTTCTCAAAATCTGCTTAAACGATTTTGATTAAAATTCGTATCTAGGCGTTGATTAAGATTATAAATAAACTGGCTATTTTCATTTTCCTATGAAAATGATTTTTAGGGTACATTACAGAAGCGTTAATTTCCGTATCTCCACAACTATTGGAGAAACTAAACAACTTATCATTGCAAAATTGTAGGACTATTAGAAATAAAAAACTTTTATTTGACATATATTTTTATAAAAACAGCAGTTTCTGAGATATTTGCAAATATATTAATACAATTTTGTGAGCTTTAGTTGTAAACATATACTACTTAAGACTTAACGCAATAATACTCCAATGCCATAGAGTAATTAAATATAAGTAAGTATCTAAAAAAAGTATGTTATTTTTCCTTAAATCTCTTAGGAGAAATGTTTGCATAGCAATGATCTATCTCCATTTTAGACTCAATAGTCAATATTTACATTTTTTATTAGTCAAAATGTATAAATGAATAATTAAATATCAATGCGATGACTTGAAGATCTGCAACACCTTTTAAAATGTTAAAATTTTAACCAGAAATCGAAATTTTAATACGAAGTGTTGACCCTTGTGGAAGACATTAAACTGTTTGAAATGTTCTTAGGTGGACAAAGATGCGCCTCTTTTCTCATTGATTCTATATCATTGTATATTATTTTATGCGTGTTCTTATGTGGAGTGGTGATGATACAATGTACATTATTCCGTTCAGAAATCTTACGAGTTTATAGAAAGAGAGAGAAAGTCTGTGCGGTGTGCCGTACCATTTATTTTACTTTCTCATATCAAGTGAGCGTGAAAAAATCGATCTCGAGATTTTAACGAATTTTTACGTTTTATGTGAACACGAACCCCAAAAAAGTGGATTTTACCATTCTGTCTGTCCCCCATGTCTGTCTGTCAGTCCCTGGGCATGAATCCGAAATGGTTTGATGGATTTTGTTCAACTCGATATCTAGATGTTATAGGGCAACACCACACTTTTTTTTTACCGTAGCTCTTCAATATTTTTGAATTACTAATTTTTCGAAATTGGCTCTAACGATTTTGTTTATTATATATACTTAATTAAGATTTGTTTGATATGACAAATAGCATTATATAACTTAATAATTATGGTTTTTGGGCAAAAATTCGTTTAAGGGTAGCTTATTGATGACTGATTTTTCAAAAACTTGAAATATTTTACAAATGGCGCTAACGATTTGGTTTTAAATGGTTATCTTTCTACTTTCTTTACAGAAAAACTAACACTGTTTACTTGTTTTTGAGATAAAAACTCATTTATGGGTAGTTTACTGAAAACAGATTTTTCAAAAACTTGAAATATTTTACAAATGGCTCTAATGATTTGGTTCCAAATGGGTAGCTTGGGAGTGGCAAACAACCCTGTATACTTGGTTTTGGGTAAACATTTAACAAAGGGCCGTTTACTGATGAGTGATTTTTGAAAATTCGAATTATTTTGAAAATGGCTAGAACGATTTGGCCTATAATGTATATCTGGAGAATGTTTTACAATAACATGACAAATAAAGCTGTATACTTGTTTTTGAGGGGGAAATTTGCTATGGGCAATTTAGTGATTACTTTTTTTTTAACTTGAATCTTAAAATAAAATTGTTTGATTTGATTCAAAATGGGTATCTTTTAAGTTGTTTGTATATAAAAAGTTGTGTGATTTTTTAAATCATTTAATTTTAATCAATTTTTTAATTAATTTTGTAAGATTTGATTTTTTTTGAAATAGCTTTAATGGTAATGGATAAAAATTTGTATCGGAGAGCTATTTTATAGATTAATAAAAATGTATCTTTATTTATATAAAATAAATTATTTTAAGTTATATTAAGTTTAATTGTAGTAAGGAGAAATACGAAATTAATATTATAGGGAACGTACTTTGGTAGAACGGCAATTAATTGATTGTTACACTTCTTTAGTCAATTAAACAATATAAGTTTATGAATATAACAAGGAATTAGTTTAGTTCAAAGAGAAATTGTTAGCTCAAGAAATTCAATCAATTAGTCAATTAAACAATAAATTATGGAGATAACAAGGAATTAATGTATTCAAATAAAAATAGTTAAATCAAGAAATCAATATCAATTACACAGACATAAACACCTTCCTGAGAATCACCTCTGTGATTGTTAAAGGGCAGAATTGATTTCATAAATAGTTAAAATTGTAGATGTGTGCAAATACTATTAAGCGATGACAGAATATTGGTATAGTTACTGTAAAACAAAAATAAAAAATGTAAATCGTCAAATCACTAGATGGAGCAGTTAATACATGACCAAGGATCAAACCAATTAATTATATGAATGATCAATTTTACCAACAAACAGCCTAAGAAAAGGTTAACAAGGAATATTTAACCATTTACAATACACTTAATAAGATTGATAAAAAGGTGATTGATAGAAAGCTAGCTAATTAACAGGTACTTCAATGTTGTGAAACTTTCAAATATGAAATAACTAATGAAATAATTACATACGAAACATTTTTAAATTAGAATATGACTAATAGCATAGTCCACAAAATTAAAATAATTGTTATAATAATATTTAGAACTTGTTATCTGGGTCAAAGGGTTTTAAATGCTTGTGTTAACAATCGAAAGGATTAATTAAGGATTTAAATATAACATATTGGTTGTTATAGAAGAATTGCTATGGGCAAAAATTGTTAATTTGAAAAATGTTAATTAGAAATGTGACTTGAAAGATTGAGTTAAAGAGACGTTCCTTATCTGATGTTTTGATTCCACTCCCTATAAAATTTGTTGCAACTCTCGGTGACGACACGTTTCGGTGAATTACACCATCCTCAGGTCTATTCGCATTTAATTACGCAAATTAGATAAAAATGAGAAAGGTTGGACTTGGAATTTAGAGGAAATGTATCCACATTTGCATGAAGGAAGAATGAGAAATAACATATGAAAACATACCTTTAGTACACCAGGCCAAGATACGAACGTCAACCTCTCCGTCGCCAACAAACCAGACAATATGAGCCTGACATTTAATCCGTGTGCCCACCGATGTGGATATAAGAGAGAGTAATCAGATTTACAGCTTTACTGTGACGATGGTTCAAGTTAGAATTGTCTTATTCAGGAGTCTCGGGAATGATAATACCTAGCATCGCGTCTTACTACCCGTTCGGGCTATACGCTTAAGTACTAATAACGCTAATGAGTTAGAATTTGGAAAGGTTGAATATAGAAGAAGTGAACCCTCGTTTGCGTGGAGGGAGAGTGGAAAACAACACTCAGTACACCCGACCGGGATCAAACCTCGATCTCCCCGTCATCGGCAGTCTTAATTTATTGCGAAAGTGACACCATAGCTTTGGTCAGCTGTAAAACTTTTCTCATTGCTAGCTACTCTAATTTAACATTTTTAATTTTTTTAAATTGATTTTACCGCGCTGGTGAATACGTGGTCTAAGCGTAAAGCTATTTTGGTTTGATTTGCCCTTGAAAGAGAGGTTGAGGTTTGAATCCCTGCCGGGTGTATTGAGAATGGTTTTTCTAGATGCTGTCCTCGCTCTCCTTCCACACAAAACTCTGAGGGAGCCTTTTCCTGAATGGTTCCCCACGCTCACTCCCCGAAAATGTGGGTACATTTCTTTTAAGACTCTACCTTCTTCATCCCTTTACCCATGAGTGTTTTTAATTTTAGCGTATTGCGCGAAAGGGTACTAAAATGCAGTGTAAAAATAAGAGTGTTCTTGTTTTGGTCCGACTATATAACCTTATCCTGGATGTATTGTGTCAACGGAGGCTGTAGTTCGGTTCTTTACCCCGCAATCTCCCGGGGATGTCCCCTGCAGGGAGCGGGAATAACCTGTCTTCCTGTTGGTGGCCTTGTCTTGTGGTGAGATTGACAGGACTTACATATATTATACACTGCGGTCTCTTGGTCTATGGCGTCAAGATCACAGTAGATCGTGATGCCGGGAAAGGGGAGGTTGAGGTCACTTGAGGTTGGGGGTCCTATTCCTGCTTCATATTATTGCTACTGCATTTAATCCATAGGACATCCATGTTTGGAAGGGTGGTATCTGACATCTAGGAAAAGCTACCATGTATATCCGATCTGCAAGACCATAATATGTTGTGTTGTTAATTTTATCAGTCAAAGAATTCACGCAAACAAACAATCAATTGGTTTTTAATTACTAAACGTTTTTACATTATTGGACACGAACGTATAAAAATCAGCTTTTGAATGTTTCTTTTTTTGTGGAAGCGGCATCTATCTGCGGTTAACTTAAAAAATGCGAACGCGAGCTTCTAAAATGCGGCGTACTCTTCTGAAATCAACAAGACAAACCATCTGAAACAAGGGTGGTTGACTGGTCGATGACGTCATATGGATGTGTTCTTGCACTGTTTATAAATTAAAAACGTTTTATTTTATGGTTCGCCAAGCTATACATTTTTTCAATTTATTTTGGTGGCCAGTTATAACAAGATGCAAGTTCAAGGGGGTCCATGCAAGGGCGGATCCAGGGCCTGTTGTTGAGGGGGTGATATATATATATATATATATATATATTAATTTACCAAGATTTTTTATTTATAGTAATTTTAATAATAATAATATTACTAGTTTATAAAAAAATTATAATAATAAAAAGAGGACTTATAAGAAAAAACACAATTTTGACAAATACATTTGTAATTTCAATACAAAAAAAAATTAAGTCAAACAATAGAAGTAATAAATATGTAAATGGCCCTTAAATGTTTTATATTTATTAATATAAGAATTTTTTTTAAATGCGTATTTTAAACCAAATATTTGGTCATCATACTAAACTTACTAGAGAGTTTTAGTTTTGGGGGATCGCCCCCACTGGATCCGTCACGGTGCCTATGTGGGTTTTCCAAATGGGGTGCGGATTGGAGTCCCATCTGCCGGAGGAGGTGTGGTACCTCCCTCCTCTCCTAGAGAGAAAAATTCATAAATTCAACCTTGTGGGAGGGAATTTTAGATCATCTGAACATAATTCTGAGCTAGCTATAGGAGTTTCAAGGGGGTCCAAAGCTCTCTCGTTATCGTAGGGGGCTATGAAAGACTGAGGAATTTTTTTTTCTGGCTTTCTAATTTTACACTAATAATGTAGGGATGGAAAATAAAAAATACAGAGGAAGCGTACCTGCATTTTCAGGAAGGTAGATTAGGAAACAATTAAATAAGGGTAAAAAAGCTCAGAACATACTTTCAAACTAGCATAGATGAGAGTGACGCCTTTGCCCACGTGCCCACCGGTGGGGGTGGGACAAAAGTTAGTGAGTCGCTGATAGCAAGTTTTGGATCAAGAGCATATAAAATGTTACTAGTGTTGGTTAGATCAATGAATGTGACCAGAGCCTACAGTGAGACGGAAGGCGGGAAGGTTGACGTCACATCACGGGTCGCACGTGACTCCAAGCATGTGGTGCTTGTGACGTCACCCCCGACATTGTGCATGCTTCCTAACACGTGGTCCACATCTCCCCCGGCATGCCGCGCGCTGCCACTAAACCCATACACACGGACAATTGAAATGGCTCAGGTCAATAAGTGCCCAAGTAACAAAGGGCATGTTTTTGGAAAACAAAAAAACAATACTACACTGCCATTGGTTGGTTTAAAAATGTACAAAAAATTATACAAATACTTTTTTAGGTTTTTAACACTATGGAACTTAAGTGTTTTTTCTGGGTTTTTTCTATTCTTTCTAAAAAAATGTGTTTTATGAACTTGTTCATTTATTGACTTGAGGCTGTTACTTGGACATTTCTTGGCTCAAGCTCACTACTCAAGCGATTTGATTTATCAAAAGTTCAAAAAAAGTCTTGCGTTAAACAAGCTTAACGTGTTTTAATAATGATTTTTAAGATGATATTAAAAATAATTAGATACCTATAGATTTTACTTACGTTTTGCCAAGGTAAAGAGTTAACAGATCCTCTACAAATTTTTCAATAAATATCATATTTTATTACAAAGATTTATTACAAAGTTAGATACAATATGAACTAAAGAAGTGTACCTTTACCATTCAAGTTATTTTTAAACAATGAAATAAAGAGATGTACCTTTACTATACGAGTTATTTTTAAACAATAACTGAAGAGGTGTACCTTTACCGTGAGAGTTATTTTTAACCATCGCTATCATCACTATTTTCGGCATCACTTACACGACGCTGCGTGGGTGCATACACACCATTAGGTCCAGCCTCTGTATTTGTTTGAGTTGCAGTTGTTGGCAAAACTTTTACACAGTTACAATGCTCTATTTCGTTTGGATTAAGGAAACGGTACAGTTTTTTTTATGTCATTCAACTTCACGCTTTTGATGGGAATAGAAAAGGAAGACAAGTATAGCCTGTCTTCAGTCATAGCTAGGTCAAAAGTAAATCCACCTTTAAATAAACAGAAAATAGTCCACACATTACTTGACGTTGTCTCAAGACACTTGGACACAACTACTACCTTTTGTGTACAAAAAACCTCTTGTACATTTGTCACAGCAAAGGTTTCATCCTTTGATGTAACATACCTTTTAAAAAGTGGCTTGAAATGACTGACAAAGTCAAAGAACTTAATATCTGAGAATATTAAAATATTATGATTTTCCCCTTGGGCACCAGCTCTGTCCTTCCCCCCCCTTCCACCCCACCCACCCCAGCTGTGCAAAGGAAGAAAAGAGTGACCATGCTTAGGAAAAAACTGCTTAATAGTTTTGCATCTGGAAGTGTTGACAACAGTCATTAGAAACTGAACCATAGCACTGTTTAGATTTTGTCCTGCTGCAGCATCACTAAACAGTACAAGAGTGTCACACTGCTCCCCTACTTTATTACGTATAAAATGATTTAAACAAGACAACAACTCATTTTCCCCATGCTTAGCGTCACACTCGGACCACACATAAAAATAAGCTTGGTCGCCACCTCGAGGAAAATGATGAATCCCAGAAGTAAAAAGCCACAGTTGCCTCAAGTAAAATATCTCATTTACGGGTAAATGAGGCACCGGAACGTTTTTCATGAAATCGAAAAACCAAACACTCAACATATGGGTTTTCTTTAACTGTTACTTTTGCCTTTTTTCAGGCTATTGTAAAATGCATCAGCCATTACTTTTTGTGGTTTTAGCCGATTTTCAATAGTTTTACTTTCCCGCTGGTTGGTTGCATTTTTCTGCTTGCACTTTAGTTCCTCACAAAGATTACACACATCAGTCTTAGGCCTACCAAATTAAAAATTAAAATGTACATTGTAGTAGTTTCTGTAAACATGAATCCGTACACAGCATACTTTGTCTTTTCACCATCTCAAAACAGCAGGAAAATTTTTTTTCAAGGAAAAGACGGTGTATTTTAGCAATGTTCAACTCTGAGGATATGTAATATGTTACTTTGGTATTATAACTAGTCTGGTATCTAGGGAATGATCTTATGTGAGCATCGATTAAGTGAAGTTTTTTTTCATTATAAGCACTAGGCCTATTATGATGCTTTCCCCGTCCATCACTTGGCCAAAAACCATCTGTTTTCAGCTTTGCCAGCCAGCCTTTTTATCCTACCCTCCTCCTCACCATGAAGGCCGCAGTAGGCTTTGCGACAGACACTAACATCAACTGATGCACCTTTAGTTATGGAATATTAGTATGATGTTGATTTATGAGCTTCTGCATTAGGTTTTTTTCGTTTGACAGATTGTGGGCGTATACCACCTTGGAGGTAGACATCCTGAGCCATTTTGGATCCCAAACGATTTAATTTGTTTAAGGATATCATCCCTCTCTTTCTCTGTGAATTTAGAGTAACATCCCTTCTTGCATCTAGAACAAAAACAAAACAAGCACCTTGTATGTAAAATAGTCTACTTAACCTAAGTTATTGTTTATTTCATTCCAGACATGTAATGACAAATGCCACTCTAAATACTTGAACTATAGTATTGTGGCTTTAGAGAAGAATTCTTCTTTCATATTGATTTAAAGAAACAAGAACTTTGTAGAATAAGTAGGCTAGTTTTAAGTTAAGTTTATCCTAGCCTAGACTGGAATGAAATAACTGAGAGGGAGTTTCATTAATGCTTCTCATATTATAGGATATTTTCCAACTTACCTACAGTCTGGAGATTGGGTTCTTTGTGAAATATGACGGTCTTTCCAACCCACATGCTCTTTTCCTAAAGCCTTTTGTGTTTGTATTTTGTTTCTTTTCCAATCTTTTGGTTTAGACTTCCTTCTTTTATGTGGCACAAAATCATTATTAGAATCACTGGAACTGTCACTCAAACTTGAATCACTCATTCTGCATTTATTATCAACTCAAATCAACAGCACATTTAGCTGCCACCAAGGTTAGAATATTACTGAAGCAAACAATCATGACTGTCAGTTGATTAATGACAGGGTTGCTAACCTTATGCCAGTAAAATGACCAAGTAGCACGTACTTGGTCAGTTATTGCCTTGAGACTAATTTTTATTCCCTTATAAAAGGGGTTGAAAAGCTTTTAATTGGGTGTTTTACGCCTTCACAAGGTGCCCCTTTGAATATAGAACAAAATGGCGGTCTCAAATCGGCCAAAAATGTCACTTGGGCACTTATTGACCTGAGCCATTCAATTATAATCCTTATTTTTGTACGCCGTGAATTAATCCCCGTCCGGACAACCTGCGTATTTACACTAATTAAGGTATAGATGAGGAAGGTACGATTTTACAAGAAATGTATCCTCATTTGCTTGAAAGATAATGGATAAACCACTCAAGGAAAATCTCAACTCAATACACCCGGCTGGGATTCAAACCCTAATCTCACCATCACCTGAAACCATACTAAATGAGCCTGATGTGTTTATCCTCATGGCCACGGATGCGGGTTTGGTCGTATTTTATGGGCACGAGAGCTAAAGTGTACACCTCATCTGCTATGGTTTAGTCATGGGCGTTGTTAGCGGGGGACACACGTCCCCCCAATAGCTCAACGGGGGACACACGCCCCCCATTAATTAAATAATTTAATTTAATAATCCATCTTACATGCTAAATTTTAGTTAGTTGAACTGTATAGTGGAATAAAGTGGAGCATCTTGTTCGGTTTTACCCAGCTCGTCTTGTGAGCAGAGAGAAGTTTCAGCTCTCTTAGACGGCTGAAGACATATTTGCGTTCCACAATGACTCAAAAGAGACTGAATTACGTTGCCCTCTGTCTTGTTCACATAGAATCTCGGACTCAATCGATGTTAGGAAAGTTTCTGCAACACTGGTCTCCAGGTCTGAATCGAGGAGAAAGACTTTTGGATCAGTTTTATCCTAATGTTAATATTTTGTGTTCTTTGTTATTGAATTAAATTTTTGATGTATTAGGGACATGGTTATGGACTCAATTGATCTAAGAAAACTAGATAGCCTGCTACATTTGTACCATGGCTCTAAATTAAGAAACAGGACTTTTGAACCATATCAATCCTAATGACAATGTTAATTATTTTGTTATTGTTTATTTCTTCTCTTTATTATCAAACAGGATTTGTTGTACATTTATTTTGTTTTGTACGTTTTGACTTAATTTCTGTTTTTGCGATTAGATTTCGCGTGCATGACGTATTTTAGTGTGACGATGTACCAACACAAAGCAGCAATAAAATTAATTTTCAATGAAAAATATTATGTATGTATAGCTAACGACGTCCATGCTTTAGTCTATCGATGATGTGGTGATCGGGGTTTGAGCTCCGGCCGATTGAATGTAATAAAGAACTGGTCTTTTAAAAACATTATTCATAGTATTATAATTTCAAGGACAATTTAGCGTTATGAACAAACTCGTGGGTTTTGTTGCTATAGAATTTAAAGAATACCTTTTTTTGAGCCATGTTTATCTCAGATTGTGTAGCTAACGCTACAAAATAAAGTTAATATGCATCAACGTTTGAAGGAATTATGGTTACCTAAGCGTGTATACATTTTATTTTCTATTGTGTAATTAGTGCGTTTTGGTTTCACAAACTTTTAATTTTCAATTCTTCATTCTTATTTTACGCCGTTCTAATCTATTCTCTCTGTTCCATTTAGTTTGTTTAAATTTATGACAAGCTTATCTTACCTACAAGGCAAGGTTTTGTCTTTGGCGATTTAGAACGTTTTTTGAATGTGCGAGAACTCGTGACCTGTGAAGGGAGAAGGTGAAATGGGTTTCGCTCCGCCAGAAACTGAAATTTAAATGGTAATATGTACCCATCGACGATTGTGAAATACCACGATGAAAAGCCCCAGGTTCGGTTTCCGGCCTGGACAATTTGGTTCGCCATATTTCAACTAAGATTCCGAGATATCACAAAATTAATAACCAGTCATATGTTCTCGTCAATTTTTCGGCAAATCATACGACTCCAAGATTTTCAACTTTGATATCTAACTTCATCAGCTGCATCTTACATCTTCAAACTTATTAAACATAGTTTTTAAGTATAAAACAACATTATTTCTCGACGTAAGTATTAATTTTAGCAAATTTCACACTTTTATTTATTTGTAATTGAAGTTTGCGGCCGAATAAGGGTCTATGTTACAATTGGTAAGTTTTGAGAAAATACGTTTTCAAACTTTCGTCTGTGGCATCCAAGAAGGTTACATATACCCTTTTTCCACATTACTATGAAAACTCTTTAGTGCAATATTATTTCACCTGAAAATATTGTCTTCTGATAATTAACATAAAATAGGCACATTCAGGGTTCCAGGTTTACATGAATGAATGAATGAACGAGGTCAGAATGAAGACAATGTCATGCCTTTCTTTCACATTCTAAATATTCTTTAACATAATACTATACTATGGTTTTATTTTAACATCATAAAATGAAATATATGTTACACAAATGCAATATCTTGTTTTGTCAGAAAACTAAATATTTCAACAGCGAGAATAAATAATAATAATAATCATATTTATTACTATTATTATTAAGTTTTTAAATGTACATAAAATCAAATCAAATAATAAAGAATACCAAAATATTAATTTTCTGAGTCTGAAACAGCTAATATTTTCTCAGTTTGTTTAATCACTGGGCAGCAACAAATATGGATATTCACGCACTCGCAATTTAATGGAAGCAATACAGTACCACAAAGTACTAAACTTTTCGTGTACAAATAAAGAAAACACGCTTGAAAATATGACACAGCCTACCCGGGGCACACAACGTGACTACTGCACATATACAGTACCTTTATTCTAGAGCAAACACAAGCTTCGCTCAGAAGACAAACACCGGTTTGTGCTGTCAACTAAAGGAAAATAATACAACTACCTTATTGGGCGGAAAGAGCTCTTTATGTAGACCCCTTTGCCACCAAAAACTCAATATGTGTTTAAATGTAACCTTGGCCCTTATTCGGCCGCACGCTTCAATTGTTAGACTAACAACAAGGAAATAGACATTCCATTATTATTATTATTATTATTATTATTATTATTATTATTATTATTATTATTATTATTATTATTATTATTATTATTATTATTATTATTATTATTATTATTTTTAATAACTTCAATCTCAAATGTTCATGAAGACAATTGCATGAATAGATGATTTCAGTGACCAAACTATTTATAAGTTCTGAAAATTGAAAAATGACACCTGGACACGGGAATCGAACCCGGGACCTCTGGCTTAGTACACCAATGCTCTAACCACTGTTTATAAGTGCCAAGAGGCAATGAAAATTTACTCTCATTTTCTGAAACATTTAAAATTTAGTGTTATATTCGAGGAGTACTCCTAGGGAGTATATTTTAATTTTTAAAAGGAAACAAAATAATACAATCATTTACAATTTTGCAAGGTGACCTGGTGGTCTAGGGGTAAGGTGTCGGACTTCTGTGCTGAGGGACCGGGGTTAAATCCTCGGCTCCGGCACAGATTTATCTGATTGCCAAACCCTTCCTTCACCTCTGACAAGATGTGTATTAATCACAACTTATGATGAATGTGTGGAATGCCAGGCCTCCACCGTGGTTTGGATTCCACGTTAAACTGTAGGTCCTCCATTTCATCTCACAATCACCCTACCATTGCACATTAGCGTAAGTGCGTATAACCCGAACGGGTAGTAAGACGCGGTGCTAATAATAATACAATATTGCATACCATATTTTTGTTGTATTATTTTATTCATTGATTACCTGATAATACAGAGTTTTGTTGTTGTTGTATTGTTGATACTATTGTTTGTGACTATCATCATCATTTAGGCAACTCTAGATGCTAAGTAATAATGTTATCCAAGATGGCGTTGACCTTGTCTGGTCATGAACTCCCAGCATTCCAAGGAGGTTTCCAGAGGTAAGACCAATGTCTATTGAGCTACCCAGTGGTCCCGAGGTCATAATAATTTTTTTCTTATCTAAATTTATTTTTGACATTATTAAGTCTGGCGCACAATATTATTTTATTTATTTTCATTACTAAATTCATTTTATCCTTGTTCAGCCTATTTGAGTTACAAATTGAGTCACAAATTAGATCACAATCTATAATAATAAAAGGAAGTGTTTGTGTGTGTGTTTGTTTGAGTGCGATGCCCAGCCAAATCTACGGGACGCAGAGATCTGAAATTTTTAACATAGGTGGACGGAAGAGGGGTCCGAATGCACCTCGAAGCCGGATTTTTAAATGTTTACTTAGCTTTTTAATTAGGTTTAGAATTACGTTTCAGAGATAGTTGTGATTAAAAAAATGCCGCATCCTCCTCGGGGGAAAAAATGTGTACGAAATCGACAAGGAGAAAACAGAGAAAGACAACACGTTTCAGAGATAACGTTTCGAAAAGAAAATCTGAAAAAGAAATTTGTTAAATTCCTATGGCAATTCGGGCACCATTGGGGGGGGGGGGGGGGGGAAGTATATAATTCTTATATCACAGTGGGTCACGGGCAACGCAGTGCGGGATTGCTAGTTATATATATTATTTTCCTCTTTTGATAGACTGCGGTACTGAGGTTATCACAGTATTGATGGTACATTTCCCTAAAATAAATCCCATTCTCCTTCCATACAAATAGGGATGACATTTCTCTAAATTCTACTTTTCTTCCATTAGCGCAGTTAAAATGCCCTTAGCTCAAGTGATACGTAAGACGTAGCAGGAAGATATAAGTGATTATTCCATGAATATTCACTTATCACTTATTATCTAACTATGTCTGTATTATGTATGTGGTCAACTAGATAGTGTGTTTGAATTACAACTAGGACACATTTAAAAAGTATTATCATCTCAGCTTTGCTAAATATTAGACACTTGTTTTCAACCTTTCAAAGCTGATAAATATTCTTTAAGGATAGCCTTAATCCCTCCATCTTACGTTATCAATTATGAGAATCATCTCTGCTCGTTTTGTAATCTACTGCGTATAATCGTCAGTTTCTTAACTCAACCTTAACCCCCAGATTTGGCAACACCGATAGATTAATGTGTCTCCTTTGACATATACAAGGAAAATATATTATAATCTATAGGTTTCCAACTTGGCCCGCGAAGTTTTTTGGAAAAGTCATCTACTGTGGTAAAATTGATATTTTTAGCCGAGAAATGGAAAGTTTTGACTTGCGTGGCAAAAAATCCATGATAGCTTCAACTGATGTTCGTTCAATAATAAACTTAATTGCGCTCTATTTTAAAAATAATTTTTGGTTGACCTCGCTGGTCTTGGGGTAAGGTGCTCGACCCGATGTTCGTGGGTTCGACAGATTTTTCTTGAACGATAACAATCCTTAGGAGAAAAAGTAAATCCGTTGGTCCCAGGTCGGTTGTAGCATGTAAAAGAACTCTGAAAAGTATGTGAATGTACCTTTCCCGGCAAAATTAGTAGGCCCTTTCGCTCTCATTCATAGGAATTCTCGTGTGGTGATATAATCAGTCGGTTCAGAAAGTGAACGTTAAATACCTCAAATAAATGGAAATTTTTTTTGTGTATTCGGGCGAGTTTTATTTCTTTAAGCCCGCTAGCCGATCATGATCCGACCCGCCACTATACTCGTAGATTCAATTGTGGGCCTCGGGAACTTTTAAGTTGGAAACTTCTGGTCTAGAGCGTCACTCTCGCAATAGACTGGATCGGCGATGACTGGGAGATTGGGGTTTGAATACCGGTCGGGTGTAGTTAGGGTGTTTTTCCTCAATAGTTATCGACTCTACCTCCATGCAAATTCGGGTACATTTCCAATAAATCCGATCTTCCTCATCTTTAACACACTTGCCTAGTCAGTACACAAGCGTATAGGCCAAACGGGTATTAAAATGCTGTATACTATATATATATCGTATTATATATATATATCGTATTATATAAATAACACTATCTATATATCGTATTATATATAGTAATATATGTATAGCTTCAGAAGACATATTTAGTAATAACAGCATCCCTTGAATATTTGTCAAAGAAATTGTGCCATTTAATGAAAACTTTATCTCTTCATTTAAAAAAGTTTTCAATTTCCAATACAAACATGACAAATATTCACTGTTTAAATTACAATGAGTAGAAAGTTAAATTGAGCTGGAGCCATTTTTTATATATTTTGACAACAACAAAAATCTTCTCGCTCTAAAAGCTGCGCTCTCTACCCACCTTGCCCACGGCTAGAATATTATGTATATTATACCACCGCGTCTTACTGTCTGTTCAGATTATACACGTATATTTTAATTTACTCTATTGATCTAAGGATGAGGAAGGAAGCAATTTAGAGATCATATACCCGGATTTGTGTGGATGGAGAGTGGGAACCGGTTTAGGAAAAACCACCCTCATCAAATTCGACCGGGATTTGAGCCCCGGTCCTCTGTCATCAGCGGGCCAGTTTAACATGAGTGTGAGGCTTTTAGACCAAAGGTTTCCAACTTGCTGTCCGCGATGCCTTTTCTTTCGCTGCCAACGAAGTTTATTGAAAAAGTAATCTTCTGTTGTAAAATTGATATTTTCAGCCGAGATAAGAAAAGTTTTGAATTGCGTGGTAGAATCTACGAAAGCTCCAACTGATGATTATGTTTAATTTCCTCCCTACATCTGCTGTATCATGTAAACGTAGCATATATATACATATATATTTTAGAGTATTAAAATGTGTTTTACATGTAACTAAACATGTTTAAACTAACATTTCTTATTTAGTTCACAATTAAATATCTGTTTTTGTTCTTGCATAACTTAATAAAAACTCCGCTATTATGATGTCCGAATATTTTCTCTAATGGAGTTGATGATCATAAAGGTATAATTTAAGGGAAGTGTAAGCATATTTTAGCGGAGGTAAAAGGGGAAACAATTTAGGGAAAAAAAACTCAGTTCGCATAACTGGGATACGAACCCCAACCTCTCCCCTATTCTGCAAACAAGACACGAGCAGACGTGTCATTGACAGCTGGTACTGACACTATCCACCCTCCTCCTCCTATCCACTTAGATAAGTTAGTGTGTGTTGAATAGTTAAGGCCATATGTACAGAAATTTTTTTTTTCACCATTCAAAAGAGTTTTCTTCTATAAAATGTTACACACCATAAATATATTTTTATGTATTTTTTCTAACGAGCTATGAGGGTAAGAAACTTCCATTTTTACGTTTTCCAAATCAGGTTTTAGGCCACAGTTTTTGAAATAAAAATTTGAAAATTTAAATTTAGTATCTTTAATACTATACCTATTTGATAAAGCTGGGATTTTACCGTAGGTAGAAGCATACTTTATATATGTATACTTAAAGTTCTCTTAAAATCAACACAATTCAACAATTGTTTACTAATACTAATTAATCTATAAATATTAAATATTAGTATTCATACGATTTATAGATGTGTATACTTAAGATAAAATATATATTCAGATTTAAATATGAAACGATTTACTGAATAACTTGATTTCCGTATGACATTAAAATAGGCACTGAAATTCCAAGTTGGCTCGCCAGATCAAAACTTTGTAGGGAAGTGTAGCTTAGTTTACAAGAAAGGGTGATAGCGCCCGCCTCCACAATTCGCGCAACACACAGCGGCTACTCCAGCTGTATTATCACAGAAATCCAAGTAATCTGCCGTCCATGCGAGATTTCTGTTTGAACGATCATTCATAAGTTGTCTCTTGAAATAATTAGCCTCATGTTTTAGTGATATTGATCTATATATCAATGCCGGAGTTATTTCATTATTGAAACATGTTGTAGTAATTTAAAGATTTGTGTTTTATTTGTGATCTCTGTGAACTGTAAAGTATATATATATATACATATATATAATTATTAAAATAATAAACAATGGTTTCTTCCATTACAAACTGGAAAACGTCAATCTTTGAAACCGAGAATGAGCATAATGTATTATATGGGCAGATAGGCTTTATGTTTATTTGATATATTAAGGGTTTTCCAGAATCAGTAACACAGAATATACAATTTAATAAACAATAAATGGCTGTAAGCGATAGCCCAAGGCTTCGACACATCGCATATCAAGAATGATGAAGTAAATACTTAACATTTGAAAGCACTTTTTACAGCCATTGTAAAAATAATCTTTTTCATGAAAAATAAAGTAATTTAGGCAGTTTATAGTGTTTTAATTTCTTAGCTATTTGAACTAGTTTAGTCGTTATTTATGCAGAAAAAGGCATTATTTTATATAACTTAAATTGGCAAAACTTATTACCCTGAACACAACTTGTGAATGTGAGGAATGCCAGGCCTACCCCGTGGTTCGGATTCCACGTTAAACTGTAGGTTTTCCATTTCATTTCACAATCACCCTAACATTACACATTAGCGTAAGTGCGTATAACCCGAACGGATAGTAAGACGCGGTGCTAATAATAATAATAATAATACCCTGAATAACATTAATATACATATAGTAAAAATAGTTTCATGATCTTCAATTTAGTGAGAACTGCAATTATTAATATCAATTAAATTATTTATGTTTTAATATGTATTTATATTTTTAATTAGAGGTAAGAATATTTATACTGTCAGTCAGACTTAGATATTGGTTCATATGGGATTATCTGCATAATAAATTTTATTGATCAATTACATTTTAATTAACATTAAAATTTTGTGATTATCTACATTTTAAATCATCTGGACGATTTTCCTCAAATTAGTTAGCCATAGGCTATAGGTAAATATAATGTGTGCATAGATGGTGATTATGAAAGCATTAATATATATATATATATATATATACATTCATTTTACTTTAAGTAGCAAACCCAAACAGTCAAGTGGTTACAATTAAATTGATTATATTGTTTAAATATTTGTTAATTTTAGGAATACTGCAAGTTTACACGGTTAAAAAGAATTGTTGAATTCTAAGACATATACAACATCCAGAAGAAGGCCGAGAATTGATCAAATAATAAATATTACACCCCTACCAGAAATCAAGCCCGAAACCTTTTGCACTGTAGACCATCCTGCTAGCAAGTGAGCTAACGTGTCGGGCTATGGGGCTATCATTATATCACATGTATAGCCTATATTTTCTTACGTTCTCTCCCACAGCTGTAAAATTATTAATTGAGTGGCCTCTTGAAAATATGCTTGATAAGAAATAGATTTTTTTTATCACCTTAAAAATGGTATGAATGAAATAATCTACGTTTAATCTGGCAATTTTTCCAGCCTTTTATATGGCTTACATTTTGGAAACTATTATATTTGAATATTTAGAATTTCTCTGTTAATCCCACCTATAAGGGTATAATCAGGTCAAGTTAGAAGTATTCTATAATGATGTCCCAATCAGTGAGATATCCTGTTGGGTACCTAAACAATATAGGAAGGTATAGTGTTCATTATTTATATATTTCGAACTCACTTAGAGAGTAATTTTAGGCCTAAGTATGATACTATAGTAGTAATTGATGTTTGCATTTGCAAGTGTGTAAGCACTCTGAATTTACTTCAAATGAAAAACCGCTATTTACTATTGTAACGACAGTCTTTCTACCAATTTTTTTATTATTTTTTTGAAAATAAATAATGTAATGAAATAATTATTTCATTCACAAAGGGATGTCGTTTATTACATATGAGTCATAAAAAAATGTGTGTGAAAGAGAAAGCACGATTTTTATTTGAATTAATTTAATCAAAATAACTAAAGCATTACTATCCAAACAAGATGTAGCTTATAAACTTATATATAATCGCTCTCCTATGTTTTTAGGTACTTTGAATTATTTAGTGATTAGGTTTGGAGGTTTGAGTTATTCTAGGGTGCAAGGAGAAGGAAACAAATTTTTCTAGTAAATGCACCCTGTTTACGTGGAGAGTGGATGGGGAAACTATAGAAAGAGAACTCATGTGGCAAGCCACCTAAAAATATGTAAAAATTATATATTTTTATTATTTGTATAGGTAAATTATTAATAAATCTAACTTTTATTTTTGTAAACTCAAGTTTATTGCTGCAAGTTCCTAGTAATTTTTTGAATAAATATTTTTGGCCTGATTCACCAACTGATTCAAGTCCTTATCGAAGTTTAGCTTTATATAATATATGCACACTTTGAAAAAATATATTATTATATGTCAAATGACTTGCACAAATGAACAACGTAATCATCAGTCTTGTTCAATTTTCTCTCTCTCATATATATATATATATATAATTACAACTTATATAGGTGTATAAACCATATTTATCTTTATAATATGCTTTATTTCTATTGCAAAATCATTAGTGATTAGAATAAATAATATACATTTTGAGATGATAATTTAGGCCCTAATATTTTTTTCTATTACAGAGAAGACATATGTGATACGGAGTACATGTCCGGTGTGGAAGAACTCCCTCCCTCCCCAATTGATAACATTATTAGCTATAAGTATTCTGATGTTGAATGTACCGATTCAGAATTCTAAAGTTCTGAGGAAGGTGATAGTTGTGAGATTAATTCAATAGAAAATGAAGAATTTTGAGTTGTATAGGAAAGTGATGATGACATACCTATATTATTGATGAGAACGATATCTCCGTCAAAAATAATATAACAGGAATGGATAGATATTTAATATTTTCTTAACCAAATGTAAATAATCCCACCATTTGTACCATGGGTAGGTCCAACTGTGAAAAACATATGTCCGTGGTTTGCCCCCCCCCCCCCCCACCCCAATTTAAAAATTCAAGTTTTTTTAATTGCAATCGTTTGTTCTTAGCTTGTTCCGGATTGTTCCGCAAAATTTTCGTTTGATCTGTTTTGATAGTCCCACAAATGATATGTTTACATTGGTGGGATCAACTTCATGGCAGCCCCCCGATTTTGGAAAATTTACAATTTTATGGTTGCAATCGTTTGTTCCGGATTGTATCGCAAAAAGGCTCGTTTGTTCCGCATTTGTTCTTGCAAAAATGGGACATGAACTTGTGACATTTTATTTACTCGTGAGGGGCCAACTTCACGGTAGCCCCTCCACTTTGAAAAACCATGTATTTACGATTGCATTCGTTTGTTTCGGGTTGTCCCACAAACATTTAGTTTGTTCCGTTTTGATAATCTCACAGATGATATGTTTACATTGGTAGTGCCAACTTACGATATCTCCCTCCCACTTTTGAAAATTGAAATTATTATGGTTGCGATCGTTTGTTTCAGATTGTTTGAAAATAAAATTACGTCTTGATACGTACCCAAAATTAATTATCATACTTTAACATTTGACATCCATGAATTCGCCCTTCTCCCCTTTTAAATTTTTTTTTGTATGATTACAATAGTTTTTTCTTCGCTAGTTCCGGATTGTTCCGCAAAAAATCAGTTTTTCCGTTTTGATACGCTCACAAATGATATGTTTATTTTGGACCTCCATGAAGCTGCTTCACCGTCCTTTTCCCCTAATAACATTTAAAAAAAAGTTATGATTGCAATCGTTTGTTCTTAGTTTGTTCCGGATGGTTCCTTAAAATAAACGCACATTTCGTTTTGGCAGGAAAACACAAGATTTATTTACACTAGGAGCGTGGATTGACACCTTTATGGCAACCATATTCACCACATGAACACACACAACTTTTAAAAATCGATATTTTATTTTTGCAATCAATAATTCGTTCTTGGTTCATTTAGATTTCTTTTTGCGAAGATTTCCATTTAATCCTATTGTAAAGCCTCGATAAATTTTTCTAGTAATAGCTCTCTCACATTCTTTCAAAACTTGAACATTTTTTATTTAAAGTTTGTTTTTAGTTTGTTTGAGTTCCTTAACATGTTTATCTTTATTTTGTTCTGAATTTATTTTAAAAAAATGTGTTTATTTCATGTTGATAGTTTTAAAATTAATATATTTTTATCACTATGCTAAGCTCCATTTCCTTCCCTCAACTAGATAAAATATAACAAAATTTGTATTCTTGGTTTTATAACTTTATTATTTTGTTCCAGATTATTGTGCATTATATTTTAGTTTGTTAGTTCTTATATCTCTTACAAATGCTAAATAAACTAGTGTCACTAGTCATAATGGTCTTTTGTGTGTGCGATCTGTATGGTCACACAGAGCCCAAGTAAAGAATTGTCCCACACTCTGTGTCAAAGTATGAAAAAAATTGCCTTTGATTCACTCATTATGCACAAAAAAGCAATAAAAAGGTGAAGCAAGTCAGAAATACAAAAACTAGGTAGATCTTGGTCTACAACTTATTGCATGCCATAAAACTCATAGTAAAAAAAGTATTTTTATGGACCTCACTTCCTACTAAGCTCCAAAATATTGGTTTCGTCTATTTGTGCAGTTGTGAAACTACAGAAAGATACACGAGATCTTACCTCCCTTTTCCCCTACCCCCTCAAGAGAGCTCATAACTAGGTTACCCTAAAGTATTGACATCGCACCTTCCTTTTGTTTGCTACTATTACTGTTAAGATGTAGTAAATAGTATCTTTGACCGCAAAGAGACATGATTGGAAGAAAATGTCAATTATTCCAACTTTGACACGAAGAAGACTAAGAAATTCCTTGACGATAAAAATATTTTTTTCAAATCAAAATTTACTAAGCGGACCCAGAATAAATTTTCAAAAAAGTGATTAAAAATATCTATAGAATAGCCTGAAATTCTAAAAAAATTGCTACAAATTTGCCAAAAAAACAAACTAAGAATTTAAAAAAAAAATCGAAATGAATGCACATGACTAAATCAAAAACGTTCTTTATAAATGGAAACTAAAAATAGCTATGCAATGAAGTCTTTTAACAGCTAAACTCTTGCATTCTCGTAAATATAATATTGATTTACAAAAATTTACTTTAAAAGAATTCCCATTCCAACGCAACTTTTCACCGTTTAATTTCAGCGTCTAATCGGTTATGTGGATTTTACAAACATGACAAACAATTAGGATAAATAGTTAATTTTCAACATTATCTTATCATCCCTACAACTGTTTGATTAAAAAGAATAGGTTTGAGTATCTATGCATTATAAAATATCGATATCATTAAAACTGGAATGGGCTACCGTGAAGTTAGCCCCTCTCCCCACAATGTAAACATACTATTTGTGGGCTTTTTAAAACAGAATAAACAAAAATTTGTGTCTAACAATACGGAACAAACGAGTGCAATCAAAACACCATGAATTTTTAAAAGGTTTTTTTTAAGGGGGGTTTCCATGAAGTTGGCCCCTCATGAGTAAACAAAGTTTCAAATTCACGTACCATTTGTGCAAGAACAAATACACAGCAAACGAAACTTTTTGCGGAACAAACTCTATCGCAACCATGTAAATGTCAATTTTCCAAAGTGTATGGGGGGGGGGGGTCTATCGTGAAGTTGCCCCCCCAAATCCCAATATAAACACACCATTTGTGGATTTATCAAAATGGAACAAACAAAAATTATTTCGGAACAATCCAGAACAAACGATTGCAATCATAAAAATTTGAATTTTTCATAATGATGGACCAACTACGGACGTAATTGACGGATATCCTGTCAGAAATGTAATCGAAGAGAACTCTACTGAATGTATTGCTCTTTTTGCAAGCTTATCAACACATTCTAGCGCTTGCTACTCGGATGCTTCATCATTGACCAGCCAACGAAATTATCAAACCCTAAGTTCAAACAGTTGACCCACGGAGTATCAGCTTACGTCTGTGCCTCTGTGCCGACAAAACAAGGCTGCTTGACGTACACTACCGTAATAAAGCTGAAGTCATGTATCCATGCGAAGCTCTAGAGTTGCGAGTGGTAGTAATGCCCTTAATGTTAAAGACACCGACAGCTAGTAAGTACTGGCACTATCTAAAGTAGCCCCATGGCTTCTTTGGTGCTGACTGACAGCTCACAGCTGACAGCTGACGGCTTTGAAAAGCTACCAGACCAAATTATGTATCCCTACGCCAAACCATATGATCTGCAAAAAACATGTGTTTAGCAGCTGTCACTTCTGACAGTCAAAATTTAGGTGTATACCTAAATGTTGACTGTCAGAAGTCAGCTGTGAGCTGTCAGTCAGCACCAAAGAAACCATGTACTCTACTCATTCTGCCCACTTAGATTAGTCAACGTGTGTGGAATAGGTTTACATCATAAAAAGGGAAAGAAATGAGTATTTTTTTTATTAAAAATTACTATCAAGAAGTCTTTACTTCAACTGGTTTTTAAGGAAAGAAAGAAATCATAGGAGCATGACGTATCAATACAAAGGAGCAATGTTGTGTTTTCCCCGCTATGCCCTCCCCCCCTTCTCCTATTTCCTCCTCGTATCCACGTGAGTAATGTGTGTGTGTGTGTGCTAGTGATGGGCAGAATCGGATGAATAGAATCGATTCATTCGATTATTCTGAATAATCGATTCATTCGATTCTTTCAAAATCATTCGAATGAAAATATCATTCGAATGAAAATATTATTCGAATGAAAATATCATTCGAATGAAAATATTATTCGAATGAAAATATCATTCGAATGAAAACAGTAGCTGACTCGATGCGAGCTGACCGATTCATTCATTTACTACTTCCCTACCAGCACTGGAGAAAATCGACCTTATGGTTTCGAATACTTCTAGGCTATCTCAATACAGGTCTTCATTTCTATTAGGTTCATTTTCAAAAAATTGTTCAAATTGCTACACAATAATCAACCTTACGCTTTCAAATGATTCCAAGGCTAATATAATACAAAGTTTAAGTGGTTATACAGTTTAAAATCGAATAGCAGCCAAAAATAATTCGAATGAAAGTAACAAAATGATTCGATTATTTTGCTACATTATAACTATTGATACTACGTAGATTGTTTATTTTTCTGTTGCGCTTTTTTTTTAAATTCCTGTTTTGAATATGCCACCTAATTTTTAAGTACAGTAAAATATGTATTTGTTACAATATTTATATTTGAAACTAATGTGTTTTTTTTTTTTCCGATTCTCCAATAATTGTTTCTAAGCGAATAATAAATATGGAATATGAGTAAAGGAAACATTTACACTTTCACACTGCAAACTAATACCAATAGTTTACGCTAGCATTTTTTTTAATGTACACTAAGTTCAAATAAAAACTTACCTTTTTGTGGATGATGATAGACGAGTCTCGGAGTTATTTGTGAGGCTAGTTTTCCCGACTTAATGTAGAATTTTATTTTGGTCGTGAGTAATACAGGCTGGTTTTTATTGTTCTAATGTTGTCCCTTGCGATCGTTGGCAATCTTCATCCCCTCAAGAAAATCCTGGATCCGCCCCTGGTTATTGAGATTTCCTTAAAAGGCTTCCCACTCTTCTTCCATGTGAACGCAGATACATTTCCTTTAATTTCTACCTTTCTAATACCACCACCATTGTGTAACCAAACGCGAATAGCCCGAACGGGCTGTGAGATAATATATTTTTTAAGTTGACTCAAATTTATTAAATAGATAAGTATATATTTTTTATAAATGTAATAAAACATTGCCCGGCCGTAATATTCAGATCATCTTATCATTTTATTCATTCAAATAATTTTATATTCTTATAACTGAAAAAAAAAGTCACTATACAGCAAACTTATGTTGCCGTTTTCGGGTAGTAAATTTTATGTTTGATTTACTTACGTTTCCATTCGTGTTTAAGAGTCGAAATAATTGACCCTCTAATATTTCCTAAACATAAACAATTATAAGCTTACAATCCTATTTATATATCGGGTAAGTGATGACATATTTTCTATTTGAATATCTGAATCAATTAATTATATGCCGCCTGGAATTCAAATAGAAAATATGTCATCACTTAACCGATATATAAATAGGATTGTAAGCTTATAATTGTTTATGTTTAGGAAATATTAGAGGGTCAATTATTTCGATTCTTAAACAAGAATGGAAAGATATGTTCTTTATTTATTTACTATGACTCTCACGCAAAAGTATTTCTATTAATGGCGAGGTTATGAGACTAAAGCGTTCACTGTGTAGTATTTTGTTGTGGCTGTAATTTGATCTTTGACACCGACACAAGGAACTAAATACAGTAAAGAAAAGTGTTGATAAGTTGCAAACGTAAAGGAATGCGTGTTGTGAGAGCCGACAGCAGGGTGAGGAGAATAGTAGCACAAAGCAAAACCACCAACTAGTAACTACTTTTAAGAAGTAGTAATAGCTAACATCCGATTATTACCGACTCTTTACTACTTCTCAAAATCATTCGAATGATTCTTTCGATTCATTCGATTATTTTTCAAAGAATCGAATGATTATTCGATTCTTAAAATCACTCGATTATGCCCATCACTAGTGTGTGCATGTATTGAAAGGGCACGACAAAGGAGGTGAGCTAGTGTTTAGTACAGAGATAAGCTATATTCGCCATTCAGAGGGGAGGTGTGGATGATATAGTCTGTGTTCAAACTGGTCGCTGTGGACATCTCATCCTCCGACGCATCTCTTTATCCAACACAATCACTTAGCGACACTAGAACGGGGAAGATTGAGCAAGGTGGGTTGATCATGGATACAGTTCATTTTATAATTATTATTAGGTTGTTGGTACAAATCTATGAATAATGATTATTATTATGATACCGTGTATGTTTATGATACTTTCTAGCTGGTAGTTTCAGCATCAACGTGTCAATTTCATTATAAATCAAGGAAATTGTTATAGTATTTATTTATTTAGTTACTAAAAAATGGGGGAAAAAATCATAAATATATAAATAAATAGTAAACCATAAGTATTCAAAAAGCAATGACATAATTTAACAAATAAAAAAATATCACAATAAACAAACAAAAAAAAAGCAAAATAATGTAAGTTTAAATGTTTGAGGCATAGTATAATACTGGGTAAACTAATGATGGGGGTGTTTCTTAAATAACTCTCTTGGGTTGGCTCGAATTCGACAAACCTATATTTGGTGCTATGGATACAATGGCCTATAAGGCAGGGCTCACCTCATAATAGTTAAGAGAGAGAAAATAATTATAGTTTACGATAGGCCCGAGAAGATACCTACACAATCAAGGACAAATTTACAAGTAATGTTGTTGAAGATATTAAAAACAAAAAGGGCATCACACTAAAGTACACGCGAGAAGAGTTTGAAGCCCTAAAAGGTTTCGAGTTTGTCATAATCATAATTCAAGTTAATGTATCATAGCAAGCAGCAACAAATTTACGTTGAACGTTTTCCAATCTGAGAGAGTCGGTTAAGGTAATGGAAGTCCAAGCAATACTTCCATATTCAAGCTTAGATAAAACTAAGGCATAGTACAGACATAGAATACAGTCAACTTTCTTAAATGGAGAGGTAATAAATTATAAGTCAAAATAGTTTCAACAATCGAGATATTAGGCTATACTGTCAACATGATAGTGAAAGTAGAGTTTGTTGTCCAGGATAACACCTAGATCATCGGTTCCCAATCTGTTGTACGCGTACCACCAGTGGTACGTACAATTACTCCCAGTGGTACGGCGTGAGAAGCCAAACAAAACAAGTAACCTAAAGTCGGAAAAAATAGATTTATATATTTCGACCTAGTTTAACCAAAAGTGAAACAGATTTAAACAATGGTTAAAGGGGTGGCAACACTTATTAAAGCTCAAACAGCCACGCAGTATGAGGGGCACCATTAAATCTTTACCGAAATAGTAAGTGCTCAGCATTATCTTGGTGGTAGGCCTACTCCAAATTAAGTAAATAGTTGGGGTGGTACGCCATTCAAAAAACTTGGGAGCCGCTGACATAGATCATTAATATAAAGGGAGCGAAATATGTTATCGATGACCAATTTATAAGTAAAAAACATAGAATTATTTTTCCTAGTTAAAGATAAGGATTTGGTCTTTGATATATAATAATAATAATAATAATAATAATAATAATAATAATAATAATAATAATAATAATAATAATAACAATAACACAAAATAAAGTAATTTGTTCATACACAAGCTATTTTAGAAAGACGAGTTAATAGCGCCTCTGACTACTCTATAGAGAACTCCGAATCATTCTAACCGCACCTGATTTCGCTTTAGGAGAAGGATAAGACAAGAAATTACAAACCCACACAAAACTGAAGCAAAGGTTTAAGGTTGATCATCTAAAGCAAAATGCCTTCATAATCTCAACCATAAATGAGGCCTATTTTTTATTACTTGACCTTGATTGAGAGTATCGAAGCGCTGTACTCCAGACGACGTCGAACCCACTCTTTCTCTCAAGAGCGAAAGAGATTTTAGTTCAAAATGAGGTCACGTCGAAATGTAATTTTTATTTGGAACGAAAGAAAGCGATGTCTGAGAGTTTCGGAATTCACTATAATTTTGGTGGCAAGCACTAAAAGCCACACTTGTGTTAGAAACTTACATAGCTATTAGTTTAACAAAACAATTAATAATTTAGAAATTGTTCCCTGTGCTGTGTAGTAGTGTCGGGAGACTTGTGTTCCATAAAATGAGGATAATGTATGTGAGTGCGCCCTTCAATGAGCACATTGTATGAATGTGGTTGTAGAATACATAAGACACAAAGGCCATGAAGACCAACTCGCTGATTAGCACGCTATGCCCTTGTTCCAACACTTCACGGGAGTTCGACCTGGTGACCCCTCCTGTCCAGAACCACAACACCGCCCCTAGTGGCGCTACCAGCTCCAGCAGCTCTCTAGATCCAGCCAGACAGGTTAGTTTATTTCAGTTGAGCGAGCGACTCCAGTTCTGCGCGGGAGAGGACTAAGGCATATGTTCTTAGTTGGCACTATCGAATGATTTAAAATATAGTTTCCAAACCATCGAATGATCAAGAGCATTTTGTATTCGAATAAAATTGACTAGTTATTCGTTGCTGATCGCTAGTCAACCTTACGTTCGTCATAACTCATACATGGCCTTTAGCTGTAGCAAAGCTGAGTATTCAAAACAATAATTTATATTATCCATTTTATTGCTTCTTGAGAGTGCCGTTAAGCTTTATTACGCACTTGGAAACATTATTGGCCAACTGTTGGCTAACATAGGAAACAGATTGTTGGCAAACATTAAGAAACATGTTTCGCGTCCAGACCACAATGATGAAACATTTGTTTCCCGTACAGAGTTCCGTTGAGTGAAAGATGTCTGTTGAAGATGCTGCTGCTATGGTTTGTGCTTTGTATGTAGCTACGAGTTGTTCAAGACGACAGAAAAGAAGAAAACGAGGGTGGTTCGTAAAGTGATTCAAAATGGTTCGTACGATCCAAATACGTTTCTGACAGAACTGAAGTTCGAAGACGGTAGTGGTTTTAGGAACTTCACTCGCGTGTCTTCTAGAGATTTTGAAGTTATTTTACAAATGGTTGGTCCCAGGATAATGAAAAAGAGACACACGATTTAGATCAGCAATCTCACCTACTAGCCCACATTGAATATATATATATATATATTATATATATAGAGGAGAGAGAGAGAGAGGAGAGAGAGAGAGAGATATTTAACGTGCACTTTCTGAACCGACTGATTATATCAGAATACGAGAATTTCTATGGGCGAGAGTGTAAGTCCCTACCAATTTTGCTGGAAAGGTACTTTTACCTACTTTCCAGAGTTCTTTTACATGCCACAATCGACATGGTTCTGACGGCTTTACTTACCCTCCAAAGGAAGTTGTGTTACGGATTTTTATAACTCAAGAAAAATCCGTTAAACTCGATTGGTTCTGAACCCACGATCATCGGGTCTTTAAGCAAGCACTTTACCCCAGGACCACCGAGGTCGACAGGTAGAATCTGTGATAGTGAAAGTTTATTCTAGGTTTGCTTTCTAATAATAACTTTAAAAGCAATGAATATTCATCGTAAGAATAGCAAGAAAACATTTTAATCCGTAAGGTCGGTAGGAACGACAGTCAATCAGCAAGGAATATCAAGGTACTGCTTACCAATAGTAGAATTTAATTCTAGAAAAATAATATTTCGTAGGGTAGGTAGTAAGCTAGTGAGACGTGATGAGTATATATACAATATATAGCATATAATATAGCATAAGTAGAACGAGTAAAATATTCAAAGCATTAAGGTTGACTATCGATCAGCACCAACGTGACTGAATTTGTATACTTACTTTCCATTCGAATGATTTGTACACAATCGAATGGATAGTCTAATACTATCGAATTATTCGATAGTTTTCATTCGATAGTGCCCATCACTAGTTCTCACGCTGCTCCTAAGCTTTTGGATATTTTTTAAAGATGTTTATAAATTTTATAGGTGATTTAACGATGTTTCTTAACTTTTGTAGAAGATTTAACGATATTTCCCAATTTTTGTAGGTGAATTAAATATGTTTCTTAACCCTTGTCGATGATTTAACGATGAATATTTTTTATTGAAGATGATTTATTGTTGATACTGACTTTATGCATACTTTTGATGTTGCTGGCTATTATAGTTGTTAAAACATTTCAAATACAGATTTATTTGACGATTTAAATCGGTGTGTATTTGTAGACGTTAAGATAAGGATGTATGGAAGGTGTGATAAGGTAAGGGTTTTTGCAGTTTCTATAACAAAACATTTATTTGGCCAAAATAAATAAAATATCGCTTCAGTACAAACATAGAGTTTACTTTTCTTCACGTGTTTTTATCAATAGTAGTTTAATCTCTGTCATGAGCATAAACGGCATTAGATGACAAACTTTTTAAATTAAGAGAAAAAGTTGTCATTAAATTCCAGGAAACCCTTGATAAATAGAATTTATTATATCACTACGTGAAGAAAATTAAATTCTATACTGTATTTTAATTGAAGCAATATTTTATTTATTTTGCCCCAAAAAATGTATGGTTATAAAAACTGCAAAAACACCGGTCTTTTCTCCCGTTCCTTGTATGCTCACCTTAAACGTCTTCAGAACGTTAACAGACACTTAAATAATGAGATTGTAAACCTGGATGAAAATAATTAAATAGTACAACTGAATACTAACGAAAAATAAGTTAACAATAACTCGCTTCGGTGTCCGCATGGTCTAACGCGCTACTCTCGCAGTAGTTTAGACTGCCGATAACGGGGAGATCGAGGCTCGAATCTCGTTTGAGTGTACTGAGAATGGTACTTCCAAAATGGTTTTCCACTCTCCCTCCACGTAAATGCGAATACACATCCTCTAAATACAACTTTTCAAATCCCTAAATCTATTAGCGTAATTAGCACATAATCGTATAACCCGGACGGGTAGTAGGACGCGGTGCTAAAAAAAGCTGACACTATATAAATATTCACACCAGTGGACACGTGGAGAAAGGCGTCATTTTCGGCTTGTTTGGTTTGCTGTTCATGGAGAGGTTTTAATCCCGTTCTGTTGTGTTGAGGGTAGCTTTTCGTGAACAGCTTCCCCCACTCTTCCCTGCTATGGTGGGTACACTCGATATTCGACCTCCTCGTTCCTACTCCGTTGCAAATATGTGACTAACCAAGATGGGTAGCAATATTTGGCTTGCGTATTTGGTTTGTTGATGATTATAATAGAGTGAATATTTTTTTAACGCAATGGCTTCCAAGGATTACATTACTTTTTATTATTATTATTATTATTATTATTATTATTATTATTATTATTATTATTATTATTATTATTAGCACCGCGTCTTACTACCCGTTCGGGTTATACGCACTTACGCTAATGTGTAATGGTAGGGTGATTGTGAGATGAAATGGAGGACCTACAGCTTAACGTGGAATCCGAACCACGGTGGAGGCCTGGCATTCCTCACATTCACAAGTTGTGATTATTACACTTACTTTTTTAAACTATTAAATTCAATTTTAGTCTATTTAAAAAGTTTAACGATAGTAGACAGTGAGAGTTAATAAATAAATCTGTATCGAAATTTGGACAAAACCGTATTTTCTATGCATCTCTAATATATATATATATATATATATATATATATATATATATATATATATATATATATATATATATATATATATATATATATATATATATATATATATACATACATTTATTTGAGGTATTTAATGTGCATTTTTGGAACCGACTAATTATATCAGCACACTAATTATAAACTAATTTAAAACTAGAACAAGCATAACATCCGGGCCACGGCCGTTAACCCATCCCTGTGAAGAAGGAAACTCAGACACGCTACCAGCTGTGACGTATATAATGTTTGAGATAGCCAATAAAATATAAATCTATATCAACTAATTCACTCATGTATAAAAAAAAAATCCGTTTAACTAGCGATAGAATTTAATTTTTGAATACGACTGTACCAATAAATGCATATCTTGAAAGTGTTATCATAATATGTATCATTATGGGTGTGATTTATGCTCATCTTAAATGTCTTAACGTCCTGTTAGCAATAATATATTTTATCCTATGATGACAGTTATTCTCTCCTTATCAGATAGTTTTCTGATAAATGCGGCGGTAAAGGGGACTTGTAAAATACGACCAATGCTGCTACGATTGATTGCTAAAATACATTCAATTTTTTTTTACAGTAAAAAATTGGCAAACAAAGAATAGATGAACGAACACAGCCCGAAATTTAAAAAAAAAACTAAGTTCTAATCAGTATCTTTGTTTTACGGACGCTGCACAATCTAACCTTGGATCTGGAAGAGTTTTACGGACGTAGTATTATCTAGCCTTGGATCTGGGAGTATTATAGGGACATTACACTATTTAACTTTGGATCTGGAAGAGTTTTACATACGCGGAACAAACTAACCTTGAATCTGGAAGAGTTTTACAGAAGCGGAATAAACTAACCTTGAATCTGCAAATAATTGATGGACTTTGCATTATCTAAGCTTGAATCTAGACGAGTTTATGGACGCGGCACATTATAACCTTCAATCTGGAAAGGTTTATGGACTTGGCACAACTCCACCTTCATTCTGGAAGGGTTTATGGAAGCGGCACAATCTAACCTTCAATTTGGTAGGGTTTATGAACGCGGCACAATTCCACCTTCATTCTGGAAGGGTTTATGGACGTGGCGTAATCTAACCTGGGATCGAGAAGGGTTTTACTTATGTAGAACAATCTAAATTTAGATCTGGAAGTTTTTTTTACGGACGTAGCAATATCTCACCTCTGATGTGTCAAAATTTACCTAGCTGCGCAATTTTACAATGGCTAACTAAACCAAGCCTCGATATAATCTATAAAGGAAATTAATATCTCCTTTTCACAACGAGATTACTCAGAGAGCAGGTAGAAAAGTTTGATATGAACAACTGTAGACAGTAATGTACCAAGGTCACAGACAAGGCCAAGGCCATACCGAGGAAAGATCTTTAGGGGGTTTCAAACCCCTCCCAAATTAAAAAAATAATTGTTCACAGTGTCTTACTACCTATTCAGTCCATACGATTTTTTCACTAATTACAGTGTAGGAATATGAAGGTGGAATATAACCGTACTATTACTATTACTACTACTACCACCACTACCACTACTACTCGTACGAAGAAGAGGAAGAATAAGACGGGAATGTTCCTGTCCCTTTCCTGCCCATTTACCCCCATTGGCGTGAAGGGAGAGTGGGAAAATCCTGAGGAAGAGCCAACATCCGAGCGGTATTCTAATCCCATTCTCTCTATATATTCTCTCATAGATCGTCTATCGAAGTGAATGAAAATACCATGTTTTACTATTCTTTCTCAATGCCTACATTCTACAGTATTCAGGATTGTAACTTAATAATAATGAGTCTTATAAAATTCCTACAAACCCAATCATATATTTTTACTAAGTATTGTGATCGTAAAAAAAATCTGACTCGAAATTTTGATAAATGTAGACTTTTCATGACGCCCTGAAACAGAAAAAGTGTTTTTTTTGCAATGCCGTTTGTCTGTACCTCAGCCTAGAGCCTAAAGCATTTTACCGATCGGGCGAAAATTAGTATCTAGGGTTTTCATAAGCTACCCCCCCCTCCCCCCCCAAGAGTTTTCTGGAATTGGATAGATATCTAACCCTAAAATAAAGGGTCATTTATTGAAGGGTAAGATAGAGCGAATTTTGATAAAATAGATTTTAACGATTTTGATTACAATTTTTTATCTAGACACTATGAAACGCTCACGTTTCTTCTTTCGCGTGATGGGCGCCAATTTATAACGATATGGTTTTTATTGTTATATAATTGGTATTTATAGTCACATGATCGAGCGCCAATTAAACTGATTACCGTTTAGTTAGCTGATATTTGCCCCGTGATCGAACACTAATTAAAGCGGTACGGATTGTAATCGTGATAATGCCCTGTGATAGAACACTATCTATAACGATATTAAATAAACAAGACTTTTGATGTTGTACACGGTTCATTAAGATGATTATACCTCCGGTACGAAGATATTATGTAAAATGATGCAATTTTCGTCGAACTACAGATTATTTTCTGTGTACTCTCTGATTACTCTTTCTCTAGATTTATGCTACCGGCACTGTTAATATTTTGTGTTACTGCTATTTTTCCTACCGGCACTGCTAATATATTACTCTGTCGAGTTACGTTACTTCTATATATTCATACGCACAAACAGCTTATATAATATGACCTACCCCTCTCGTGACCAGTGTCTAAACCAACTAATCGAAAGAGTCCTGGCGACAGGTGTCGTGAAGGCTAGCTTCCTATTGGGTAGAGTGCCTTTTTGGTAAACACTACGGAGTTAATTTTTGAAAGGAAAAATAAGTTTAATAGTGCAAGACTGATATTTTTTCCATGGATGAAGTCTTAAAAGGTTATTTTACATACAATATATTGAGGAACAATACCTTCATCCATGACTTTTTTTTTAAGTACATGAGAGTGGTCCAAACCAGTATCATTACAACTATTTAACATACAAACAAAATGGAAATTTTAATTTTTACGTAAAAATTACTTTGAAAATACTATAGATATAAACAGAAAGTTTCAATGTGGAACATTTCTCCGTTACTATTTGATATTCGAAATAACCTATCATTGCAAAGTTGTAGTACTATTAAAATTAAAAATATTTAAATCTGGAAGATATGTTTATAAAACCAATGGTTTCTGAACTTAAATAAACATTATTATAGTATATTATTTTATAGAGTACTACTTAGACTTATGAAATTGATTTTTATGCTTTTTGGTGGACATATATACTACTCTTTTCTCAATGTTTTTGTTATTATATTCGTGATCTTTAGTGGAGTGTTTCTGCATCAGTGTATTACTTAGTTTAACAAATTTTACGAGCATTTAGTTAATGTCTTAGTTTTAAGGAAAAATTTGTGTGGTGCACTGTACAATTTATTTAATCTTTAAATTGCCATTTAAAAGAGATTCAATGTTAAAATATATTCTCGCATATTTTGTTGGGCACCTCACCTGAGCTATCTCGGGTATACCCACCTACTTTCCAAGAAATTTTGGGTATGGTGTTGTCACGCACGTGAGGGGCAGAGAAACTACCCAGCTCTATTTCGCAAAATAACTTAAGGATTTTTTTTTATCAAATTTATTTAACCATGTGAATAATGTATAAATGGCGGTAACCGGATGGACGTACAGAATTTTGTTTATAATGAAGATAATGGCGTGCGTGGTCAGTGCTTCTTGCACGTCAAGGCCTTATAGGCCTACAGTACGGTTCATTTAGATCAGAAACATTTGTCTACAACATTTTCCTAGACATTTTCCTCACTGCAAGATATATTTTAATATATTTAATATTGGTTTGTGCATTTTGGACTCAAGAGTTATTCGCACACCCGCCTCGGTGGTGTAGTTGGCTAACGCGCTAGTCGTGTTGAGCCCGACTGCCGAGGACGGGGAGATCGAGGTTCGAATCTCGCTCGGGTGAACTGGGGGGGGGTTTTCCTAAATGGTTTTCCACTCTCCCTCCACGCAAATGCGGGTTCACTTCCTCTATTCAACCTTCCCAATTCCTAATCCATTAGCGTAATTAGTACTTAAGCGTATAACCCGAACGGGTAGTAAGACGCGGTGCTAAATAAAAAAAAGTTATTCGCACGGGTGGGCACGAGGACAAAGGTGCCATTCTTTGTCTTGTCTAGTTTGCCGGTGAAAGGGAGGTTGGGGTTTAAATTCTGACCATTTGCACTGGGGGCGGTGGCTTGCTCTTAGAATGTAACCCTGTGATTTTCCCATCCCCTCTGCACGCCAATACATGTGCACTTTCTACACACTTCCCCTCTCATTAAACCACTAATATCCATAATATTAAAGTCATAAAAAAGGCAGATGGTTTCGATTTTAGTGACATAATAGCAGAAGTACCCGGCGTTGACCGAAGTAGCCAAGCAATTTTTGTTAGCTTAAAACAGACTAGCTTAAAACAAACTGATAAAAATTCCACTTTTTATTTCTTCTGACCCAGTTTATAATAATATTTTTAAATCTAAAATTTTAAAATTCTAGCTTTGAGATGCATATGTTCATGCACAGGGGTTACTCATTTTAATATTTCAGCCCTCTGCGTGTGGTAGATATCACTCAATGCTAATGACAAACAGACAAACAAACTCTTCATTTTATTAATAATGATAAAAAAAACTTCTATCATTATTGGCTGCTTTATAATCTATTCTTTATTTCTTTTAAAACAGTGTTTCCCAAACTTTTTCTAGTCAGGGTAATAGCCTAACCAGTCTAACCCCCTCTCGTCATAAAAAGAGAAACAAGTACCTGCTATCCTGTAAAGTATCAATGGTCATTCCAAACTTTAATAAAGCCCAAGGCTAGGCGTCCGTGGGAGACTTTTTATTAGAAACTATCTAGTTGCATGAATGAAACATAGATCTGTGTGTTAGTGCACGCACAGGGCAACTTTGTGCTGCGGGAACTTAACAATAACAGCATGCTCTATCCGTTTCGGTGAGCTCATGGTCTAACCGCTAACGCGTCACTCTCATGTTAGACCGGATTACTGGATACAAGGAGATCGGGGTTTTAATTCCAGTTGGGTATACTAAGGAAGTTAAAAAAAAAATCCTCCCCACTTTCCTTCCACGCAAATGCGGGTATATTTTTATGAAATCTTCTCTTCCTCGTCTCCATCCCACTAGAGTGATTAATGTATAAATGCACTTAACCTGAACGGCTACCAAGACTTTGTGGGGGAAAAAACATCTTAGTGTCAAGTCAAATAAGGACGTTAAGTGGTAAAAGAAAGACTTATAAAACAATGACATCACGTCAAAATCTGCGTTAATCTGTGCATCAAACTTGATATTAGGGGTGTGAGAAGTCCACTTTTTTCAATCCGAAGCGAAATCGAATCAAATATATGAAATACTCTTGAAGGTGAATCTAAGTCTGAATATTATTTATTAGTTGTTTTATGCTTGAAAAAGTATTATATTATGGTTTATTATTTAACTTTATGAACTAAAATTGCTTGGAAAATGTTTTATTGTACAATTGTTTGTAATTTTTTGTTTTAATCTGAGGACTCAAGCTATCATCACAACTTAAAATTAAATTATTTCTGTTTTTTTTTTCCATATTAATATTGATTTGTAATGTATATAACAACAGATCAGAATGGAAATAATTGAACATAAATTGACTATTTTATACGTCCATATTTTTATTAGTGAAGCTTCGTAATTGTCGAAGCCAGAATTTTTTTCAAAGCGGAATTTAAGATAATCTTTGTTTCGACTCAATTTGAAGTTTTGAAATTTCGATGGTACGTCACACATACCCCGTGAAATGTTTCGCCTATCTCTGGAGGTAAGCGTACCAAAGTTTGGAAGAATATATTCTAAAAGGTTCTTGAAAGTATGGAATCCCGACAATAGTTTGTTTTTGTATCCTTCACAGATCATGTAACTTTCAGCTCTGGCTATTGTTTTTATTACGGTCATAACTGTTGAGAAATAGTGAATTGTTGAAAAGAAATCTTGCTTTATGTTACGAAAGGCCTTGACTAGATTTCTTTGCCACGTCTATACTCTGTACAAGTCAAAATAATCTACTTGATTAAAAAATATACCAAAAATGACTCATTACGGGGATGTCCGCTTGCAGGAGTTCTCTAATATAAGTTTTAAATGTTTACGTATTTCTCGTAATGTTGTTGGGATATTTAACGTACACTTTCTTGACACATTCATTTTATCAGCTTATAACTTACAAACTAGCTTAACCCAAGACAGTATTTCTAATCCAATATAATACAATCGGATTTAGCTCCTAAATGTTGAATAATTAAATAGCAGGACTTACAAATTATTCTAACTTAGAATAGTAGTCTAATACTATAAATCCAGTCCTAGCTCCAATATATTTAGGGCGTCACCTGTAAAAGAATCAGGGTCTCCTAGATTTATGTCGACCATTCTAATGGCCCGCTGACAAGGGCGATGTTTTCGTACTTAATTATGTTGTGAAATTTATATTCAAATAATGATGTCAACTATCGCAAATAACCAGCTAAGAAGCCACTATGAAAAATACTACTCATATTATTCACACGGTCAAGTTTTCACCCTTGTTTTGAGAAAAGTTATAGCGTATAGCAAAAATATCATTTTTTTATCTAAAAACTATTTTTAACTAAGACTACTTTCATCAAACTCTTTTTAAAAACAATTAGTTTAAAAAAGGACAGGGAAATCACTTCAGTTTGCAATTCAAGACAATTTGTATCTTTTCTTCGCATAGTTTTGTAATTAAACATCGCTAAAAACTACGAGCTACGCTACTGCCTAATTACGTACAGGTTTCCGTGATAGCTAGTTTTTTTTGTTTTGTTTTTTGCCGACAATCGCCAAGATACTTGGTAGTTTACACGATAATGGTTTACTTATACCGATTTCAATAATGAATTATGTACGAAAACATCGCCCGTGTGTACGGGCCATAAACACACAGCTCATGATGGATTTTTTAAATAAAAATAAATATTTAAACCTACTAGTATATACTGCTAACCATTAAATTATTCGCATACATACGTTTGTATAATCGGCTTAGTCTACCGTGTTAAGATTAATAGCTTGAAAACTTCAAGTAATTCAGATATAATTAATTTAAAAAATTGCTTTTCTAATCCCATCCAAGTTACTTGAATAATATTTTTGTTGATTAAGGTATTTAATGTATGTATTGAACCAGTTATACAGACGGAGTTTATCACATTCCCATTTAAAAGTAATCTGCCACATAAGTTTTCTGATTAAAAATGTCAAATAACTTGCCAATTTTTTTATAATCCGATTATATAGCCAACATTATTTTATATTCGTACGATTGACTTATAGTTTTATTTCTTGTGAGTACCACGTAATACTATCTGTCCGTACTACTCGTATATTAGCACTGATGGGTTAAGGATGAGAAAGGTCGAAATATAGAGGGAATTTACCCAAATTTATGTAGAGGAAGAACAGTAAACCATTAGTAAAATAACCCCTTCATTACATCCAGCTAGTATTCGAGTCCCGACCTTCCCGTCACTCGGCAAACCAGACCAGATGAGGTTAGCGCCTTAGCCCGCTTACCTGCAGATACGGATATAAATAAGGTTACTAGTACAAACGACTTATTTTTGAAGGGGCTCAAGGGTCTCCATTTTGCTTCCCACTGCCTTGGTCTGAGGGGCAAGGACCAGATGTTAGATATTTTACCCACAAAGGTACCAGTCTCATATTGACTGGTTTGTCAAGTGATGGAGAGGTAGAGATAGCTTCAAATCCCGACTGTATTTACTGAAGGGCCTTTTCCTAAATGGTTTATCACTTCCCCTCCACTCAAATATAGCCACACTTTCTCTGTCCTTTCTTCCTCATTCTTACACCTCATTGGTGTAAATATATGGGTAGCCCGGATGGGTAGTGAGACTTGGGGCGCATGAATACAATGGTTATCAATGATTTAACCTCTTCATCCTTCACCCCTTAGATTAACTTAAGAAAAAAACCCAGGTGCATTAGCGTGAAGATAGAATGGAAACTGGCATTAGTGGACCCGGCCATGATCTGAAACCTAGTTTCCCCCCATCACCCGTATCTGACAACGCCCTCTTATTTAACGGGTCTAACACCTGAGACCTCAAGAGCCTGGACCACCTTGAATGTGTCATTCAGTAGGTTCAAGGTTCAATGTTCAATGCCATCTCTCCAAATATTTCTCTCGCGGGCATGGCCTACAACTTGGAAATGGGCGTAGAGGTAACTTCCTTAAGCTGGCTACACAAAAAACAAAGAGACACCCGCTTCGGTGGTCACATGGTCTAAGGTGGTACCCTCGCAATATACAAGATTGACGATGACGGGGAGATCGTGGTTCGATACCAGTCAGGTGAACTGAGGGTGGTTTTTCCTAAACAATTTCCCAATCTCCACGCGAATGCGGAAACGCTTCCTCTAAATTCAACCTTCCTTATCCTTAATCCACTAGCGTAATTAATACATAAGCGTACAATCCGAATGTGTAGTAAGACGCGGTGCTAAAAACCAAAACAATTTTTCCTTGAAAATGTGACTAAGAATTTGAAGTGTGGTGCGCATTGAGATAAGACAAAATATTAACTTTCAATTGAAAATCATAAACTTTTATTTTAAAAAAAATATGTAAACTTAATGTCAAAGTTTTATGGCTAACCGATCCGGAAGAAGTATTTTCCTGCAAGTGTTTATAATCTTCCCCAGCTAGAAGATAAACTGTCATCAACCATCTTTTTATATTATCATAATCCAGTATATGCAAATACAATATGATTTTGCAAGTAATATTATTGCTGTGGAACAGCAGACATTCGTTAAAATTAATAAATAGCTAATATATAATCGAATTATAGCAATGTTTACCTGCGGGATGGGGCTTATAATAGTGAGTCCTGCTTGTAGTGAGAGGCGACTTGAAGGGGAAGCTTATGCGCAGGATGTACCTCCTTCATTCTCCTTCACTGTCATTCCTTCCTTTTCCTTCTTCTTCTATCCACTTCCTTCTTTCTTCCCTATCCTGCCGTTCTGTCTTGTGCAGAAGATTTCAAGCACTTCGTTGATGAACTTGGCAGCATACATGGCTTCCCTCAGACAATTATTGGATACCATTGCAGGTAAGCTCCATCATGGAAGTGCGCCAATCGCGATATCTTAGTAGAAGGTACCTGAATCTGACAATAACCAGCTACCCTACTTCTAGAAAAGATCGGTAGCGTTCATGAGGGTTCCGGATGTAAAATTGGCACTTTCCTGCATCCAATTGCTGCAATGATTTCTCTCCTAGCGATGCTCCATGCGAAGGGTGTCATGTCTATTGTTGTATGGGGGGCCCCGTCGTGAGAGTCAACAGGGCCTTATGTGGTATTACCAACTAGGATCACCTTGGGTCTACGATCCAAGTATTTTGCAGTTTGTCCCCAAACGGCATGACTGAAGCTATTGGGAAAGTGGACACCTTAATGTCCACTGGCACCGATCTTCCAAACCCTACTGGCAACGTACTTCTCGGCCCTTCACATGGCCGTGAAAAAGAAAAAGGCGGAAACTTGTGAGGCTGTCCAGCCCTACTCTGGAAAAAATCCAGTAAGTAGTGAGACCCCATCCCCGCTTCCTGGAAATGTTTCGAGTAGACGACTGTGAGAATTCCAAAAGGTCATTGCATTTATCCTCAAAATAGTGATAAATTGGAGTAGCAAAATTGGACAACTCAATTAGAAAACTGAGCGTGGCACGATCATGATTCAGACCATGACTGGCATTCAGTCTTCTGAAATAATGGTTGTTTACTGAAATACCGTTGAGTAAAACGGCTCATATACAGGTAAAGGCGGAACCACACAGGTTCCTCAACGTTTGCTAGGGAGTGTTCACTTGCTATTACCTCAACTGCGTGATCATTGAATAAATCTGTGAGGAGCTTTTAACTCAGCATGTCACCGAAATTTACAGTATTGTTACAAAAAAAAACCTGACAAGAGAAAAGGGTGTGTACGTATATCATCATTTTTGTGACTCCTACCCTTCCATAGGAGGTCTAAGCAGATTTCCACGTGCTCAGAGTCCAGCCATATGCTCCCATCTTTCGGTGCTTTTTTCAGTACCAGGAATTTGGGCATACGAAGCTGTGATGATGTGGTAATCCAACCTGTGCAAATTGCTTACTGGAGGCTCACGATACACCGTGTGAGTCTCCTAAGTTATGCGTTAACTGCAAAGGTCCACAATCTGCCTGATCTCGGGCCTGTCCGAAATGAAAGGCAGAGAAAAAAGCCCTGGAGATTTAATCTGAAAAGAAGATCTCTTATGCCCAGGCACGCAAAGAACACGTATCCAGTCAGGCTAAGGTTTTTCAAACACCGCATAGCAAATTATTAGTCAAAACATAAATTGTACCAACTGCCATTGCGCAGTTAATATCTCTAAGACGTCTTCTCGACCCGTGCCACTAGACTCTAGTCGAGACATTAACATTCATACCACGTCAACTCCGGTGGTGTCAAGACCTAAATTTGTATGGGAGGGATACTTTCTTAGAGATCCTCTTCCCCAACACCCTTGTGTCCCCCTAGGTGAACACCCCTGGGTCCATCCTGGTTGACCGTACCCAGGTTCATCCCAGGGAAGTAAAATAACTGTGGCTGTTGTTGATTCGCCCATTCTCTCTTCTAAGACTCCAGAGGCTGAAGTGGGGTGGAACAGATGAGGCTGCAAAGGTGAGTCCCTCTGGTGCTCTGAAAAAAAAAGTATCACTGAAATTAATTCCAATAAAAAGGCACTGAAGGCCGTGTCCAAGACTTCGGAAAAGCACACGGTGCCCAGTCTCTGTTGGACAAACGGAAACCTCTTCTAAAATGGGAAGTCCGGGAGAGATTCGGTCAGGCGTGTGGATCAAAAAAGGTACAAAATCAGTTTATGTTTTTAAGGGATAGTTTTATGGATTGCATTAATGATTATATTTTATATCAATGAATAATGTTGCTACTACATTGGAATTGTAGGGGTTTCTATGCTCGTGCAGAGAAAATGTACTTATTTCTTCCTTACATCCTTCACCTTATGTTTGAAGGAGACCCACTTCCGCCTGCTGATAGCCCGATGGTTTGTGGGTACGATGTATATCTTACCGCCAAGCCTTTATTTTATCGGGAAAGCGGAGGTGTGGCTATACTCACACATAGCAATATCTGTCTTCTATATATAAATATTGTTTCTAATCTCCAAGTGATCGCTGTCCGTATCTACCTTACTATGGAAGTGATAGTTTGCCATATCTACTTCCCACCATGGGAATTGGTTACCAGGAAAAGCCTAGAGACTCTCGTGGCACAACTTCCCCCCCACTACCATCTTGGGGGATTTTAATGCTCGTAACCTGATGGGTCAAATTTTACAGACACCCATGGGTGAACGGTATAGGATATTCTTGTTTTGAGTGACCTGGTGCTACTGAACACCAGAACCCAGGCACACTTCTCCACCTTACGATATATCCTCTGCCATCGACCCAACATTTTGTAGCCCCGAAATATCTGCTCACTTCCTTTGGGTAATTCACCATACTTTGTGGCAGCGTTCATTATTTCATTCTGCTTTAATCCCCTTCAAAATTCTCCCAGTGTAGCACGGGTGCCCCATTAGATAATTAAACGTGCTGACTGGGATAATTTTCATGAGTTTGCCGTATTTAAGAGGACGTGTTCTCCTGATGTCGATGTTAGGACACGACACTTTACTTCGATGATCATCGCGCTTCCACCCTAGTTCCTCGCAGAATCAGCGACACCGTCCTGTTCCCTGGTGGAATAAATAGTGTCGTTTGGCAATTTATGATCGTCGAAGGGCACTGCGTCTCTTCCATCGACGTCCTAATATGGATAATCTGAATTTATTCAGGATTTTGCGTGCTTGAGCTCGCCGTGTATTCGTGAAAGTCGAAAAGAGTCTTGGAGACTATTTATTTCAACCCTTATAATTTCCACTCCCACAACCAAGGTCTGGGATTACATTCGTAGATTACGTAACAGTCATAACCTTACAAATAATATAATTGCCCTTTGGTTTAAAAGGTTGCTTGCTTCCTCTCCTGTGGAGGTCATCAATGTATTGGGCTTGATGTTTACCGCAATCTCCAGCATTGCGAGTTACTCTAACGAGCTAACAGTGTATAAGCGGAACATTAAGCACAATGCTATTGACTTGGTCAGAGTCGTGTGGAGGACTATAATTCCCCATTTACTTTAGATGAACTGACCTATGACCTGTCCTAGGCGAGTAGCACAGCTCCCAGTTCTGACGACGTCCACTATGAAATGTAGCGTCAGCTGTCCCCTACTGGACAGGCGTTCCTTTTGGACCTCTACAATAGTGTTTGGGGATCTCGTCAGTTCCCATCACTATGAAGGCGGCCAACCGTGATTCCTATACATAAAAATGGAAAAGATAAATTAGAGCCAACTAATTACAGACCTGTAGCCTTAACTAGTTTTGTGTATGCAAAATATTAGAAAAAATAATAAATAAACGATGTATATGATATTTCGAATCCCGCAAACTTCTATCTAATATTCAGTGTGATTTTCGGCGTAACCGATCCAAGGTGGATCATCTGGTTCGCCTTGAAACAGTAGTTCGTGACGCCTTCCTCCATAAACAGCACCTTTTGGCTGTCTTATTTAATTTGAATAAGGCTTAATGTCGAAAACTTTATAATTGGGGGTTCCAAGGGAACCTTCCCGTTTTTACAGCTAATTTTATTTCAAATATACACTTCTTGGTAAGGTTGAATAACACCTTTTCCGATTATTTTATTTAAGACAATGTGGTTCCTCAAAGCAGTATTTTTGTAAGTTGTTGCTATTGTGATTAATAGCATTGTAGACAACGTGCGCTTACCTGTCCATTCATGCCCTTTTGTAGATGACTACGCAATTTATTGCAGTTCTTCCTGTATCCACGAGGCTGAATGGCAGATACGACTCTATGTCAACAATCTATCATAATGGCTATCGATTCTCTGCAGCCAAGACGACGGTCGTCCATATCCATAGAATGCATGGTATAAATTCAGCACCCAACATATTAATTAACCACGTAGTTTTACCCGTCTCGCCAACTGTAAGGTTTTTGGGACTTTTAATTGATTTCAAACTAAAGTGGATTGCACGCATCAGAGACTTGAAAGCGAGTTGTATTAAATCCCTCAATTTTCTTAAAAAAAAAAAAGTCGTTAGCGGTCGCTCTTGGGATTCTGATAGGGAAACCTTGGTGCGTCTCTATACGGCCTTGACCCGCCTCGGTGGCGTAGTTAGCTAACGCGCTAGTCGTGCTGAGCTTGGCTGCCGAGGACGGAGAGATCGAGGTTCGAATCTCGGTCGGGTGAATTGGGAGTGGTATTTCCTAAATGGTTTTTCACTCTCTTTACACGCAAATGCGGGTTAACTTCCTCTATATTCAACCTTCCCAATTCCTAACCCATTAGCGTAATTAGTACTTAAGCGTATAACCCGAACGGATAGTAAGACGCGGTGCTAAATAAATAAATAAATAAATAAATATACGGCCATGGTAAGCTCTAAGCTAGACTATGGCAGCTTTGTCTACAGCTGCACTAGACCTTTGGCGTTAAAGATGTTAGATAGTGTCGCCCATGCAGGCATCCAACTGGCCACTGGTACTTTACGTAACAATCCAGTCATCAGCAACCATGCCGATGCCGGTGAGTAGGTTGCAGTGTCAAATCTCACATAACGTACTCTAGTATGATGCGGTGTCAACTTTAACATAACGTACTCTAGTATGATGCAGTGTCAAATCTCACAGAACGTACTCTGGTAAGAGACATTATCAACTCTCATAGAACGTACTCTAGTATGATGCAGTGTCAACTTTAACATAACGTACTCTAGTATGATGCAGTGTCAACTTTAACATAACGTACTCTAGTATGATGCAGTGTCAACTTTCACATAACGTACTCTAGTATGATACAGTGTCAACTTTAACATAACGTACTCTAGTATGATGCAGTGTCAAATCTCACAGAACGTACTCTAGTATGATACAGTGTCAACTTTAACATAACGTACTCTAGTATGATGCAGTGTCAACTTTCACATAACGTACTCTAGTATGATGCGGTGTCAACTTTAACATAACGTACTCTAGTATGATGCAGTGTCAAATCTCACAGAACGTACTCTGGTAAGAGACATTATCAACTCTCATAGAACGTACTCTAGTATGATGCAGTGTCAACTTTAACATAACGTACTCTAGTATGATGCAGTGTCAAATCTCACAGAACGTACTCTAGTATGATACAGTGTCAACTTTAACATAACGTACTCTAGTATGATGCAGTGTCAACTTTCACATAACGTACTCTAGTATGATGCAGTGTCAACTTTAACATAACGTACTCTAGTATGATGCAGTGTCAAATCTCACAGAACGTACTCTGGTAAGAGACATTATCAACTCTCATAGAACGTACTCTAGTATGATGCAGTGTCAACTTTAACATAACGTACTCTAGTATGATGCAGTGTCAACTTTCACATAACGTACTCTAGTATGATGCAGTGTCAACTTTCACATAACGTACTCTAGTATGATGCGGTGTCAACTTTAACATAACGTACTCTAGTATGATGCAGTGTCAAATCTCACAGAACGTACTCTGGTAAGAGACATTATCAACTCTCACAGAACTTACTCTAGTATGATACAGTGTCAACTTTAACATAACGTACTCTAGTATGATGCAGTGTCAACTTTAACATAACGTACTCTAGTATGATGCAGTGTCAACTTTCACATAACGTACTCTAGTATGATGCGGTGTCAACTTTAACATAACGTACTCTAGTATGATGCAGTGTCAAATCTCACAGAACGTACTCTGGTAAGAGACATTATCAACTCTCACATAACGTACTCTAGTATGATGCAGTGTCAACTTTCACATAACGTACTCTAGTATGATGCGGTGTCAACTTTAACATAACGTACTCTAGTATGATGCAGTGTCAAATCTCACAGAACGTACTCTGGTATGATGCAGTGTCAAATCTCACAGAACGTACTTTAGTATGATACAGTGTCAACTTTAACATAACGTACTCTAGTATGATACAGTGTCAACTTTAACATAACGTACTCTAGTATGATACAGTGTCAACTTTAACATAACGTACTCTAGTATGATGCAGTGTCAACTTTCACATAACGTACTCTAGTATGATGCGGTGTCAACTTTAACATAACGTACTCTAGTATGATGCAGTGTCAAATCTCACAGAACGTACTCTGGTAAGAGACATTATCAACTCTCATAGAACGTACTCTAGTATGATGCAGTGTCAACTTTCACATAACGTACTCTAGTATGATGCAGTGTCAAATCTCACAGAACGTACTCTAGTATGATACAGTGTCAACTTTAACATAACGTACTCTAGTATGATACAGTGTCAACTTTAACATAACGTACTCTAGTATGATGCAGTGTCAACTTTCACATAACGTACTCTAGTATGATGCGGTGTCAACTTTAACATAACGTACTCTAGTATGATGCAGTGTCAAATCTCACAGAACGTACTCTGGTAAGAGACATTATCAACTCTCATAGAACGTACTCTAGTATGATGCAGTGTCAACTTTCACATAACGTACTCTAGTATGATGCGGTGTCAACTTTAACATAACGTACTCTAGTATGATGCAGTGTCAAATCTCACAGAACGTACTCTGGTAAGAGACATTATCAACTCTCATAGAACGTACTCTAGTATGATGCAGTGTCAACTTTAACATAACGTACTCTAGTATGATGCAGTGTCAAATCTCACAGAACGTACTTTAGTATGTTGCAGCGTAAAGTGTCATAAAATGTGATCTTAGTTATATGAGAGAATGCCTAGTCTCACAGAACGCAGCGTAACGTGTCAGGATAGCCTGAAAACACTGACTGGCACTTGTTCACCTTACGTCACATATCTCTTCCTGTCGCACACCTTCAGCGCGGACCAATCAGAGACCAGACAGACACTCTCCACTCCCTCGTCTGCTTTTAGCCTAGAGCAAGATAAAACACCTTGAGAATTAGTTGGGGCTCTGACTATTTTATTCAGGGGCACCTAGAGAGACAGAATAGCAGGGTTTTATGCCCCATAAATATGGGCGATGTTTCTTTGCTGAATTCAGTACAAGCAATCTACTGCCGTGTAAACGACAAACTTTCATAGCTACTATTAGCAAAATAAATAGCTGTCATGCAAGTACAAGGAAAACTAATTTTAGTAGATATTCGTGAGAAAATGTTACTAAAACTTTAACCAATAAAAACTTTTGTACGTTAATACGAATCCCCCCTTAGGTGGGTTCATCAAATTCCAGGAGGGGTCCGGACCCTCTGACCCCCCCAGCCTCCCGCCCCTCATCCCTCCTTTCTAATACCTTACTATCATGGAAACTTTTGCGTAGTTTGTTAGTTGCATAGGTGATAGTTTACAACAAAGTTTAAGTACAGAAGCATGCGTAGAAAAGATTATAAGGTGTCCAGACGTTAACAAATTGAATAATTACTTCCTTGTCTTTCAAACAAAAGCAAAACGAAAATTTTGATGGAAGTAGTGTTGATTAAATTTGTTATATATATTTATAATTCATCATATATACACTGGTCTATTTCAAAATAACAAAATGCCCCGCTCCTACCACCCATCTGGGTGCACCAACACTAAGTCAAGGTACCCCCATTCAATGAGGCTATCTTTTAGCATTTCCACGAGCTGTTTCGATCATAGTACACTTGAGTCTAAGATTTTAGACAAAGGTCAACCGCCCTAGACTATTGTATAGGATGCCGTCTAGAGAGTGGAGCATTCTCTGGTTACCAACCTCACTGTGATAAGGTCGACCAGTCTCCACTCCTAGCTCGTCAATACTCCACTTCTGGTCTGCTAGTTAGAAAATACCTAATTAATTAGTCATTCAGAGTAAGCCACGTAAGTTAGAATTTTTGTTGTAATCTCTTGCTATAGTAGGATTCTGGTAGGAAGAAAAGTTTTCAAAATATACACTTTTTTTTCAATCATCCACAAATTTACACTGATGGGGTAAGGATGAAGGTAGAATGTAATCTATACGCATTTGCGGAGAGGGAAGTTTGTAAACTATTCAGGAAAATAACTTATTACTCACGGCCGGGATTGGAACACAGACCTCCTCGTCACCGGTAAACCAGACTGTGTGAGTCTGACGTTTAGTCCACGTTTCACGTCCCTTACTTGGATGGTTTTAGGTTTTGCTGGTAGCTAGTAACTCACCCATCCTGTTCTCCTAAGTTGCTGCGATCCACCTCGGTGTCGTAGTTAGCTAACGCGCTGGTTTCGTGTTGATCTAGACTGCCGAGGATGGGGGATATTGAGGTTCGAATCTCGCTCGGGTGAACTGGGGGGGGTGGGGGGTTCCCCTAAATTGTTTTCCACACTCCCGCCACGCAAATGTGTGTTCATTTTCTCTTAATTCAATCTTCCCATTGCCTAACACATTAGCGTAATAAGTACTTAAGCGTATAAGACGAACAGATAGTAAGACGTGGTGCTAAAATAAAAATAAGTTACTGTGTGATAACCATCACTCACACTATGTCCTACCTTTGCTACCAGTTTTTCTAGTGCTATCTTGCCTGATTTGTTATCAGTAAATCAGCTATTTTAATTGTAATCCACTCATTTGTTAGATATATTAATGACAATTCTATCATCATATTATGAAATAACAATGAAATAAGGTAATAGAAGGTTTTGGAAGCTCTTATGAAAACCCATTAAAACTAACTGCCCTGTTAATTAACTTTTGATAAGAATCTTAATAACAGTAAGAAAATGTAAGGTAAAATGCTAACAATCTAGAGTGCATATAAAGTAAGGGGCCTCCTTTGATTAAAAATATACTTTCTCTTTTAACTTGGTTGTTTCACTCGCGTTTAGTATTCATTTCCCTTTTTCTTTCAATATTAAAAAAAGATATGTATCGACATCCATTTGACTTCTTCAGTAGGGATGTATCATCATCAGGGATAATGTGTGAATACTGACGCTGTGATTTAAATATAATACTATACTTCATGCATTTATATGATTCGGGGAGTCCCTTCGTCAATCACAGGGGATAGTGTACGTTACCCGCATCAATGGTTGCATTGTCAAACGCGTCATTCTAGTATTAGACTGGATTGCTGCTGTCAAGGAAATCGGGGTTTGAATTTCGAATGTACTGAGGGTGTTTTACATAAATGGTTTCCTGCTCTCCCTTCACGCAAATGCGGATTACTCTACCATCCTCGTCCCTATTTCATCTGTGTGATTAATGTGTGCATATAAACTGAACGGGTACTAAGATGTGGGGAAAAGAAATGTAGACCTTTTACGTTCGTTTAAAATACTGATATCGTAATATAGATATAATACTACAGTTCATACAGCTAGTCCGACACCTTAGCTCAGTCGGAAGTTTCATATGCGAAACTGGCCCATTCCATTTTGGTCTAGGTAGGTGTCGCCCTGTATTTAGTATAGCGCCGCACTTGAGGCGTACTAAATCTGACTATGAACTGGCCCTTAGGTTCAATTCCTGGCATAACCGAAAAATTTATCAATTGTGAAATGTGGGTTTACCCTTTCATAGTGATGAATTAACGACCCGGGGCTGGATGTTGTGTATTCTCTAGATTTAAGTTAGGTTATGAGTCGTGTGCTGATATTATCAGTCGGTTCAGAAAGTACATGTTAAATACCTCAAATATATATGAAAAAGAATTTTAAAAATCATACAGTTGTGGGATACGGGTTGAATTTTCACAAAGTTCAGAGGATAATATACACGTTCTAAACTGACACTATGATATATATACAATGTTACGTTTCATACCTTTGTGATTTGTGAGTGTACAGTTACAGGGAACCCACAGTTGCAATGTTTCTAAATTTAAGATCAATGGCTAATTTATTATCTTAGTATTTAATACTATATGCACAGTCATAAAACTCCAGTTTGATGAACATATCGCTTTTATACTGCGCATATAGACTTATCACGGTAACATTAGCTAGTTTTTGACAGCTGAAAAAAAATTATTTAAAAACCACTCCAGACTCACCTGCCTTGCAAATGTTTTGTCACTTTGACGAGTGTTGTAGTTCGACTTATCAAATTCCGTAAAAAAAATATGTGTGGGGCAGTTGGCTATGGAACTACTTTTAAGTAAATTTTGAGCTGTCATAGAATGCCAGTATCATAATCAGATATTGTGACGAGCTTGACAAGGTGAATGTGGATGACCTTACCTAAGGGGCATCTCTCTCCAGAGAGTGTTTATGTGACCAGTAAATTAACAAACATACTTGACGATTTTTAAAATTCCTGACTCGTTGATTGATATAATTAAACTAACAAATATAGATTGATCATTATATTCCTCATAATTGAGAAATAGGTTTCCTGGTGAGTAAATCATAAACTCTGTATCCATTACAGCTCTTGAGATTATCATAAACAAAACAACATAATTTTGGATGAATTTGAACATAATCTGTGTAAACCTACTAATCCACCTCTATACTTCCTTTCCAATTCCTATTTTTTAAATTATTTTTAGCACCGCGTCTTACTACACGTTTGGCCTATACGTCTATATACTAACTACGCTAATGGGTTAATGATGAGAAAAGTTGAGTTTAGAAGACGTGTACCCACATTTGCATGGAGGCAAAGTGTAAAAACCATTTTAGTAAAACCACCCTCAGTACACCCGACCAGAATTCGAACCCCGATCTCCGTCATCAGCAATCCATTTTAGTAAGATAGTGACGCTTCAAAGCATTCGACTTAAGAAGCGGGTTTGGGTCCTTTTATACAGGCGTTTAGTAACGCGCGACATTGTGACGCACGTTATCTAATACATAGGAGACAGAGTGCTTTTATACTCTGTCGCGCGACATTGTGACGCACGTTCTTTAAATACATAGGAGATTAGAGTGCTTTATACTCTGTCGCGCGACATTGTGACGCACGTTCTTTAAATACATAGGAGACAGAGTGCTTTTATACTCTGTCGCGCGACATTGTGACGCACGTTCTCTAATACATAGGAGACAGAGTGCTTTTATACTCTGTCGCGCGACATTGTGACGCACGTTCTTTAAATACATAGGAGACAGAGTGCTTTTATACTCTGTCGCGCGACATTGTGACGCACGTTCTTTAAATACATAGGAGACAGAGTGCTTTTATACTCTGCCGCGCGTCATTTATGCCATCGTGATCTGAAAAGTGTGTCGCCGTAACTTATAATACATTCACGATCTTAGTTTACCTCTGGATGATAGCTCTAAAAGTTACTAGAAATAGTCCCTAATGTATCCCTACGACGACAGCTGACATCTGTCACTTTGGATAACTGTAATGATAACATAATATGGTAATGTATGAATGTGATAGTTAACCACAGTAATTTAGGCCAATATTATTTATATCTATTTGAGGTCGGGCACAAAAAGTATTTATGGTTTTATTTTATTTAAAAAAATATTATTCACAGCACTTTCATAAAATGTCTAACTAACATTGCTTCAAAATGGCGACCGACGAATTTAAACCATGTGATTGAACGTGACGGAAACAAGTTATTTACAATGATGCTCCCGCGCATTGGATAGCAATATTTTATTCACTTAAATATTTTGAAATACGATAAAATAATCATAAAATAATGTACATATATATATATAAGAAGACAAGTATTTTCTCTTTTCCAAGTAAATACGATGCCTGTATTAAACGGTATTAATGTATTTACTATTTAACATTATAGGTAACATTCCAAAACAAAGAATAACTACTTTTAATTAAGTTTAAAATATTGTATCGGATTGGGTAAAAAGACATTATTAAAAGTAATGAAATATTGTGATAAAACTTAAGTTTACGTTATTTTTAATGTAAAATATTAACATGTAATTAAAAAACTTAACATTTATAGCAAAACGGTGATTTATTACAAGTGTTGGCAATCCAAAACCAAAGCATATGATTTTTGAACTGTCATAAGGGTAAAAACCTATCATGAACAGACTCTAGAGAGCGCCGGGTCAAAAATGACTCAAGACGATCCAAGACACATTATATTCTATAGAGTAGAGGGCATTTTATACAGGCGTCAACCTTTATATCGCCCTGTTGGCGCGATTTCAGTAAACCAACTTCTATGTCACTTGTGTGATGAAACATCAGTGTAACTCAATACCAATTTCAGTGTATTTAGTATTTCTGTAGCAGGTACTGCGTTTCTTACCTGTGATTGGCTATCTATTGTCTACCGCTTTATTTGCTCCTGCGTCATGCGAATCGGGTAGCAATAATAATTATATTCTTACTTTAGTTCGTGTACTGTACCATGTCTTACTGTCCGTCCGGGCTAGCTTAAAATATTTACAATAAAGGAGGAAGGTAGCATTTAGAGCAAGAGCATTCGCATTTGCGTGGGGGGGGATGATGAGAAATTATCAAGGAAAAGACATGTCAGTACACCAGGCAAGAATGTTGCCTTCCCTACCCCAATTAGTTTAACTATGGGGTAGACTGGGTGCGCGGGTAGTAAGATGCGGTGAGAAAAAACAAAAAGTTTGCGTTGAAAATCATTTGGTACATCGCTGTGTTTGATAGACAAGGATATTTCTGTTCAATTCTTTAACGTAAAACAACTTGCACTCTTCTGCGCATATGTCTGCATTTAAACATAGTTTAAAACTATGTCCTGCGCTACTACCAAACTACTTACACGTTTTTGATAGCTACTTGCTTTGCCGATAATTGTCATGATAGTTGGCCGTTCACACAGTGATAGTACTTATTTCGGAAACATGGCCCGCGTGTACGAAGCAGGTATGTGACCCACTTTGCCAATATTTCACCAAGTGAAAGTGACCCCTGTCTAGGTAGCCATAAAGCGGCGCGGTGAATCAGCTGTCGGCGTTCGTCGGACGCTGATTGGTCGGTTAAGTGGGCTCGCCCCTGACGTCACTATATATCGATCCAGCATAGCCGAACCCTCCTGCTCTCACCCCCAACAAGGGGTGTGTCTGCATGACATACTATCGCTAAAGCGCATGACTTGAGGACGGGGAACGGGGTCAAAATGCAAGAACCATGGAGGGATCAGTAGGAAACAATAATTGAGGAAATAGCACCTTTAGTACACCAGCTCCAGCCGGATTTGAACCGTTAGCGGTAAACCGGACTATAATAAAATTAGTCTAACATTTAGTTCACGTGCCAAAAGCGTCAATCAAGTCTGTTCTAACTGATGATGAGGTCGGAGTTCAAATACCGGTTAGGTGTGCTTTGGTTTTTTTTTTCCTAATTAACGACACCGGTGTTAAAAAAACAAGGCGATTCCATTTTCGTATTTTTATCCAGGAGATATAGAAAAACTGTTATTTAAATAACCAGTGTGGGAAAAGATTTATGAAAAAAATCTATGTTATTTATTTGTTGTATGCACATTTTTATTAGCATTGTTTGTATCACCGGGATATTCAATTCCTTTCCCACTTTCCCTCCGTACCAATACGGGTATAGTTCACCAGAATTTTATCTTCCTCCTCCCTACCCCATTAGTGTAAATATTCCGATAGCTCAGATGGGTACTAAAACGTGGTGCACGTAATAATAATCAATAAATAGAACATTTTGTTGAGTAGCTACTACACGCACAATCTTTATTCGTGGCTAGAATTGGGTGGGATTAAACTACGACCTCCTGAGTGACAGCCGCGATTGCCAGAGAGTTACATCAGGCCATCTGGAAGGGGAGGGTGGGAATTTTTCTCCCCCTGTCCTCGTAGATTGGACCTGACGCAACAACTCTAGAATATCTGTCTTCGTGGCAATAGTTGCCCAAGGTTGCAACACCAATTTCACGCGGACGGCTCCATCTTTTGTTTTATTTATACGTTCAGCTTGAGATCTCTCAGCTTGCAGTGTGTCAGCCTAGTTATTAATGGCTCCCGGGTTCGATTCTCAGTACGGCCAAAAAGTGAATTGGTTAAAATAATTACTAGAGATCTTCGCACTGAGGACGGGATTTCTGTGTCTGTTCTAAAATTAAGTTAGTTTGTAAGTCGTGTTATATCACGCTCTTTCATAAGTGCACGCTAAATACCCATAGTAACAATAATCCAGAGTTTTTTTCCGCAGGAAAGGTAGAATTTAGAGGAATTACTCTAGAATTTGCTTGAAAGGAAAGGGGGAAACCATTAAGGTAAAAACTACCTTCAGTACACCTAGTCAGGATTAGAACCCCAACCTCACCGTTATCGGCAAACCAAACTAGACGAGTTTGACATTTTGTCCACGTGCCCATCAATGCGGGTTGGAGCATGTAATACTCAGACCTTCACCGCCTCAGTCCCCTCAACGACCTCAGGAACATTAAGGATATGAATGAAGAACGTAGACAAATCCCAAAGAACATTATTCTCAGCTTCACAACGTCTCCCACAGCTCGTTTTTTCTGTTCCCCGCGCACTTAGTGGTTTCTTATTCAAACAGGGCGTACTTCTACCCCGCAAGAGAATGTACGACCTTGAACTTTTAACTGCGTGAGCTGATCTAACTGTTCCTCTGCTAATGGTCCTGCTATGTAAATACACAGGTTCACTATTCTCGAAGCAGAAAATAAACCTGTCGGCGTTTTTGGAAACCTGCCATGAAAGAGGAGAAACTCATCAAGACGGAAAATGTCGGACAAGAATTATTATTAGTGCGAATATCTTGTTAATCGCCCCGGACAAACGTTTTAATAAGGAAGTTTACCTTGAACAAATACAAGAAGACATCTTTGTGGGTTTTACCCGTTTGGGATATCCACCTCACACTAATAGGGTAAGGATGAGGAAGGTAGAATTCAGAGGAAATATACCTATATTTGCCAATAGGAAGAATATATAGGAAAAAACAACCTCAGCCATGATTTGGACCCTGATCTCCCCATCACCAACAATCCACTATTTTGCGAGAGTAGTGCATTAGAGTAGACGATGCGACCACCGGTGTGGCTAGGTCTTTGGTGCCAGGGAAAAAATGTAACTTTTCAGGAGAGGTGTTTTAAAGTTATAAATTAAAGTATTGGAGACAATTCTTTCAATAAATTTTTAAATTTTTGTATTATTAATTTCAAATGAATGTTATTTAACACACTTTGACCAGAAATTAAATATAATGTTAATTACCGAAAATGACGACTTATATTAGTTTGTCATCATCCTGATTAAGACTTATATTATATTTATTATGAACATTTTCTTTCATAATAAATACATTATTTTGGATTCTTAAAATTGAGTTGGTGTTTGTTTGGTTTTTATTCATAAGTTTTAATGTTTGTATGCAACAGATATTTTATAAAATTAAACACTGTGGGTTTTCTTAGTTATTATAAAAAATAATATGCAGTGAAATGATTTATCAAAATCATTATAATTTATATAAGTATAATTTTCAATCTTATTTGAATTCTTCTATATCCGGAAAAATGTCTTCAGCATTAGTTGTTTTCAAATTAATATAAAATTCATGAAAAATAGGGCTGATCAGTGGAAGCATATCAATTAAATCTTTCATTTCTGTTTTGAAATTGGAAGCTGTTAATTGTAGCACTTTTTTGGGATTTAAGTGAGCATTTTTGTAACCCCTTCGCTCAAGAATGAGTGATTTGAATTCTTCTTCTTCACCCAAGCTGCATTTGAAGAAAACAATTGCAGTTTGAATTGTGTAACGAAACGAGTAAAATACAAAATAAAAATGTTCCTAATAGTATAACTTGACTTATACTAAAATGACCAACTAAAAGAAAACAAATGTACTTACTATAGAGATCAAATGGAACTTTTCCACAAATAAGGTTGAGTTTGACTTATACTACTTGTACCAAATGGTAGTTCTGGCCAAGGAGAATGTAAATATTGACTCATCACATTTTGATCATTTTTAACTTATACTCTTTTTCCCTGGCACCAAAGATATATAGGCAGACACATTAGCTGAGTTGGTAGCGCGCCTGCATACTAAAGGTCCCAAGTACGATTCCCGGCCATGACCGAAAAACTTTTCATTCGAGAAATAGGGGCCTCTTCTTTCACAGTGATGAATCAATGACCGAGGGATTAGTTGTGTCTTATCAAGAATTAAGCTAGTTTGTAAGTCATGTGTTGATATAATATGTTGGTTCAGAAAGTTCACGGGAAATATCCTAAATAAAAAGACACAATAATGGTGATAATTATTAATGACATTGACTCGGTAGGTGGGCACCGGTGGGCGCGTGAGCAAAGGCGTCAGGCTCGTCTTGCTTGCCTGTGATAGGGACGTGGAGGTATAGCTTTCGATGCACGCACTGATTACCCACCTTAATACTACCTACCTGTCATTCGTCGAAGCAGGACATTTTCTAATGAAAGTGTTTATCAAGCAGTGAAGACAGTATACTTATATAAATTCGTTTCATATACAAATTTTACAGTCCAATTTTCATAGGAAGAGCCTTATATGACAGTTAGAAACGATACTAAAACTACTTTCAAGTCATAAAATCTGTCACTTTTAATATATATTATTTATAATGTAGTAAACATTTTATGAATGTGTGCTCTTCTTGTGGAAATTGGACTACTTGTAGAACAAAGTATATTCTGTCTATCCTCGGGGTGCTATTTTGATTTTGATTGAAGCCCTCAAATGAGAAACAGTTTGTTGGGTAGTTTTCGAAAATTGACATAATTATTATGTTTTAAAATGGATATCTGGGTAGTATTAACATGATAGTATAATGAAGATAATTTAAGGTTAAATTACTGATTTATTAACTTTTGATAACTCCTCAAACTATACTAGATTATTCGAGAAAGCAAATATGATCGTGTCACCCATACCATTCATTTTGTGTGAACCGCCTGGCACACCGCCACGGATCACAGTTTGATAACCACTCCCTTGAAACCCCTCATCGTTCGGCCCACGAACTAAGGTGTCAATCTCGCCTAGTCTTGAACTTCCTATGATGGGAGGTCGAGGTTCGAGTCTAGGTTGAATGTACAGAGGTATTTTTCCTAAATAGTTTCACACTCTCCCTCTACGCATATGTGGGTACAATTCCTCTATGACTCTTAACTTTCTAATACTTTTCCCAGTATGGTAAAAGTGGGAAGATCCTGGCTAGTTGATACTTGGTACTTGATGCACGGGTAAAAAAAAACTATACTAATAGGTAAGTGCGTAACATTTATAGTTTTCTAGCGCTACAAGTTAAATAAATTAAAACTACTATTTATTTTTGGTCCCCCCGTGTCTTAATACCCGTCCGGTGTATCCTCACTTAACTACAATAGTAATAGTAATAGTAGAGATGCGAAAAGTAGAATTTAGAGGGAGTGTACACGCACTTGTGTGGAAAGACGGTGGTGAACCGTTCAGGTAAAACTATCCTCATCCGGAATTTGAACCCCAACCTCCTCGTTACTGGCAAACAAGATTAGATGAGCCCAACATTTAGTCCGCACTCTCACCGATGTCAGCTATTCTTTGCTGTTACACCCTTACTCCCTGATCCTTGCACCCTGATCTGAGAGATTCCGCACGCTTGCGTACTGGCTCGCAAGGTGACCTCTCCAGTATTGGGTTGGCGTCCAAACTCCAGACGCGTTCCTCCGTCACAAGCGTCGAATTCGTAATCCGGGCAGCTCTGTAGTGCGGTGTTCTTGTTACTTGTGTGTCGGGACTAGTGATTTGTGGGTCAGCCGAGATCACGGGGGTAAGAGATTCATGAAGTAGCGCGCCAACTAACACCCCTACCCTCAATCCTGCATAATTTGTGGGGTTGGAGGAGGCGAGTCTGGGGTTCAAATTCCTGCCGCCCCTACTATGTCGTGTAGAAGTGGATAAACATATCCTACTCTCATTCATTCAACCAAATATTATATAGGTTGGATTTTTTTACTGACAGTCGAAAGATTTTCAAAAATAGTTCAATATTCATCTGTTCATCCTTAGTTCATCCGACCGAGATTTGAACCCCTATCTTCTCTTCATCTGACAAACGAGTATAAACGTGATGGATATTAAATCCTCGTGCCCACAGATACGTGTTTTATTTATTATTGACAGTTTTAACATTAGCTCACCAGCATCGGTGGTCGCATGGTCTAAGGTGTCACTTGCATTATACTGTATTGCCGATGACGGAGAGATCGGGGCTCAAATCACGGTCTGGTGTACTGAGGGTGGTTTTCTTAGCTCCCTCCATGCACATTTTAGTACGTTTGCTCGAAACTCCACACTCCTCATCCCTAGCTCTTTATTGTAAACTACAGATAGCCCAAACGGCTAGTAGGATGAGATGCACCTAAAAAAAATACTGTTTCGAAATTTAATAGAATGTTAAAGTAAATTAAAAAAACTCTTGCAAAATAAATATTGCAAAGTTGAATATAAAATATCAGACGAATTAGGAAGAACATGTCAACAAGTTGATTTAAATAAATATAAAATGACTATGTTGGGGCAAAGTGCTCGCCTCAGCCGGGGTCGACGGATTTTTCTTGAGCGACAAAAATCCGTAGCACAACTTCCTTCGGAGTGAAAGTAAAGCCGTCGGTCCTATGTCGATTGTGGTATGTAAAAGAACCCTGAAAGGTATGTGAAAATACCTTTCCCGACAAAATTGGTAGTCCCTTGCTCATAGAAATGCTCGTGTACTGATATAATCAGTTGGTTTAGAAGTGCACGTTAAACTTTTTTTTACATCCATTACCGTTTCCAAGCTGTGTCCTGAGTCAGTTTTTTATTCAAGTCATATATTTTTCCACTACCGGCTGGCTAGACTTGTAGTAGCTTCATTTACCTAACAATCTATCTAAAGACTAGGACAGGCACAGCAGCCAGTCCCCAGCCGTCAATTTATCAATGTGAAAGGGTAAACCCATATTTTCATCAATGATAAATTTCCAGCCATGCCGGGAATCGAACCCGGGACTCGTAGCTCAGTAAGATGACACGCTACCAACTTAGGCTAAGGTTTCGGACAATGTACACGTCAAATACCTTAAATAATTAAAATAAATGTTAAGCTATCTACTAACTAAAGCTAAGTACTGTCGAGTGAAAATAAATATGAAAGGACTGACAACTAAAACACACAATAAAGCCATAAAGGTTCTAGTTTTAAAATGTAATAACAATATATATATAACGGACGTGAGTGGGGTAGTGAGGCAATAGCGACGTTATAATTGGAGGACAAAACAGCCGAGAAAGAGGTTTATAGTAAGGAGAGGAAGGATATGTTGTCATTAGCTCTGACCAGGCCGTACCATTGCAGTTATTGTGGGGCTGCGTCAGATATATTTTCAAAATCCAGGGGCAATATGGGAAGATCCTCAGCTTGCCACTAGTTACAGGGGTTCTAGGATGAGTAGAAAGGTAAATGAAGTACCGTTAAAAGAAGTAGGCATTAAAACCAATGTTTCCCCTCTATATCACACGTTTTACCATGAATATTTCTATTATTTGGCAGCTGTGCACACATTTACATGAAGGTTTAAAAAATATATATTATTGAAACAAACAAATCTCCATGAGTAGTACTAGTATGCCCAATATGACATATTTTGATTATTTATTTTCCCCAAATTAGTGTCAAGAAATACAAAAAATTCACACTTTGAGTAAATTATGTGCGTAAAGTATACATTTAATTAATATTTAATACTTTTTTAAATTTTATTTGGGAAGGCCTAGTTGAATATGCATGGTTTTTATGCTATTAATTTTGGACCATACACCCTTAAGACGCTGATTCGACCAGCTGTGATGGATTGGTTAAAATTATTACTTGCTAAAAAATAAACATATTTCTATGGGGGTGTTGGTGGGGTAGGGAAATTTCAGAGTTCACTAGAATCTAACAAACCCCTTTATACCAAACACCATTAAATACAACAACAAATAAGTTTTCTCTCTCCAAGGTTCTCCTGTTAGTTGACCGCAACAAGTGATCGTGTCACGGTTGATTGAATTTTGCCCTCAAACGAATGACGCTAGTCTAAAGGGCACACAGCCCCAGTGACAATTCGGTGAAACGTGGGATAGATACACCGCCTGGGTTCGTGGTTAGCGTGTGTACCCTCCAACCGCCACCATTATTCTGTCAGTGTTCGTCTACACCGTCACCTTAGCGAAGTACCTCCTGATGAGGCACGCCAAGAAAGAGAGGGACAAGGTAAGGCGCTTGCATTATTCATCTCTTATGAAAAGGTATGATCACAACACTCTCTCAATCTAAGATGTTAATCAACATTAAGGGAGTTGACCTCGGTGGTCTTGGAGTTAAGTGCTTGCCTCAAGACTCAGATGTTCGTGGGTTCAAACTAAGCCGGGGTCGACTGATTTTTATTGAGTGATAGAAATCTGTAGCACAACTTCCTTCGGAGAGGAAGTAAAGCCGTCGGTCCCATGTCGATTGTGGCATGTAAAAGAAGCCTGGAAGGTATGTGTGGATACCTTTACCTGCAAAATTGGTAGGCACTTTTGTTCTCGCTCATAGAAATTTTCGTGTGCTGATATAAGCAGTCGGTTCAGAAAGTTAATGTTAAATGACTCAACTAAATGAAAAAAGTATTAAGGGGCAAGGAAGGCAGGTGCAAGGTTGATCTATTATATACAGGTCTGGTCGTTACAGCTCCGCTCTCAGATATCTACTATGTCGGTCAACATTAAAAAACAAGATAAGCCATGTACATGGTTAGTCTATTAAATACAGGTCTAATTATGATATACTATATGACGTTGGTCAATATAAAGGGACAAGGTAAGTTCACTCCTCGTAAAAATAATAGTGTATAGTAAATATTCACATAACGTAAAAGAAACACACACAAAATCGGTCAAAACACAGCCAATTAATTTGGATTGTTTGAAAAGAAAATGTTCATTAATATCAAATGAACTTCGAACTATGACATCTCAGTCACCGCCAAACCATATTAAATGAGCTCGACATTTAAATTCCGTGTCCACTGGTGCGGCCATTAGGTTCACTTTTACACATTAGTAGGATTTTTTATCTTAAATTCCAATTTTGTTCACAGTATTATTGTTATTGTTATTATTATTAGTAGTAATAGTAGTAGTAGTACCGCGTCTTACTACCCGTTTGGGTTATACGCACTTATGCTAATGTGTAATGGTAGGGTGATTGTGAGATGAAATGGAGGACCTACAGTTTAACGTGGGATCCGAACCACGGTGGAGGCCACACATTCATAAGTTGTGATTAATGCACGTCTTGTCAGAGGTGGAGGAAAAGTTTGGCAATCAGTGCCGGAACCGAGGATTGAACTCGGGACCCCCAGCACAGAAGTCCGACACCTTACCCCTAGACCGCCAGGTCACCATTTGTTCACATTAAGTGGTAAATTAATGGTCTGGGGTCTGATTGTTAAGTTTGTTCTGTAATTCTGTAAGGACTAAGCCACAAGATCTAAAAAGATTCACATTCAAAATTTGAAAGATTTAAAAAAATCTCGAATCTGATTTTTTTTTTTAAATCCTTGAATCTCTTGAAAGATTCGAAGGGTCATACTCTAACATTTCTCGATCCTTGATTTTCATTGGCTGAACGTTTACATTTTGTAATTTCACTAAAAGTATTGTATGAATACCAAGTTTGTCAAAGTAAAAACTTTATAATTGATGAAAATTACACGGAATACATCTCAAAAAATAAAGTTTAAGAACTACAGCTGGATAGAGAAATCGAACCCCGGAGACTTTACTTAGTACGCCTATGCTCTCTGCCACTAAGATATCCAGGAGACCATCGGTCACTTAGAGCTACACTGGATATCATCTCTGAGGTAACTGCATGGCTTCTATTGGGAAATAGTGTTGTTTTCGTGTGGTTTATCTTCTCTTAAATATCAGATAAAGCTTTTCTCCATAAGACCTGCAGTTCCATCAGAGGTGATATTCACTTTATCATTGGAACCACAGCCGATGACTCGGATTGGCTTTATGCTGCTGCTCGTATAAAATCTAATGGTATAAGGTTGGCTAACTTTGAAAACTTTATCTCTTGTTGTTGGTTTTTTTTCTTCCTAATAACCTTTTAACTAGAATTACATGCGCTGGCCATGTTTGGTCAGAGACGACTTGGAATTTGTGAAATAGTTTGACCATAAAAGATGTAGATTATCGTTACAGGACATTAATGTATAATGGTCTAAATTTTAGCTCTCGTAAATGTCAGTTTACAATACACCGTAAATACCAGTAAAAATGAATGATAACATAATCCCCAATCACTATAAAACTTTAGTTCAAAGCGGCCATGTTTGGTCACGCCAGCTCATTAAAACAACCTGGTCGGCATTCAAGGGCTATTATCAAAGCTTTTTTTTTATGTGTTTCGCGCCTTACTATCCATCCAGTTCCATAGTATCCGCAGATAAATAGAGATAGAAAGGTAGCGTTTGAACGATGGTGAGGTGTGCTATTTTACACTGTTACCATGTTAACATTTGAAATGAGAAAGTATTTTTCTGAACTTGAGAAAGCCAATTCTCATGATGAGAATGCACTCTGAACTCACTTTTGTCAATCTTAAAATGTGATGTATAAGCTTCAGGTGTTATTTGCCACCCTAATATACTTTTCCTTGTATTTTTCTAGTTTGTAAACATATTTTAGAATTCATATTTTTTTTTTTGGTGAAGTAAAATGTTTATCGAAGTTCGTCCGCGACGTAGTGCATGTCAAATACACGAATTCGGAGGGAAGATCGTCCAGCATTGTTTATAATAATAAAAACTAATTTTGAAATATGGGAGAACACTTACCTCTTATTAAACATATTTATCCTTTGAATTCGTCTATTGAGTTCTTCTTCTTCATTTTCGTGGTCGGCCATAGATAATCAAGGCGTAATCAGCTGATGACAAGTGAAGAGCAAGTCTCGTTTGGAAATAAAATAAAAAAGTTAGAGCTTTATTTGGACAGAGATGATCCCACACAGAGGATATTCGTTTAGACAGAGCTGATCCCACACCTAGAGAGGAAGCCTGCGCAGAGGCTCTAAGGGAAAATAATATTTATTTACTTCTAAACTAGCACATGTTTCGATTTTGACAAATGAAAGTTAATATTTTAGCTTTCTCTTTAACATTTTTATATTAATTTTTAAATCTTTACCATTTTTATATTGATTTAAATTTTATGTTATATTCAATCCTTAGTTCATGGCCAACCAATTTACCTTTGTTATAATGTATTAATATTCTTCTTTGACTTGTAGAAAATAAGGTTTTTAAAATGTTGTTCTACTAGAAGAAGATACTTGGAACATTATTTGAATAAAATTAGGGTCTTCTTTTTGGCCATGTAAGACTTGGCTAAATGTTGTATTTATTGTATACGAATGTGTGAAAAAGAGTTTTAAGTATAAAAGAGCATGTATTACTAGGGATGTGGTATCGAAAGAAAATTATCCATACTGTACTCGTTAAAAATATCGGAAGAAAAATATCGATATCGAAATAATATCGAGAGAAAAGTATCGATAGCAGTTATTATCGGTATCGAAGTTTTAATCTGGAATTAGGTTTATTTTATCTATTAATAATAATTTCAACTTTTCCATCATTTTGTATTTTCATATTTATTTAATAATAATAATAATAATAATAATACTTAGCACTGCGTCTTACTACCCGTTCAGGTTATACGCCTATGTTGTTTAGGGATTAAGAAAGTTTAATTGAGAGAAGTGCACCCGAATTTGCGTGGAAGGAGAGTGGAATACCATCTAGGTAAAACCACCCTCAGTGCACTCGACCGGGATCGAGCCCCGATCTCCCCATCTTTGACAGTGAGTGAGAATTGAATTGAAATGTCATTTGTTCTTACTCCACAGTCCACTCTAGTCAAGATGCATGAGGGAAGATACGATAACAAGAGAGTTGTTTCTTTCGATACCGACCCGATACCGGAGTGTGAGTACTAATAAATATCAGTAAAAGTATTGGGAAAAGAGTATCGAGTAAAAAAACACTAATATCGAAAGGAAAATAACGATATTAGTAAGGTATCGATACTTTTTTACATCCCTGTATGACTCGGTATATGGATATTGTTGATTCGAAGGGAGTACGCAAGATATGTATGTGGAGAAAGTTGGGATGGATTAAGTACGTAGTTTATGTTTTTTTTAGCTATATGCACAGTTTCTTGACTACTCCGTAAGTGAACGGCGTGATTTACCTGGACGCCCATAGGTAAGATTGGGATGTGGACACATTGACATTAGAAGAGTAACCCACAGAAATTTGCAATGATTGTGTATTTTTTCCATTGTAGTTTCACCTAGTACTGTAGCATTCATATGGCTACAAGCTAATGTTAGTCAACGAGTCATCAAAATATTACTTACCCAATATCACCATCCCGGCTACAGTCGAGAAAACGTAAACACATCCAGCCCCTACTTCACCCGGTCAACGACTGCCTTTGTGAAACAAGAGTCCGGACACGCCCCGCTAGAGTTCGCTAGCATATTGCCAACCTTCGCCTACCCCAGAAGAAGAGAATTTTCGTTCTAGAATACACGAGTTCGGCTTCTCGAAAAATACAGATGTTTCCTGGTCACGCACGTTCCCCCCCTTCCTTTGTGGATCCTGTCTCTTGTGTTCATGAAGTTTGCACCGTATAAAAGACCGCCCAGAAAACTATGGCGTCACTCTTAGGCCAGGTCTGGAAGCAGACGGACGAAGCTTAGGCTTCAAGGACTTGTTTAATAGAAAAGATGTAAGGAGAAATTCATTTTTGGCATAATATATTTTTCTTATATTTTTTTTTATCAAAATTCTCTTTCGGATATTTATTTACATATTTATTTATATATTTTTTTGTCAAAGTATGTGGTGTGTGAACATCAAATTTAAACTTAGAATATTTAATGAACTTAAAGTCTATTTATGACTTGTAAATTATTAATGATATGTTTGGAAGATTTAAGTAAGGACATTAAGTCAAGAACATTTTCATATTGATGATAATGTCATGCGTGAACTATTTGTTGTGAAAACATTAAACTTAGAGTATTTAATGAACTTAAGTTCTATTTATGACTTGTAAATTATTAAAGACATTTTTGGAAGATGTAAGTCAAGACTTTAAGACAGAACATTTTCATATTAATGGTAATGTCATGCGTAATCTATGTGTTCTAAAAACATTAAATTTAAACTTCGACTTATGACTTAGGAATTATAAATATTTATTTTGATTTATTGTGTAGGATTCAGTACGGACATGGTGCCAGAACATTCAAATGTTAATGCGCGAAATATTGTTAGTTGTGTATAAATATAAAAAAGTAAACTATTCTATTTGGAATTCACAATGTATAAAATTAAGTCGTAAGATTAAATCATATATATAAAAAAAAAAGAATATGTGAATATTACGCCCAAATATATATCATATTGTTAAATATTGCATTCATATAATAAAACTCTATTTTTTTTGACTTGCAGTCTTTATATATAAAATTAAGTCTGGTTATCCATAGTTTATGCAATCATATTACCCTGGCATCTCCCCTTTTAACTTAATCTTTCTACTTATATTTATATTTTGTTGTAAGGAAGACCGTGTTTCCCTTCTTTTTTTTATATTGGATGGGATTGCTTGGGACGTATTACGGGTCCAGCATCATCAAAAATAATTACTCTCACTGCCCACTCTAATTTACATATCTTAACTTATCCTTTTGTTGTTTTCATTTATTTGTATTTGGGCCCCTCTAAGCCGAGAGTTTGGGCTACAAAGCTGCGCAACTCTGCTATAGAGTGCGTGCAAGTGTGCGTTCAATATAATATTAATGCTTTGACCTTTTGTTTCATGAACTTATCATCCAACATGGACACCGCACCTGGGAGCGTGGTTAACAGCAGATCAGATGTATACAGACTGAATTCAGTGGATCTTCGCCGGGAGCTCAAGGAGAGAGGCATCTCATTCCCCCCTGAGGCTACTGTTGGTGTATTGCGGTCCCTGCTGTCAGAAAGTATCAGTAAGTCCAGCGACACTGATAATATTAATATTAGACAAAACATTAGCCAGCCCCCTCTGGAAGATTCCGAGCCAGGCAAATCAGATCTTTTAGAGTTAAATAGGGCTCGTGAGCAAGTTACTCCCCCCAGGGCTTCTGTTAACTATCAGCCGGTTACGGCCACCTCGAAAACTCAGAGTAAGGTGGCAGGTGAGCGTTTAAAGCTACTTCAAGTTTGTGACGGTCAGTCTTGTTCGGCCTTATTTAATTTTCTATTAGAGGCAAATAGAGTTGCTAAACTTAGACTAGTGGATGATGTTGAGTTCCTGACGTTATGTTTAGGGAGAACTTCGGGTTTTTTAGCACACCTAGTTTCTGAATGTTTACAATTAGGACTTCCTTGGAATATAGTAAAGGGCCGCATCCTTGAATCTTTATGCTCAAAGAGAGAGAAGGAGAGACTTTGTAAGGAAATGGTACGGCGCTTTCAGCGGCCCAGGAACCGTTCCGGTTGTTCGTCCTGGCTATTTCAGAAGCCGCAGAGATATTAAATTTAAATCTCGCCGAGGAAGAAGTAGTAGAGATTATTTTAGAGAATGTTTCGCCGTTAACTAGGAGACACTTTGTATTTTCTAACAAACCTACCACCCTGACAGAATTATATTCTTTGGCATTTAATATCGAGGGTTCATTGTTAGCAGAAAAAGAATATCTCGAAGACTACCCAGCGCGAGTTCATAATAGCTCCCCTCAAAATAGGGTGGTATCGGCTTCTGCTACTGCTCCCTCTAATGTTGATCCTTTAGCTAGGCAGTCCCGGAGGCCGATTGGTGTTATTAGAAGGGCAGATATATCTCATATTAAATGCTTTCGTTGTGGTCGTTTTGGGCACTACCAACGTGATTGTTTAGGGGGAAACGCTTAACGCGGGGTGTTGAAAAGGGGCCCATCTTGCGTAAGGATTATAAACAGACCTGTCCCCTTCCTCCTGTTGTAGTGGTTACGATTGGGTCAAATACCGGATCGGCCCTACTGGATACTGGTTCTAGTGGATCTTTTATCAACTCTAGTTTTCTAGATAGTATAATTGGGTTGAGGAAAATTCCTATTGAAAGGATAGTTACGAAGCCATTCGTTGTGGGAAATGGGGATTTGTTACTAGCTAGAAAGAAGGTAGTTTTGTCCATTAAAATTGCTGGATTTTCTTGGAAAAGAAGTTTGTTTTGTGTACCGGCCCTCCCCTACGATATAATATTGGGAAACGATTTTTTGTGGGAAACTGGAGCTATAATTAATTCGAGTCTGGGAGAATTAACTTTTGGATTCTCCCCAAGGAATAAAATTGCTTTTTGTCGCTCCTCTAAGTTTTCTTCCATGTACATCATAAATAGGGACGAAGATATTATTAATGGTATTATTTCAAGGTTTCCTGATGTTATTACCCCCAGACTTGGTAAATGTGATGTATTACCTTATGAGATTGTGGTTGAGGACAACGTCCCTGTGAGGTCAGGTCCCTACACGTGTGCCCCCCCCAAAATGCAGATTTTCAGAGAGTTGATTGAGGATCTAGAATCCAAAGGAGTCATACGTCCGTCTAATTCTCCCTATGCCAGTCCCGCATTTATTATACCCAAGAAAGGGGATGGTTATAGATTGGTTGTAGACTATAGGAAAATAAACAAAAAAATTCAATTCGACCCTTACCCAATGCCGAGTATTGACTCAGCTTTTCAGCACCTAGGTAGAGCGAAGGTATTCAGTCTAATTGACCTTAATGCAAGTTTTTTGCAATGCGCCCTGGTCGAGTCATCAAAGAAATATACGGCATTTGTCACCCCTTGGAGGCAGTATGAATTTAATCGTGTTCCCTTGGGTTGTAGTATAGGTGGACAAGCATTGAGTCGGGTCCTTGATCACGTCCTTTCTGATATCAAGTTTAAGTACGTATTCAATTATTTAGATGATATATGTGTGTACAGCGACTCTATGAGTGATCATGTGAAGCATTTAGAGGAAGTATTAGGTCGATTGCGTAGAGTAGGCTTGACTGTTAACCCAGATAAAGTCACGTGGGCGAAGTCTTCCATTAAATATTTGGGCTATGTAATCTGTTCTGGAAATCTTCTCGTTGACCCTGAGCGCATCCGCCCTATCGTTGAATACCCCCCACCTAGGAATCTTAAGGGTGTCATGCGTTTCATCGGCATGTGCGCGTATTATGCTAGGTTCATTCCATCTTTTTCTGAGATTGCCGCGCCCCTTAACTCCTTAAAAAAGAAGGGTGTTACCTTTAGTTGGGGGGTGGAGCAGGCTCGTGCTTTCAATCTTTTAAAAGAGAAACTCATCTCACCCGAGGTATTGAGAATGCCTGACTTTTCTATGCCGTTCCTTCTTCACGTTGATGCTTCGGCGGTTGCTCTAGGGGCTGTGCTGTCCCAGAGGACTTCGGAGGGTGTCAGGCCGGTGGCGTTCGCTAGCCGGACACTCACCGAGGCCGAAAGGAGGTACAGCGCCTATGAGAAAGAATGCTTGTCCTGTGTTTATGGTATAGAACGGTTCGCTGATTATTTAGAACAGAGAAAATTTGAACTGTATACGGATAACCAGGCGCTCGCTTGGATGTGGAACCATCCAAAGCAATTAGGTAAAGTAGGAAGGTGGGTTTGGAGGTTGTCCCGATTTAGATTCTCAACCCATCACATATCCGGGAAACTCAATGTTACTGCGGATGCTCTTTCACGCATGGCGGAAGACCGTGACCCTATTGGTTCAGAGGAAGTTATGCCAGCTTCATGTGTGATCAAGTCAATCCCCGAGTCCTTTGTTTCTATCAGGGATCATCAGGGAGGTGACCCATGGTGCCGTGAAATCATGGATAGGATCCAAAAAGGGGAACAAGTGGGGCAATATTCGATATGGAAGGATTTGCTTGTTATCTCCCTGGCTAAAGGGAAAGGTAGGAAGATCGTTGTTCCTGTGGCTGTACGCCCCATGTTAATGAAATATTTTCATAATTCTATATTTGGAGGTCACCTTGGTGTATTAAAGACAGTTAGGAAAATTTCTCGAGAGTTCTTTTGGCCTGGACAATATCAGGACGTTAAGGATTGGGTGAATCGCTGCGAGGATTGTCAGATGGCCAAACCAGCCCATAATTCCAGGGTTGGACTACATTCGGCCGATGTAGCCCAACGCCCCTGGGAGAAAGTGTTCGTTGATTATGTGGGGCCTATCACCCGGTCATCTCTGGGAAACACTTGTATTCTCGTTTTGGTTGACGCCTTCTCTAAATTCGTGATGTTGATTCCTCTACGTAACATGAAAGCTAGGACTACTGTTAACGCCCTGTGTCGGCGTGTTTGGGCATTCTTTGGGGCTCCCCGAGCCATAGTTAGTGACAACGGACCCTGTTTTAGATCTGTCTCTTTTCATGACATGTGCTTCGAGTGGGGCATTAGACATATCACCACCAGTCCTTACCACCCGGGGCCTAACCACGTTGAACGTTTTAACAGAAATCTAGGAATAGCCTTGACAATTTTTCATAGTCAAAATCAACTGAAGTGGGATCAGGAGTTAGATTTCCTGAATATGGCATTTAATTCTGCCTACCACGAATCGACCGGATGTTCGCCATCTTCTGTGTTCCTAGGACGGGAGCTGATTCACCCCCTTTTCAATATCTGGGACATCCACCCGTTGTTAGAGGATAGTGATGAGGTATCCCTGGAGGAGAAGTGTAGAAGTGCCTTAGATCACCTTAGGAAGGCACAGAGGAGGGTGGCTAATGTATATAATAAAGGTAGGATTCCCGTTTCATTTAAAGTTGGCGACCTTGTTCTGTGTAAAAATTTTCCCTTGAGCTCCGCGGTCGACAAAAGATCAGCGAAGCTGTGTCCCAGGTGGTGTGGTCCATGGGAGCTGAATAAGTTTCTCACCCCTGTCACGGTCCTCCTCCAGAAAGTTGCCGACGCTTCCGAGACAAGACGCGCTCATGTCAGCCACATAAAGAGCGCTGGCCTAAGAGTCACTAGGGATAACAGACGGCAAGTCATGTGATTTAGGTTAAGTGTTATTGATATTTAGTTATAAGTTAGCTCGTAGGTTTAAGTTTATCCATGATGCAAGCCCGGGCCCGAGGCAAAAATGGACATGAAATTGTGTGGGACTTCATCAAGATATCTTGGAGAAGCCAGTCCGACGACGTACAAGATGGTGGCCACAATCTCGTGCGAGATAAGCATAATGAACCCTGTGTACAAGAGGAAACAGTTTGTTGTGACTATTTGTGCAATGGTATTGTTTTCTTATATCCTCGGATGAGAGCGAGGAGGTAGTCATGTGGCCAACGGATGCAGGTAATCTTCGAGAAGATTAAGAAGACCCTGCGTTAAGACTCAAATGTGTCACTCTAAGTTTTATGAACTCTAACTTGTGTCTCTTATGTGCAGCTTCATGAACTCCTGTGTTCCGGCATCTTCCATACAACTTTTTCCTTTCTTATGTGCGTGGCCGAATGAATGGCCGAGGGGAAACAACTCTGGGACATAGAAGGAGGCATCGGCAACCTCATCTGTAGTCAGCTTGGGAGCTGAAGTACAAGTCAGCGCATTGGCGAATGACGTACCAGTCCACTATGGGGTGGCGGACGGCTAGAGACGCTACTTACTGATTACTGGGACCCACCGAGTATAGATGGGACTGCAATGGCCGGCGATCATCACGACGTCTAACAAGCGATGGAAGTACTTCTGTGGACCTCCTTCAACCCATGGCGCAGGAGAGAGTCGGGGACACCCCCCCCCCCCCCCCACACACCTTCTCCTGATCAAGAGGGGGAGATTTGTAGCATTCATATGGCTACAAGCTAATGTTAGTCAACGAGTCATCAAAATATTACTTACCCAATATCACCATCCCGGCTACAGTCGAGAAAACGTAAACACATCCAGCCCCTACTTCACCCGGTCAACGACTGCCTTTGTGAAACAAGAGTCCGGACACGCCCCGCTAGAGTTCGCTAGCATATTGCCAACCTTCGCCTACCCCAGAAGAAGAGAATTTTCGTTCTAGAATACACGAGTTCGGCTTCTCGAAAAATACAGATGTTTCCTGGTCACGCACGTTCCCCCCCTTCCTTTGTGGATCCTGTCTCTTGTGTTCATGAAGTTTGCACCGTATAAAAGACCGCCCAGAAAACTATGGCGTCACTCTTAGGCCAGGTCTGGAAGCAGACGGACGAAGCTTAGGCTTCAAGGACTTGTTTAATAGAAAAGATGTAAGGAGAAATTCATTTTTGGCATAATATATTTTTCTTATATTTTTTTTTATCAAAATTCTCTTTCGGATATTTATTTACATATTTATTTATATATTTTTTTGTCAAAGTATGTGGTGTGTGAACATCAAATTTAAACTTAGAATATTTAATGAACTTAAAGTCTATTTATGACTTGTAAATTATTAATGATATGTTTGGAAGATTTAAGTAAGGACATTAAGTCAAGAACATTTTCATATTGATGATAATGTCATGCGTGAACTATTTGTTGTGAAAACATTAAACTTAGAGTATTTAATGAACTTAAGTTCTATTTATGACTTGTAAATTATTAAAGACATTTTTGGAAGATGTAAGTCAAGACTTTAAGACAGAACATTTTCATATTAATGGTAATGTCATGCGTAATCTATGTGTTCTAAAAACATTAAATTTAAACTTCGACTTATGACTTAGGAATTATAAATATTTATTTTGATTTATTGTGTAGGATTCAGTACGGACATGGTGCCAGAACATTCAAATGTTAATGCGCGAAATATTGTTAGTTGTGTATAAATATAAAAAAGTAAACTATTCTATTTGGAATTCACAATGTATAAAATTAAGTCGTAAGATTAAATCATATATATAAAAAAAAAAAGAATATGTGAATATTACGCCCAAATATATATCATATTGTTAAATATTGCATTCATATAATAAAACTCTATTTTTTTTGACTTGCAGTCTTTATATATAAAATTAAGTCTGGTTATCCATAGTTTATGCAATCATATTACCCTGGCATCTCCCCTTTTAACTTAATCTTTCTACTTATATTTATATTTTGTTGTAAGGAAGACCGTGTTTCCCTTCTTTTTTTTATATTGGATGGGATTGCTTGGGACGTATTACGGGTCCAGCATCATCAAAAATAATTACTCTCACTGCCCACTCTAATTTACATATCTTAACTTATCCTTTTGTTGTTTTCATTTATTTGTATTTGGGCCCCTCTAAGCCGAGAGTTTGGGCTACAGTACAATCATTCAGTGATTTTATTTAGATTGTTTAATGTTGTATTCTATGTATTGTCTGCATCTCTTGTAGGGATTTCGATCGTTCCATCGTTTAAGTTGTGTCTTTTTTTTTTTTTTAAATAGCATCGTCCAGAAATTGTCCCCGAGCACACCTAGTGTTCTCGAGTTTTAAAGGTCATCGTGCCACCGTCAGAGTTGGCTGAGCAAAAGTTTTTTTTTAAAGATCTAAATATAATCCCAAGGAATGGCGTCCACCAAATATAGTTCAAACACCACATACACAAAAATGTTATTATATATAATATTCTCCATAGGTGGTTTTAAGAGTCATTGTGCTTTATCTTTATTTTTTAAATTTTATTAGAAGGTCAACTGTTTCTACAAACTAGACTGGATACAAACTGTTTGAAACTCTGGACTGCGGCTCCTTGACATTTCACTTTGTTTCCAATAGGGGGTAGTATTTCCTCTGTAATGTCCCAACTTGTAAACCCCGATGTTGTTTCGAAAAGGAAGGATGAGATTGCAGTTTAATATTTTATTTGTATTTTATGTTTAAATTCGGGAATTCTCTTTATTTTATAATATTATTTTTAATTATTCATTACATTTTAAAATATTTAAACCCTTTAGGCAGTTTGGAAGTCAGTACATTTCTTTTATTTTAAATGTGCTTACTGGGTGCGTTGGACGATGAAACCAAAACAGAAAGAGCTGATCTAGCACAGAGTTTCCGTTATAAGAGAAATACATCTTTTCCTTAGTACGGAGCGGTTGAATTGTCCAGAAAGCCAGGATTTAAACTACTCTCATGTGATAGGTCGAGATGGTCAGTCCACTCTGGTGCAATCGACGATGTCATTAGAATTGGATAAAAGACGCGAGGGAGAAATGAACTCTCACCGTTACACGAGAAGGAGACAAGACGTGTGTTCCTTGTCGTCCCATATTTAACTATGATATAGTGTACGATGACCAGTGTAGACGTCTCAATTGTACAAGCTGAGATTGTCAATTATTATAGTAATACATACAAAGGAATACTCTAACAATAAATTAATATAAAAGTGATCAAAGTATATTTATTGTATAAGTGGGAATTTTCCTTGTATGATAATCGCGTCGATATTAGAAGCTGAGAGATAGATATCAAGATTATAAGTCGTCTTTACAAATTCTGCAATTGTTACCCAACGAGAAGCTTCGTAGAGTTTTACAAATTGGTCCCCATCGAGGGGCATTTCTCGACCCCTTCAAATGACGAGCCAACGTGGTATTTCGTATACTTCTACAATTGGACCCCAAAAGTAGGGGCTTTTATCATATAAGCCCCATTGAGAATTGTATACCTTTCATTGGTTTTTATATCCATATCTATTTCAATTTCTCTGTCGGTAGTTTTTAGTCCTTAATTTTTAAATATTGCCACTCTTTTCTTTGTTTTGTTTCTCGTGAATTCTTATGTGTTTTAAGATTCCCATAGGAATAAAAAAGTAAATTAAAAAACGCTTTTTTTCGTGTAGGTAGGCCTACCCATCGGTGTGAGTGCCAAGTTTATTTACGGCTTAATATAAGGGGGGAAGAAAATCACCCGCATTGGCGTGGAGAGGAGATGAAGAAACGACAGTGATAAACCACATGCGAAAAATTAATTTGAAATTAACCCGGGCGAGATTCGAATCTTGACCTCCATTCTACCGGCAATTTAGTATATTACAATCTATACATTATTTACTGTCCTATTGTTCTTCATACATTAACAATATTCAAAATCCGTCCCCGTGGCTAATCAGTAAATATCAAGGTGTTAGTGCGGTATTGGACGCCCTCCTAGGTTAAGTTAGTTTGTAAGTCTTTATATGCATTCATTTCTGGCGTACCGCTCTAGGTTATGTTAGTTGATAAAAAATTCTGATGTTTAATACTACAAAAACTTAGTATAAGCCAATACTGTACTACTTCAATATACGAATAATAGATTTGTGACGTCACGAGGCTTTCAAAGCGTCTGCTCGGGATGGGCTATTAGCTTGTGATGTGCCCTGAATTGATTGAGAGGGTCACTGGTTAAGTTCCAGTTAACTTCTGACACGTGCCACTATATTACAGTCAAGTCGGCAGTTGTCACAGTTCCACCAAGTGGTCTGCTAGAGATAATGGAGCATTCACAAATTACCTTTGAGTGAGGGGGGAGCACACGATGTATCGAAACTATTATTTCTGTACTTTTTTTTTTTCAATTTGGAAGTTTAGGGATACTTTTAACATTTTAAAATCAAGTCACAAGTCTTGTTTAAATGTAGCCTATTTATTCGCACGTGGTCTAAATATCAATGTCATTTAGACTGGCTTTCTGGTGATGAGGAGGTCGGAGTTCCAATCCCAGCCGGGTCTACTGAGGATGGTTTTCCCCTAGATGGTTTACCGCCCTATCTCCACGTAAATTTGTTACGTGTTTTCTATTTCTTCTCATTTCTAGTCTAATAGCGTAATTAATATACTGCGTATAGCCCGATCGGGTACTAAGACGTGATGAAAAAAAAATTTAAGCTAATATTACAATTATTTGTGGCTTTGTGAAGGTTACAACTTACAACAAATGCCCCGCTTGCCCCCTCCCGGGTGTGCCACTGGCCAGAGGGACTCGATCACGTTGTTGTTTTTTTATCACCGCGTCTTACTACCTGTTCGAAGGTTGTACTCAAGTTGTGAGTAGTATTCCTCGTGACTCGGTGAACAGGGAGGGAGGTCAGATCTAATAGCATACACCCTGGTTTGAACCCTAGTATGTGCTATGTTAATAATGTTTTTGTTTGTTTTGTTTTTATACATCGTGCCATACCATTGACCCGAGCTATCCTCATTGTATCACATTAATGGGAGAGGGAGATATAACTAGATATGTACCCACATTTGCGTGGAGAGAGTGGTTGACCATTTGTAAAAATGCCTTCATTATACACGACCGGTATATGAACCCCTGTATGTTAACTAATGTGGCTGTTAACAATGTTTAAATCACATCAAGCCATGTTTTAATTAATTATTATGTCTAGGCTAGGAGTTAAGTATGAAAATCTCACAGATTAATCTATCCATAAGGTAATAAAAAAATCAAAATAATACTAAATTTTCGGACTTGTAGGGAAGGAGGAGGAATCAGGTAATTTTTTTAATGCTGAACAAATTTTAGCACTAAAAGTGTTTATCCCTGCCATTAATTACCATAAAAACAAACTTCAGATAGCTTCTAGAGGTGTTTAATATTCGTGACTTTCTTTGCCTACAACATTTGGGGGGTGGAGGGACTCTGCCCCTAACCCCCCCCCCCCCCCGAAATGTTGGCTTGGTTATTGGCTTGTCACCGGGAATCTATATAGTTATTATTTCTGACACTAGACCGAAGCTTCCTAGACCTCTCGAACATTGAATCAGTCGACGCGCCGTTTATTCCTGTGCGTGACAAGCGGTATTAATTTGACCACGCAGGTGTGTGAATGCCGTGTACGTGCGGACGTGCGAATTGTTTTTGCTGACGTACGTATTTATGTAACTCTACAAACATATTATACGGCATGGCCCGTGCGGTGCAGAAGTGGCGTATCTTGACATTTCAAGTCAGTCCCGTATAGGTTGAGACAGGGCATACATATGTGAGAATCTCGTTCCTCTATGATTAAGTAGGGGTAGGTAACTTCGAATAGGGGTCCTTACCACAGTGGCGTACTCTGAGGGGTACAAAATTGTCAGTCAGTCCCTCCACTTCAGAGATAGCAGCAGTAAAAAAATAAATACGACGCGCATTCACACGGTCATTACCGGTATTTTGATACTTTGGGAATAATTATTACTAGCAAAAAATTCAATTTAAAAAAAAATTGTTTGTGTTCTTATAAATAGAAAGTTTATTGTACATTTTTAAACAATCTGACATGTATTTAAAATTACTAATACAAGTTTAAAACACATTCAACTCTAACCACTTCTCTCAAACTTTCTTTCAAAACAAAACTATTTCGTTTTACTCTTCCTTGTTTGAAAGAGGACGCGTCATTTGGTCTAAAGTCCTTTGGCCTAAAAATGGAAACCAGAAGTTGTTGGAAACACACTGTTCAATCTGCAAATGCAAAACAACTTGTGTCTTCTGGACATGCGTCTAACCTTGAACATTCCTTAAAACTACTGCTTGTGCTTCTACCAAATTCCATGTGAGCTGTTTGTTTGGTTAATAGTTTCCATGATATTTGGTTGTACACAGGGTAACAGTTGATTTTTAATAATTAATTACTTAATTAATTTAATTTAATTTTAGCACCGCGTCTTACTACCCGTTCGGGTTTTTCGCATAAGTACTAACTACACTAATGGATTAGGAAATGGGAAGGTTAAATTTAAAGGAAGTGAGCCCGCATTTGCGTGGAGGGAGAGTGAAAAAACATTAAGGAAAAAAACCACCCTCAGTTCACCCGACCGAGACTCGAACCTCGATCTCCCCGTCCTCTGTGGTCTGACTCAACACGACTGGCGCATTAGCCAACTACGCCACCGAGGCGGGTAATTCATTACTTAATTAAGTACATAAATATTTTGTGTGTTTAGTGGGAATATAAAATAGTACATATGAGTGAGCTTGAGAAGGGACGAACCAAGCACATATCCTACAAAAGCTCCCATGAGTCCCACTCTCAAAGGAGCACGGATGTATTGCAAGGCGGACACGTCAGAGAGAACGACTAGTGATGTATGTTCCTATTAGCATATGGGCGCTAGTGGTCTTATTAATAAGTCCAAAAAGAAGTAGTGGAATATTCCCAGGGTGGGGTGCGTATTAGCTAAGCTTAAAGCTTGGTTCACATTATCAAAAGTCAAAAGTTAAGGGGGGCCCCCTACCGCAGTGCTGAGACGCATGGCAGACATTCAGAAATCCCGCGTTATTTATGAAGAGGTTTGTTATTTAAAAATATGGTTTACGCCAAAATTGTTTTAAAACCTCATATTTAAGTTTTATAGAGTTTTAAAAAAAACACGAAAAAGGTAAATCAGCTTATTTTAAAGGATGTGTCCCGCTAAATGTCTTCTTTATGATGATAAAGTAAACAGTTGAAAACAGATCTAGCCTTCTTCTAACAAATAATGTTTTTTAACAGGGCCGGAACAGAATATTCTGAGCTAATTCCATAGAGGTCACTTTTTATTTATATTTTGTGACATATAGTGTCTGTTACAAAAAAGTTTTATTTTTTCTGATTGTGTTCACAATTTAAGGAAGGTAGGGTAGGGCGTGAAGGGTCACTAAGAAAGCTCAATCTTTGGAATTATTTTTAAACTAATCTAGTTATTGTTTTATTTAGATTGAACCTGCTTCGAATAAGAAAGTTCGTTTCGAAAATTTTTGGAACTAATCTGAATATTTTCTTATTTAACTCAAATCGGTGCCAAATAGAAAGCCAACAATCGGCAAAATTTCGGAACAAACTAAATATTAGGACCTAATTTATATTTAGCTAGCTCGAATCTGTTTCGAATAGAGACCCAAGCTTTGGAAAAACTTAAAAAACTAATCTGAATATTGCCTTATTTATCTTGAATCTGTTACATATAATGTCGGAAAAATGTCAAAGCTAATCCGAATATTGCCTTATTTAGCTCGAATCTTTTCCGAATATATATCCAAGTTTAGGAAAAATTTCTCCTTCGAAGTTGCTTCCCTAGAAATTGTATTCTTACATTGGAGTCATAAAACAAGCCCTGCCTGTGTGTTATGTGTTTTAATAGTGGTACGTGATCACATCATACAATATTCTTATCCGTGACAGTTGGTAGTACTAGCGCAAGGACGTGGAATGTACTGTACGTAAGTATAGTAGGATCCTGGTAAAGAACCTTTTCTAAAATACCAACATATAATTTCGCGGTCAGTATTAATCAAATTATCTTTTATTATCATTAAAATTTATTTAATACTATATATCAAAAGTGACAGTTACAGATCATATGACTTGACGCATGAATATATTAAAATTGTTATGTACACCATGTTAAACCGCGTTCTTTTTGTCGAACGTAACACTAAAAGTAGGTCAGTGGGTCGGGGCCTCATGTATTGATAACCATACGGTCGTGCAAGGTCGCCGTTGACAGAAGAGGTCTAGGCTCGAATGTCGGTGGGGTGCATTGGTATGAAAGGGGTGTGTCTCACATGTGACTTATCACCATAGTTGTTAGATTCTCTTATGGTTTTCAACTTTTCCTCCACGAAAATGCGTGTATATTTCCTCCAAAACACTACCTTGCTCATACCTAGCCAATTACATAGGGTTAAGTTGGATTTGTTCTTAAATAATTAAGAGTTAAGGTGTGCGTTTAAAAATATAAAATCAATACTTTCTACTTTCTTCATCCGGTTGACAATAGTGTTTTTATGCGTCGTGTGCGGTGGAAATGACTATATTTTATAATCTTGAGTGTTCCCACAAGGATGGAGATCATTACTACTAATCAAAAGGTAGTTTCTGTTAATTTGAATATGGCTCACTTTGTATCTGGTATTGCGTCTTTTTAATATTGTTTATTTGCTTTGATCGTCTTAAATAATAGATACGAACGTGTTTCATTTTAATCATAACGTTTTAATGTAAGTATTAAAATGGCATGACACTTATATGGTTGAACTTCTCCTCTTCAGGACTCTGATACCTACATTTATGATTGTCTATACCAGATATTTTAAAGTAAAACTAGAAGAAACGTCGTTTTCTTAGGGAAGGGGGGATCTTACTTTTAGTGGTTCTGCAGGCCGGGACGGTGTTATCTTCAGCTTTATATATTATAGCCTATATGTCACCGGCAATGTGTGAAATTCAGGCATTCTATATAATGCCAGAGTGGTTTTGGCAAAGTATGAAATAAACGAGTTTTGCTGTTGTATTTCATACTTATTTTCAAGTTCTTTGTCTTTTTGAAGTCCCGGAATATGTTATCAATTCTTGTATCAAGTTCTATGTAAGTCTTGCGCCGTTTTCTTGCAGGTTCACCTAATTCCTAGGATTTAAGTTGGTCAGGTTAGGTTATTTTAGAATAGGGTAGTTAGGTAAGGTATGGTAAGGTAAGGATAGGTTAGATATGTTATCGGTAATATATAATCCTACTAAAAGTATGAAATACAACAGCAAAACTAATTTATTTCATACTCTGCCAAAACTACTCTGGCATTTTATAGAATACCTGGATCACACACATTGCCGTTAACATACACACAACACAATTCTACCTTACTAAGACCAGGACTATTTACTGATTACGTGAGTCCTTACTCTTCCAACGGGAAAGTATAAATACTGATGTTTGTAGGAATGGACATTTGAAAGGTATTCTTTTTTCTACCAAAATACAGTAGGATTCTGCTTGTAATTCATATGTCCATTCCTACAAAAAAAATCAGTATATAGCAATAGCCTAAGCAAAAAGTCAAATACATCTAGAAATTCTAGAAAAAGGTTTAGTAAACGGAGAAAAAGTTAATTCAAACAATAATATACTTTTCTGGAGTATGACTAATATCGAACATGGAACCCTTCCTATTTGTTTGGAGACGCATCCCCAAATACAACGGGGCAATGTACCTGGGAGACCACCTACACAGTAATTATATCCATGCTAGCCAAAACTTCACCCCATCCTGAAATCCAGTAAACCTCACACCCAAACCAAACAATGAATTCATCAGGCACTTATAAGACCGGCGAAGATCTGCGGCTCTCAGACATGAGGCATGGCAGCAAATGTAAATTTAGATACCCTACAGCTGACATATAATAGTGTCAAGGACAATCACAAATTACAAACATACAGCTTGAACTCCTCGTTTTCTTAATACTTTAATCAAAAATGTAAACATTCAAAACGATACGAAGGAAAATAAAATTAAAATAAAAGTTTTGTCAAAATTTATTTTTAATTAACTTAGTTTATATAAACATGTACTGTTACTATTACTCTAATAGAATATAAAAACAATCTATATAATTGAATTACCCTAGAGATCTGTAAACATAATCATCTAAAGCAGTTACAGTATCTTTATTTTTGATGTTTTCCATTTAAAATTTTAGTTTTTAACTAATATTTAAAAAAACTAATATTTTCTTAATATATATAATTCTTCTGTACGTGTGTATGTCACTGAACTCCTCCTAAACGGCTGGACCGATTTTGATGAAATTTTTTGTGTGTGTTTGAGTGGGTCCGTGGATGGTTTAGATTCACAATTGAACCCGGTAGGTGGCGCAGCAATCGGGTTCTAGGATTTTTTTTTATTCTATAGGGATTTTTCTGGGGGATTTTTTTTTAGATTGTTTGCATATCAGAACAGGTAACCTCAACATTTCACCCTCCACCACAACCACCCCCCAATATTTATAATATTGAATATAATATTAATAATTGACCGTTAAAAAATCATAAGTTCATCAATAATTGACCGTTAAAACATTATGAAAAGTTCATGAATAATTGAACTTCTGAGAATAATTTATAGTTATGTTTGTTTTTCGATACAGTTGATATTTGTGGAGTTATGGGCGAAATGCCAAAAATGAAAAGATGTTTTATTTTGTATGTTGTCTTGACAAACACTGAATTTGTAATATTTGTGTTACTCACTAATTGGAGTTCATTGTGAATTTGTAATTGTGATGATCACATAGTATTTGTTTTATTATCGAAATAAATTATGCCGCCCAAACGAAAATCCAACGTTCGGGCAGGACAACGTCTGGCGGGTCCGCTAGTATTAAATAATATTGTATAATTTAAATCAATATTACTAATTTCATTCATAATCTTAGTCGGAATTTTCCAACACTAATTATTTACTGTCAATATTTGTTCCATTTAAACTTAAATATCATCGTAAAAGATATCTTCTTCTGGCATGTTGGAAAAGTTCATTATTGTGGCTACATCTGCATGTCTTTATTTGCTCACATAGTAGTCTATTGCTCTATTAATGAATGATAGGCCTATGTGTATTTTTAACTCCTTTCTTAAATAGTATATAACTTATAACTAAGTCATACTATATAATAGATTTCTGCTAGGGAAAAGGACCTTTCAGAAAACAATTCCTACGGTGAATAGACTTTAGGGAGTGGATTCTCAGGCAACAAAAATATTTAAAATAGGCATTAAAAATATGTAATTTAGTCACTAGAGTAAGCACTTAAGGAAAAAAAGCACACAATAGGCCATTTAAAATTGATTTTATTACCTATTATTTTATCACTTACAGCTAATTCACATTGCTGTTTTTTAGCACCACATCTTACTTCTCGTTCGAGCTTTGCACATATGTTGTACTAATTACACTCATATTTTGGAGATTAGGAAGTTGAAATTTAGAGTAAGAGTACCTGCACACGCGCGGAGGTAGAGTGGAAAACCATTAGTAAAATACACCATAAGCACACCGGACCGAGATTCGAATCTCGATCTCCCTTTTCATCGGCAGTCCAGTTTACTGCGCGAGTTACACCTTAGCCCATTCGACCACTAAAGTGGGTCACACCCTGTTAACCACTAGATAATTTTCTAGATTTTCAATAGTGAAATGGGCTATATTTTCAGATATAATTTTTTTATATAGTTTGATAAGCTGAGTTATACTTCACGCGATGTCAATTTGCCGTTTCCAAAGAAGTTAAGTTTTATCCTGCGACGGCATGCCGTTTTCTCCCAAGAGAACTACCACTTTCCTCCGCCCATTTTCAACCCTACTTCAAACAAGTACTGTACATGCCACAACTTACAATTTCTAAGAAACTGGACACATTCTTTTAGCAGAACATCCATACATATAGTATGACAAAGGTCAAAGCTGGAATAGACGCGTTATTCATAAAATAGGCAGAAACCAATAGAGTAGTCAATTATATGCACTATAGCAGTAACATATTACGCTCGTAGCAACATGAAATGCGTATACTGTATATCTAAACCACCTATGTTTTACGATCAAGGAAAATAAAAGGCAAAATCCAGTCCATATTAATATCTCTAGCTTTGATTGTATATATTTTTAGCACCATCGTCTCTGGCCTACTATTAATTTCGCTGATTTGTTAGAAATAGGGAAGGTTGAATTTTGAGGAAGTGTATCCACATTTGCGTGGAGGAAGGTGGGGGGAAATGTTTTGGAAATAATCTTAAACACTCGACCGGGATTCGAACATCAATCTCATCGTCATTTGAAGTCCAGTCTATTGCGAAAAGTGACCGTTCTACCACCGAACGGGTTTTCATAATATTAAATAGAAGCTTCCTTATCAACCAATTTGGTGCTGCGTTATTGAATTCACTACCACTGCAGCTTACTGCCCAAACTTTCACCACAGTATACGGAGGCATAAAACTATATCCTCGTCTAGAAAAGTAATTATATATCTTTATAAAAACCTTAGATTTTTCTAGACATCTGTAAACAGTTATGAGAAATATAAAATTTTGATTTTGAAAAACGATATATATCAATATAACACATTACACATCACAAAATGCGTTTAATATTAGCCATGGACTAAGCTAAAAGGTCAGTAATAAATGTAAAGAATATGATATTAGATGCGGCTATAACCGTAACTAACAAACATAATAGCAAGGCTACTTAATCCAGAATGGTTAGGAAGCTTCAAATAAGATATTTTGATCACGATTTGTACAAAATTAGTTTTGCTAAAACAACTACGAAAAAGACAGCTAGTTTTGCAAAACTTTACAAAGTCAAAATGACAGGTGAAAATCTGGCTATAACTAAAATTCATGAAATGGTACTTAAACAAATTTTTGAACAATTTTGTTGTTGAAAAAATGTTCTCAATTGGTGATGTTATTCCATAGCAGAATAAAGCAGACAAGAGATCGCACAAAAGTTTTAATGATAAATTTCGAGCATGAATCAGTTTAAGAGCGCCACCTACTTGAAGGAAAACATCCTTGCACTTACACTGTGAGAATGACAGCTATGAAGTTTTAAAACCACTAAAACACCGTGAAAAAACTGAATTTTCTTGTATGAGTAAATATCAATGTTTCCAACCATTTTATTTGAACTCAGAACAGCGACGTGAAACGTCTTTGAAAATAAGAAGCGAGATGTTTCACCTTTTAATGTGGTTTTTAAATTATAAAACTTAAAATATAAGGTTTTTAACTCTGTAAGTACATGTTGATACCTTTCAACTTCATTTTGCCTTAAATCATAACAAACCATCTTCTTAAACAACGTAGGGTAAAATGAAGTCTCAGACTGTACCAAATGAACGTCTCCGACTGTACTAGATGAACTTGGAAACCAGATTAATTATTGACTGTTTCACGCTTATCTAAAACCTTGAACACTATGGCAACAAAAATGGCGTTCGTTTGGCATTAATTATCATGAAGACGATTATGCAATTAGCAAATAGCGAACAATTAGACTAAAATATAGAATCTAGGAAGCAGTGAAAATACATTAACGGGTGCGAGGGTCCCACTTTGAGTTCAGTAGTCGAGAGGATGTAGGTAATTTAAATATAGGTGGCATAGTGGGCTCACCATTAGTGTGTTTGACTCTGTACAGGGAGGTTGAGGTTCGATTGGTTTCATATTTTATTCAGGTGAATGCCGGTTAATTTACTTAAACTCACCCCTTCAACCCTACCGCTTGGAATAATTCCTTCGCATCTCACTACCCACCCGGACTAAAACGCAACTTAATTAATACTCTAATAAGGTGGGCATAAGGCTGTAATTTAAGAAAAACCACCCCCATTACACCTGATCAGGATTCGAACCCTAACCTCATCAACGGAAAACAAGATCTATTAGCCTGCCATCAAGTCTACGTACCCACCAGTACATGTACGCCTTAAATTGAGTTATAATAACCCTCGAGTTGAATGTATCGCTAATTAAAAAGTAATGTGAATATAGCATCAAGCTGGCTAAACAATCGTACAAACTTTCTCAAATAGTTTAGATATAGTTTGGAACAAAATTTGCACAAATAGGTTTCAGGAAACTATTCTTGATCAAAAGTAAACATTTATTCTCACCTGTTTGCAAATTATTATATTATTTAGTTAATTTGAAATAACACTATTGTATAAAACTTGTGAAAATAATCTTACAATCCGTTCGTGATCCTGCTGTTTAAAAAAGACAACAATCAACGTAAAGCTTATGGTTGTTGATAAATATTGCGGAGAATATTAATTAACAAATATTGTACTTTATGTAAACCAAGATTTCCTTTGGTATGGTAGTCGTAGTTTTGAATCCAGGACGGATGTTCTAAAAAAAAATTTCCTAGATGGATCTCAATTTTCCCTCCACGCAAATGCAAATACCTTGCATTAATAGCTTTTTTTACAGTATGTTTTATTACTGGCTCGGCTATCCGCATTTTTATACAATTGAGTTAGAGATGAGGACGTTAGAATTTAGAGGAAATATATCTGCATTTTTGTGGAGGAAGAGTGAGAAAGCATTTAGTAATAGATAACCCTCAGAACACCCAGCCGGTAAACGAACCTTGACCTTCCCGTCACCAGAAATGTAATCTATTGCGAATGTCAAGCCGAAAAACTATTCGGTTGCCTTAGTGAGTATTTATCTTTCATTTTATGCATTAAAAAGAAGAATTATAATCTTAGTTTGAATGCGGTATTGGTTTGATTTGGGGTGGGGTGGATATTCCAAAACCCCCAGGAACCCCTCATCCCCGCTGGCTACGTGCCTGTTTATCATTATTCTCAGTTTACCAGTCCACTGGCCACCCCTGTAACTGTGTTAATAGACAGTACCTAGGACGGAACCAAAAGTATATTAGACCTGTGGGTGACTTCTCAAACTCTACAGTCATGAACATGTCTATTGTTTGTAAACTCCCTGAGACAGATGTAGCTAAATGACGTGAAAATGATCGTGTAACTTTCGAGGACAGTATCAGAAAAAAGGGAACAATATATCAAGAGTTGGTGTCTGAAACTTAAACTTTTATTAAATAGTTGCAGGGCCGCCCTTACCAGACGCGGGGCCCTGGGAAAACTTCGTTTGCAGGGCTCTCAATTATGTGCCTCACGCACATAAATTAATATTAATAAAAATTAATATTAAAAAACTGTGGTATTGTTTAATGTTATTACAGTAGTTTGCGACTGCATAGCAATTTTCAGCCGTATAAGGTATCAGGAAATGTCCTATACCGGTAAATAGTGTAATTAATGCTAGAGGCCATGTTTTTATACATGTTAGTGATGATTTTCCCCCAACCCTTGGTCCTATTTTCTTCCCCAACGAACCTGATCTGTACAAAGGTACAAAGAAAAACTGTGTCAATTTTGAATTAAATCGAGTCATGAGTTCAAAAGTTATCGTGAGACATATCCACCACATATAGACATACAAAAGTACATCGGTGGAGCTAAAACGTAGAACTTGCTTCACCCGTTCAATAAATAAAACCCCATGATTATGTTTTTATTTGTTTTCACACTCCGACAATATTTGCTAGATCGTTTATACAGGGAGCCTATTATACGAGCGCGCAAGCAAAATTTCCCACCCCGAATAGGTTTATTCCCCCTCCTTCCCCTAATCAAGCGTGGGTTCTCCCCAAATCACTGGGTCCCGTATGGCCGTACCGTTTGCACCCCTCTAAGAACGACCCTGATTAATTGAACACACAGTGTTAACCTATTTGTGTGCACCACGTCTGTTGGTTTGTGTTACGTCTACCGCTACATACTGCGGGGCTGAGACTAGAGATGTGAGACGGAGAATCTTCTACCGAAAATTCTCCTTTAATTTTATATGGGATCTTCCACTGAAAGTTTTTCCTTAGCTCAAGACATTTTCCGCATATTTAAACGGAACGAATAAACACGGAATATCTAAGATTCTAAAGTTTTCACTTCAGTTTAATTCCTCCCAAAGTCCAGACACTTTATCATATGGGCTACAATAATAAGCAATTAAAGCGATTCCAATAGTCTCTTCTCCCATTAATAACAACATTCATGGTTGAATTTGTCACTAATTTTGGCTATGCTGTAGACCATATGTGTTAATTCTTCAATATTATAATCAAAGCCCTTATACATTCTCCCTCCCCCCTAGGATTCAATGATCTGATATATTTTCAGAGAATTTTAAGAGGTTTTTTTAATGCCTGGCTGTGAGGCGTTAAAGACTTGAGGGGTTCATTTGTAAATTATAATTATTCGGATTTAAAGACGTACAGATATAAAAAATGGCCATTACATAATAAATACTATTGAAATTACAAAACTAATGTATCTTATCATTCTTTATAATTTTCTATTTTCTCCTTTTTGTGTTTTTTTTTCTTCCTCTTTTAGGAAGTTGCGTTGCGCGTTTCACACTCCTCCCTGATGAGTTCCGATAGAATGAAACCTAGGTCGGGGGATTGGGTGGTGACGATCAATTTTCTTTAAGAGGCAACCATTACCTCTTATCCAATGGCAGCAGTGTAAAGTGTGAACTGTGTTCTTCTTTTCCATTGTAAAAGCCATATTGTGTCCGTCCCTTTTATATGTTTCTATCCACCTTTCCTGTACCTTCTTCCCAATATAATAAAACTAATGAAATAAAATAAACACATTTGAAGGTCGGGCATATACATAATAATAATAATAATAATAATAATAATAATAATAATAATAATAATAATAATAATCTTACCAATGGCTGTCTTGGGACGAGGTTGAACAGACATTGCAACAACCCAATCCTAACAGGCCTATCATTGACCCCGAAGGATATGATAGTCCCCAGCGCTGATAACCCCCACCCCATTACGAAGCAAGGACGCTATCGTCCAATCGGTCAAGAACAATCTCAACTTGTGTGCTCATGTGCGAGGCTATTATTTTATTCTTTATGCGCACATTGAGGCATCACCGTCGAGTTGTTTCTTGGAACAATCAGTGATACTTACGTGCTCGTCAAGCTTCGATGGTCTGCGGACACCTTGGGCCCCCTTCAGTCGCTTCTTTCCGTTGCGTTGACAGATATCTCCTTTTTGTGATTAATTTTCTCTGGCCGAACAGTTTATACTCGGTAACTTTGCCCTTTTTTCCCTTATTTAATACACTAAAAATGTCAATGTGGTGTGTGTATGCGCGCGCACCGCATCTTACTACCCATCCGCCTGTACGCATTTAATAACACTAATGGCGTAGTGATGAGAAAGGTACAATTTTAAAGGAAATTTACCTGGTGTATACGAGGAGGGTGAATGAGAAAACGTTCAGGAAGATACACCCTCAGTTCATATATCTGTGATTCCAACTCTGACTTCTTTATCACCAACAAACCAAACTAAATGAGCGTAATATTTAGTTCACGTGCCCATCAATGTGATTTTAAGGTGTTTTTGGGGGGGATAGCTTATTGGAAAGAAGTTATTTTTATTGCCGTTATCTATAAGTAGGGAGTCGTCGGCCATTTTTATTTGTCGTTTTTCAGCTTGTATTTGGCTGTTCCTACCTATATTTGCCAAATTGAAGAATTATTATCTAAATGATGTAATACCGTATTTTCTAGAGTGTAACATTCCTTAATAAACAAATTTTAGCAGTCAACTGTTTACTGAATTCATAATCCCCCATTAGAGATGCTATTTCTATCCTTTATTAGCCGGATGTTAGCTTTTGTAAATGTATATGAATGTTATGTGTGGTAACCAAACCCGCAGAGGTGGGCACATGATCAAAGGCGACAACTTCGTTTTTTCTTTTTTTTTCTTCTGGTAATGGGAAGGTTGGAGTTTGAATACCAGCATTTGTGAATACCAGAAAGAAAAATTCCAGAATGTTGTTCCGACTCTTCCCCCGTATAAATATGGATTATACTTCCTCTAAATTCTACCTTTCTCATTAGTGTAAATATGACTGTATCCCAGAAGAGTAATAAAACTCTCTCTCTCACACACACACACACCATGTAAGTACCAATTACGTCTAAATAAACGTTGAAAGTTTTTTTATTGTGTTAGTCCTATAATAACCGTGAGCTTTTAGTCAGCAATAATTATATCAACTAATAATGGATGTCGTGTTGAGCTCGACCGCCGAGGACGGGGAGATCGAGGTTCGAATCTCGGTCGGGTGAACTGGGGGTGGTTTTTCCTAAATGGTTTTCCACTCTCCCTCCACGCAAATGCGGGTTCACTTCCTCTAAATTCAACCCTCCCAATTCCTAATCGATATGTGTAATTAGTACTTAAGCGTATAACCCGAACGGGTAGTAAGACGCGGTGCTAGATAGAATAGAATAATAGATGGTCATGACTCACTAAAACTGCCAGCATGACAAAATGCATTCCAGACCAGTTGCACTGAAGGTATTATTTTTAAACTATTATAGCCTATACTTTGCTGGCGATTCCAAATAAAATTGAATGTTGAAGGTCGTGACAAATGCATGAGAGGGGTGAAAAACAGTTTTGGAGTTGAAGAGTGGGGGAAGCCAGGCTAATCGCATGGTGTGTCAGGGGAAGTAGGCTCTTCCCCTGCCTCTACAACTGGGGGCTCAGGGCCAAGCCCTCCATCCCACCGTTAGCAGCGCGTTATACGGAGTCATTTGACTAATATTGCATTCATTTGCTAGCTATATATGATTTTAGATCTACTTCCACTGGATAGTGAGTGATAATTCTAGTGCCGTTATCAATTCAGAAAACTTAATGCCCTGACCATTCACGTCAAAATAAACAATTAGCGCGAGGATATAACTTATAAACGTATCGGTTGTAGTTTCCTCCCCGCCTTGAGTTCTGGTCCATCCCGTATAGCACTCTTTAGTCGTGTTCGTCTGTATCGTCCCTGAAACTGACTCGTCAGTTCAGTGAGACGCGACCCGTCGTATCTGTCAAAGCGTCGTGGACTGTGTTTTTCCTAGTGAAAGAGACTATGGCGGCACAGCAGGTTGACGAGAAGGTACGTGGGCGTCTGCTGTTTGGTCACATGCAGATATACATTTTACTATTTAGAGTCTTACTAGATCTCCTTAAGGACCACAAGTCACGCGATTGGAAACATTGTTTCTCGATGTTTCTGAAATGTATCCTGTTACAATCATAGGGAAACAGTTTGCAAACATGGGAAACATAGTGTGTGCAAACAGTTAAACAAACATTGGTTCGCGTCCAGACTTCAATGATGAAACATTGTTTCCTGTCCAGTGTTTAGTTTAGTAGAACAGGGATATTTTACCTTTATTGTTCGCGTACCCCGAGATATAATTTCTCTTCAACTTGTACCCCAAAATTTGTTGATGTATAATGCAAGTTATACATATTCTGTAATATACATCTAAAATAAGCTACAAAAAAGTTTTAAGAAATATATTTATATATAAAATTATATGTATTTTTAAAATTTTACGTACCCCTTATGATGTCTTTGCGTACCCCAGTTTGAATACCACTGGAGTAAAAGGTGTCGGTCAAGGAGTATGCTGCTATGGCTTGTGCTTTATACATATTGTTATGTACTGTTCAAGATGGGATCGTGTAGTGCTTCAAAACGGTTAATACTATGCAAATAAGCTTCTAACAGAACTAAAACTCAATGACGGAAGTGCTTTTAAAAACTTCACTCGCATTGTCTCCCACAGATTTTGAAATTATTTTTACAAATGGTTGGTCCCAGTATAAAGAACGACTAGCTTGGTTCATATTATTTGTTGTCGACAATGTTGGTTGGTAAACACGCAAACAATGTTTGTTGTAATCCATTTGAAATTAATGACAAGAAACATGTTTATCTCTTTAGGAAACAAAAAGGGAACATGAAAGATTATTTGCAATGTTTGCAAACAGTGTGGTTTGTAAACTGTTCGCGAAAACAAGAGCAACATATTTTCAAACAATGTTTCCAAGTGCGTACTAGGCTTAGAGACCCTGGTTCGAGTCCATGTGTTGCTAGCGGCGAAGATATCTAGGCCTACTATTTGTACATATGGGTTCGTCCTGCCATCAAATTATTAAATATCCGTATACTAGGGCTGTCGTGTAGTACTACACATACTCTACTAGGACTAGTTTGTAAGCTTTAATATCCAATTAGTATATATCTATTAGCTAAGGCTGGTGTGTAGTATTATACATACTCTTCTAGATTAATCTATTTTGTAAGTTCATCACCACTATCAGTTTATTGTTCCAGCAAACCGGGTACAATTTGTGAGTCTCTTCCATTTCTTTCTATCTAGATACATTTCTTCATCTGTGGCTCTTCAGTCACCTCTCTTCTGGATTCTTCCTTTACAGCGTCCATCCACCTTCTTCTCGGAAATCTCCCGACTACCTCCTCCATCCACTTCCTCTCCACTCTTCCAATCTCCAACCTCTTCCCATGCCCGAACCATTTCATCCTTGATCTGGCGATTTTTTCACATAAGGGTTCTTTGTAAGTTATACTGTCCAATTGGTAAATATTATTTAGGTGCCAGGGCTGACTGGTAGGCTTATGTAGTATTAGATGTGCTGCCTTATGTTAAGTCAGTTTGTTAGTCGTCCTCTAATGTGATCGGTATGTGGAAAGCACGCATTAAATACCTCTATATCTCTCACCCTAATCACACTCTAAGACTTATAGTACAAATTGCTACTAGATTTACTTTAATGTGTTCATATGTCATGTGTTCTTCACCTCTCACTTTTGACAGGGGGTGTCATTTACGACAGTCACTGCATTTATTTTTTAATTGCTGTAAAATATTATACTAGTAGTTATTAAACTATAGGCGTTATAATTACTCCTTTAGAGCCGTAACAACCTCCCCCCCCCCTCCTTTTTTCTCTCAATGAGTCTTAAGGTTGGGTGCTAGTGAGCGCGAATTTAGTGCGCTAATTTTGCAGTTTTTATAGCATAAACATTTTTTGAACAAAATAAATCAAATTTTTCTTCTATAGAAACATATAGTTTAGTTTTTATGCACGTGCTAATCTCAACAGTTTTTGAATATCTGGCATGAGCATGGTGGCATTTGGTGATAAACTTTTTAAATTAAGAGAAAAAGTTGTCATTAAATTCTAGGACCCCCTTGACAGATATTCAAGGACTGTTGAGATTAGCATGTGCAGAAAACTAAATTATATGTTTCTATAGAAGAAATATTTGATTTATTTTGGCTAAAAATGTTTATGCTGTAAATACTTCAAAAATACTTCCCTAAACTCACGCTCGCTAGCACCCCATCTTAATGCATTTTGGTATCTTCACTCAATGTCTAGGTCAGTAACTTATCAAAGTAATCAAATATTCATCGCCCCGATTACGTTAAAAGTTAAAGTGAAAATTACGCAAGGTAGCCGCCTACCGTAGCGCTGAAACGATTTGGTGACACCCAGAAATCCCACGTTATTTAAGAAGTGTATTGTTATTTCAAAATATGGTCTACGTTAAAACGTTAAAGATCGAACACTTTACACTTTTTTTTAACTATAAAAATGTTAAATTAATTCCAATTGCAATTGGCACGAAATCTCGCCGTTCTGAGATTAAAGTAAATGGTTATAAACATGATTCATACTTATTCCCACAAATAAAGTAATTTTTAACAAGTTCATAACAAGAATTCGAATATAATTGAGAATTATTGAATGATTTTGTAGTTTCAAAACGGCTACTCTCATTATAAATAACGCAGTTTAAGGATATTTCCCTTTAATTAGGTGACGCTCTTAAAGAGGGATTTAATGCTATAAAAATGCCTTGATCTTTCCTGTTGGGGGAGTTGAATTTCTTCTATAGTCCGATTTTCACACGAAGAACAGTTTAGAAAATACTAACATTTTTTTTTGCGGTCGACATTGATAACATTTTACTATTTATGATTATTATTTTAAAGGTATTAATCATATTTATCAAAAGTTACAGTTGCAGATCACATGATTTGACGTATGAATATATAAAAATTGTTTTAGTAACGGTTGTAACTGTTAAATACGGTTCTTCCTACCAGAATCCTACTATGCATGCTCCGTAAGCACCATATCCATATGATTTTTAATAACGTTCTATCGTGTCAACTAATAGGAAAGTATATAATACTTTGTTCGATCAAATTTGTCGAAATAAAACTGTTACAGCAAATTCTAAAACACATCGATAATTTAAAAATGTATTTTTATCATGTGTTTTTACTTAAAAAACCGATAAGATTTTTATGTTAACGTTATCTACTAAATTAAAATTAGGTACACATTAAGACAATGACGACTGTTTCCTTTACTATAATTAATAATTTTATTTTGATTCTCACATCGATGTTCTTTTATTTGTCTTCCCCAAATTGAGTCGTACATAATGACATTGTGATTAGCCTTTAGAAAAGTTAAAATTGATCCAACTTAATAGAGTGCTACGGACCATGGAGGGAGATGGACGGACATACCAGGGACTCTCTATACAGAGTGATCTGTTACTGTGAAGTTGAGCTCTTGTAGACAAGAACAACGCACCTTTCGAGTAGAGAGTGTGTAGATGGAGCTTTAATTAGGAGACAATTAAACCCCCTTTCCGTCCCAGGATCAGGAACACCCATCCATAACCATTCAGATTTTTTCACTATTAAAAAAAAGTCTTGCTTACCCACCAAATGTATATTTATCGAATCAGATTTGCAGGGTGGGGTGAGGGGAGGTGCAAGAAGGTGCAGGCATATAGAATCCTTTCGAGCTGGCTGCCTGCCCACACCGGCTCATAATTCATAAACCCCCCCCCCTTTTATTTTAAAGTCGTAACTGGTGCCTTGTCTCAATACTGAAGAGCCATCAATTTGAACTTGAAAAGGCCCTGAGCTTAGTCCTTCCTATATCTCGTTTGAACAGATTGACATTTCTTATCGCTTGACAGTCAAGGTCGGCTCACAGCAAAGGGTAAAGACTACGATTTGCCTTGGTATGTCTCATACACATGGTGATGTTTCGTACTTAATTAAATAAAGAAACGTGTATTGAAATTACGATGTTAACTTTCACGAAATAGCTAGCGGATTAGCTCCTACGAAAAATATGATGCATGATTCATTATGTTCATTGTTTTTTTTCCTTGTTTTTTGAATAGTTAATACAAATAACAAAAATAAAATTATTTTCAAAAAACTGTTTGTGCATGTAAAAATTAAAACCTTAAGTGAATCGAAATATTTACCTCAAATTAATAAATATATTGCATTTTACTTTTGTTTGATAGACACGAAAATAATTGATGTTTAATTTGCAAATATAGGAGTAGGCCTACTATTATCTTTTCTGCGTATGCGTCTGTACTTGACATGTTTAAAACTAATGTAGCCCCATGGCTTCTTTGGTGCTGACTGACAGTTCACATCGGACTTCTGACAGTCAACAGTTAGGTATATACATAAATTTATGTATATACCTAACTGTTGACTGTCAGAGGTGACAGCTGCTAAACACATGTTTTTTGCAGATCATGTGGTTTGGCGTAGGGATACATAATTTGGTCCGGTAGCTTTTCAAAGCCGTCAGCTGTCAACTGTGAGCTGTCAGTCAGCACCAAAGAAGCCATGGGGCTACTGTAGGAACCCGCGCTAGCACTAGACAACGCACAAGTTTTGTTGATAGTTACTTGTTTTGATAATAGTTGGGCGAAAACAAAGCTCATGGGAATGGCGCATTAGGTTAGCCCACAACTCAATAAACTTTTTATGCCAGTTTTAAAAACTACTCCCTATCACCCGCTTCGATAGCCGCATGGCTTAAGGTGTCACTCTCGCAATATACTAGAGCAGGGCTATTCAGTTAGTTATCAAACCGGGCCACTCCCAAAAATCATAATATTTGGCGGGCCATACATTTAATTCAATCTGGCAGTTATTTGGAACGTTATTAGATTATACTTTCGTAGTTTAAAGGTGGGGGGTCGAGTGAAATGTAATTTGATATTTTATATAATCATATAAGTTTTATTACGCTGATTAGGTAGGAATTAGGAAGATTGAATTTTAAAGAAACGTACCTGCATTTACGTGGAGGGAGGATGGGATACCATTTGGGAAAAACCGCATTTAGTCCACCTGATTGAGATTCGAGTTTCAACCTTCCCTTCACCATCAAACAAGAACAAACTACAGTAGCTTTACATGCAAACCATGTGTCCACGGGCACGGGTTTTAGCTTGTGCTAAAGTTCCTAGAAACATCACCCTATGTGGTCCAGGGTCTTTTCACAAATTGTTTTATTTTCATCGCCAACAAGTAAACCCTCTCACGAATGATTGCTTTAAAGAAAGAAAAGCCCAACCCTTGATAACCCAATCCCGTCAAATCGATACGAAGTGCGGGGGTAAAAGTAGGTCACGTTCACTGCGCAGGTGTTGTGCGCATCCTCGCTTCAGCTGATCCTTTTCTCATATAAAAGTCTGGTTCATGATCATCAAACTCACGGAGCAAGCCTGTGCAAACCTTCGAAATTTCAAATATTAATACTGGAAGAATCGGATTTGATTTGAAAATTCTAATCTAGATAAATCCTTGATTATGATTCTTTGTGATTAGCTCAAAATTCGAATTTGTAATTCATACTTACTTAACAAATTAATATAATCAAACTAGAAACCAGTTGCCTGTTAGAGAGAAGATAGCAATTAACTTAAAATCCAGGCTGTAACGGTATCAACATGGGGGGCAGTTGTTTGTGACAGTGGATATCTATCTTGCATTTGAAAAAAAAAAGTAGCCAGGCTCACATTTTAGTAAATGGTAACCAACCTTTGCACTACGATTAAAAAGTGGTGTGATCTTTATATGATTTTTCACTTTATGAGGTTAGTGCTATTTTGAGGCTTGATTCGTACTTTACTCGAACATATTTTTAGGAATAAGATTTGATTCGAGTCAAACAGCTAAGATTAGGATTCAATTCGAAATTGAAAATTTTAAATTCACACAGGCTTACCACGGATAAAATTTTAACTTAAATCGATAATATTTCCGACAACAAGCGTTGCATCGTAGTGTAATAACCTGGAGTTTTCATTAGACAGCAGTGTAATTGAGATCAGTGAAACAGTTTTGACATATTATATATATAAAAAAAATTGAAATACACTTATTTTAAAACTAAAATACTCTTTTACAAATCGCAATTTTTCTGTTTGCAAGTGGAGGGAATAATGCAGAAAATTACACTTTGATGCGATTTCTGGTTTGAAGGTAATATTGTAACGAAAATCTTGGTTGATCGGCTCCTAGAGGGACTCCGCCTAATTGAAGGGAAATATATTGAGTATTGGGACTGCATTTCTGAAACTTCAAAATCCCTGAAACAATTATCAATTTTTTTTTAGCACTGCGTCTTACTACCCGTTCTGGCTATACGCTCTCAATTCTTAAAATGTTGTTTTGACCCTCTCAAAAACTGACTTTATTTGTTTGAAAAGTCCTTGAAGATGAGGTAGTTTTTTTAGGCACCACGTCTTACTACCCGTTCGGGATAAACGCCTATGCACTAATTACACTAATGGTTTTAGGGGTTAGTATGGTTCAATTTAAAGGACGTGTATTCTCATTTGTATGGAGGGAGAGAGGACAAATTATTTAGGGAAACCACCAGACCGAGATTGAACCCCGATCTCCCCGTCTTCGGCAGTCTAATACATTGCGAGAGTAGTGCCTTAGACTATGCGGCCATCGAAGCGGGTCGAAAATGAGTTAATTTCACCTTTTCATGAATACAGCTAAACTTAAAATGTAAGGTTTTTAATCTTCTTTCGCTTCCATTTTCACAGGAACCTTATTTTGAAATAACAAACCACTTCTTAAATAACCCAGAATTTACAAATGTCTGCAACGCGTTTAGGTGCTCCCGTAGGTGGCTATATTAGCTACGAATTCACGATAGGTAATGTGTGGGGAAGCAGTTTTAGCTTTAATTTATTATAAATATACATTTGGAGCCCTTTTTAGAGAATACAAACTTATTTTTTACGCTCTACAATCAAGAGGTAGTTTTTTAAATTCAAATATTGTTTATTTTGTATTTGATCTCGCGCATATCTTATTTTGTAAATTTATTTTAATTAAGTTAAGTGAAAGGTGGATTAAATAGCCAAACTATAATATTTTGTTAGTTACGGCTATGGCTGCATCTAAGTATCATATTCTTTAAATTGAAAAATGACACCTGGACACAGTCTTGGTTTTGGTCCCGGTCCCGGGTTCAATTCCCGTGTCCAGGTGTCATTTTTCAATTTAAAGAATATCAAATTGAAAAAGTGTTAGCGCGATGATTTAATCATAATATTTTCATAATTCACATTTAAAATATCTCGAGACATTTAAAGCTTAGTTACTCTCCACTAGAAGAGACTGTCTTTTGAATGTTTGGACTTGCGAGTATGAATCGAAGAATTCGAAAACAACTTTATGGAGTAACTTATTCATCTCACACATACCCGTCTTGGCTATTAATTTTTATTTACTATAAATCAAGCTTAAAGATGGTTACTATTATTATTATTATTATTATTATTATTATTAGCACCGCGTCTTACTACCCGTTCGGGTTATACGCACTTACGCTAATGTGTAATGGTAGGGTGATTGTGAGATGAAATGGAGGACCTACAGTTTAACGTGAAATCCGAACCACGGTGGAGGCCTGGCATTCCTTACATTCACAAGTTGTGATTAATACACATCTTGTCAGAGGCTTAAAGATGGTAACTAAATTTAAAATATTTGAGAAATGAAAGGTTCTTTCTTTGACAAACTTAGTATTTACACAATACTTTCATCTAAGACTTTATAAAATGCAAATGTTTAGTCAATGAAAGATACGAATATAGAAAATACAATGATGGCATTTTGTGGCGTATTTTGAACTAAGTCAAATAGTTGACTACTATAATACGATTGTATATTAGCAATTTATTAAATTTATCGAAATCTCTTCGGTGGCTGCTTGGTCTAAGGCGCTACTCTCACAGTAGACTAGATCGCTGATGACCGGAGATCGAGGTTCGAATCTTGGTAAGGTGTAAGCCCACTGAGGGTGGTTTTTCCAAACTGATTTTCTACTCTCTCCGCGCAAATGTGAGTACACTTTATTTAAATATAACCTTCCTAATCCCTAACACTATTAGCGTAATTAGTACATACGCGTACAGTCCGAACGGGTAGTAAGACGCGGTGAGAGCTTTTTAATCGAATATTTCCTCCTCCACTGCAATAATATGGCTTACGCAATCGTACTTCATTCTCACATATTATAAATATAAACTAAGTGAAAATATGGCTGATGAAAGTCATCTTGAGCTATCAACAGATTATAAACATGTACAGGAAAATACTTCTTTCTTCTTTGACTTACGAATTTGTGAAGTCAAAAATTCACAATGTTGAGGTTAAAATCCCAGTTGTTTCCGATCTGGTTGCCTGCCATATTTCGAATTCTTATGCACACATTCAAGTAAAAAAATATGATTTCATGTTTTAAATAGTGTTATCAGCTTAACCCTGTAATCAGGTCACTCTTGGCTGTATAATTGCTTGTTTTATTTAGGTCTAAATTTAGGTGAGAAATTAGCGCCTGTCTCTTGCTCTAGGTGTGGGAGTTCTATCATAGACAAAGTCCTTTCTCTGTGGTTCAATGGGCGTCGTTAGCAGGGATGAACGGGGGGACACGTTCCCCCCAATAATTCAATAATTTAATTTAATAATTTACCCTACATGCTAAATTTTAGTTAGTTGAATTGTATAATGGAATAAAGTGGAGCATCTTGTTCGGTTTTACCCAGCTCGTCTTTTGAGACAGAGAGAAGTTTCATCTCTCTCAGATGGCTGAAGACATATTTGCGTTCCACAATGACTCAAAAGAGACTGAACTATGTTGCCCTCTGTCATGTTCACAGATAATCTCGAACTCAATCGATATTAGGAAAGTTTCTGCAACACTGGTCTCCAGGTCTGAATTGAGGAGAAATACTTTTAGCTCAGTTTTATCCTAATGTTAATATTTTGTGTTCTTTTTTATTGAATTAAATTTTTGATGTATTAGGGATGTGATTATGGACTCAATTGAAGTAAGAAAACTTGGTAGCCTGCTACATTTGTACCATGGTTCTAAATTAAGAAACAGGACTTTTGAACCATATCAATCCTAATGACAATGTTAATTATTTTGTTATTGTTTATTTCTTCTCTTTATTATGAAACAGGATTTGTTGTACATTTATTTTGTTTTGTAGGTTTTGACTTAATTTCTGTTTTGGAAATTAGATTTCGCGTGCATGACGTATTTTAGTGTGACGATGTATCAACACAAAGCAGCAATAAAACTAGTTTTCAATGAAAAAATTTATGTTCCCCCCCAAAAAAAAATGTATAGCTAACAACGCCAATATGTGGCTCATCCTGTGTTGATAGGCAGCGCGCGTACAATCCTGTCCATTTAAGTTGGTTAATTTAGTCACAGCCAGGCCTAATCTTGTTCTTCTAAGTTGGTTAATTTAAGTCACTGGTCTCTATCTATAGACCTCAATATCCTCCTCATCCTCTTCCCTAAGACTATAGTTTGAGTCGCCAAGAACCTGTATCGGTGGGCACGTGGGCTAAGGCATCAACCTCGTCTAGTCTGGTTTGCTGGTGACTGGAAGAAAGAGGTTCGAATGCCGGCCGGGTGCATACAAGGTGATATTTTCCTAAATAGTTTTCCAGCATTCCTCCACGAAAAATCCGATTTATTCATTCTAAAATTCTATTTTCCTACTCCCTATTCCATTAATGTAAATATGAGGTTAACCCGTGCGATTAGTAAGACACGATGGAATTACCTGCTAATAACTAAAAATAAATTTTGCCTCTAACACTCTCTATCAACACATTACCAATTATTTATTAAATACCGTGAAATCTCCCCTTTAACCATCCCGTCCGTTTTGAACTATCATTAACTTATTTAACTTTAAGTTATCATAAATTAACCGCTTCGGTAGCCGCATGGTCTAACGCTACTCTCGTAGAGACTTGACTGCCGATGACGGGGAGATCAAAGTTCAAATCTCGGTCGGGTATTCTGAGGATAGTTTAAAAAAAAATCCTCTCCCTCCACGAAAATGCGAGTACACTTTCTATAAATATAACCTCAATAATCCATAAAAACCACTAGCGTAATTAGTACATAAGCGTATAGCCCGAACAAGAAACAAGACACGATGCTTTAAAAAATATTAATCGAAGAGCAAGTTTCTTACATTCACATTTAAAGACAAATAAGTCTAATTTCCAAAGAAAATTATATTTTATGCTGAAAATCAGCCGGAGCGCCACTCCACCCTCTAAACCAGTGCCGGGGCGTGACTCCACTCCGCTCCACCACAGTCCTGAACGTGGTCCTACTGACGTGTACCTGAGATCCCTCGGGTGTGCGATGGAGCCAGTGTTTATTTGTTGCTAATATTGGTATTACCAGCCAGCTGCTAATGAATTGGCCTGCGCACATCTGGCAAGGTGAAGGCTGGTTAGCAACTTAAGTCCCTATTACACGGGGAAACTTGTTGCATGCAACTGGTTGGCGAAAATGTTAAGAAGTATTGCTTTAAATGAAAGACATTACACAAGGGAAATTCAGTTGTATGATCGGAGATTAGTTGCAGACAGTTTCCATTCAATGAAACTGTACGGTCAACATTTAGCTGTCTGCACTTGAACTGTGGCATTGTTTTAAATGTATTACACTATGCAACTAATTGCGTTCGCAACTGTAACTTCTGGTTGGATACTCCTCTCCTTTAAGTGTAGAGTCTTCTTTTATATAGGTCAGCAATTCACCAAATGTTTATTTGGACCACGAAAGTATGTCATATAATAAAGTATGACATCTAGTGCAGACAGACCCTTATCCAGTCTTGAAGATCCCATCTTATATACATACATCTTTCTTGGTCTGCAGCTTCTCTTTATTATAAGCAAGGCAGAAAAGAAATAGTTCCTCATTCCTCGATGCCATATTCTCGAGACGACACTCACCAATAGTGGCAGCAACTAGTTGCACGTAACAATGTGTATAGCTGCAAGCGCCTGTCAACTAGTTGCACGCAACAAGCTGCCCCCGTGTAATAGGGCCCTTTGCTACAAGTTCACGCATTGAGTCAAGCCGATATGAGGCGTATTAGTGTATTACTTGTTGATTAAATGGCGGCAAACTCCACATAGTATTCACCATGGTGTTGAACGTAAAAACTAAAAAATCCACAACGTGTTTGTATTTTCTTTTCAAGGGGACTGAGATTTTACTAGAACAGAGTGAAAAATTACGTGTTCAAATACAGTAAACGCTAAGAATCTGGAGATTTGGTAACTTCAGCACGTTTCCCTGCCACTATCACGGGCAGACCAAATCCCAAGGCCGTTGTTCTATCTCCGGAATGTGCTAGAGCTCATGGTCAAATGCTGCGTCAACACTAAGTATTATATATAATATTATCAACGCTATACATTTCCAAATAAAACATAATGTGTGGGGTACTAAACGGGATTTGCTAAACACACCCACTTCGATGGGCACAAGGGCTAAGGTATCAAACCTCGTCTGGTCTGGTTTGCCAATGACGGGGAGGCCAAAGTTCGAATCTTGGTCAGATATGCTAAAGGCGTTTTTTTTCCCTAAATACATTCGTTCTCTTTCCCTTCACGCATATGCGGATACAATAATAAGGTAAATTTTACCTTTGTTGTGACTACCTAGCACGCCCCATCAACAGAATTTGACCTTTGACCCCAATCTGAAGAGAGTGTGTATTGTGATGATTGTGTCACAATCGTGTGTGACGTCATCACCGCGCTGTGATTGTGCTGAAATCCCTGACCTGTTATTGGCTGTTGGCTTTCCCCCTCCCGCAAACCCCATTTAAGCGGTTTATTCTTGATGTTTCATTTGTTTTTTATGTGTGCCCATTGGTTTTTATGTCTGGGTAGGATTGGGACGGGCGTTGGAGTTTATTTTATTTATTTATTGTTAGAGGAACGTGCAGTCCACGGCGTGGGCATTCCTCCCGCGACGTCCCAGGCATCGCTATTGAGGGCACTTCACGAACCTCTCCCGACGACCGTTTAGCGTAGAGTGTAAGCATCCGGCAATGGCTCCCTCTCACAAGCCCATGAATATATTTTGATGTCGGTGACCTGGTGGTCTAGGGGTAAGGTGTCAGACTTCTGTGCTGGGGTCCGGGGTTCGATCCTCGGTCCCGGCACAGATTTATCTGAATGCCAAAACCTTCCTTCACCTCTGACAAGATGTGTATTAATCACAACTTGTGAATGTGAGGAACGCCAGGCCTCCACCGTGGTTCGATTCCACGTTAAACTGTAGGTCCTCCATTTCATATCACAATCACCTACCATTACACATTAGCGTAAGTGCGTATAACCCGAACGGGTAGTAAGACGTGGTGCTAATAATAATAATAATAAATAATAATAATAATAATAATATTTTGATGTCACAACCCTCCCCCATCTATGTGGCAATGGATTTTCCCGGTGACGTCATCGCAACCCTGGTGTCAGTTTGGCGGCTCGACAAGACAAGTTAGGACATGAATAGATCGTGACCCTGAAACCGTGAGCTAGTAAATGAGGTCATTGACCCTGGAAACTCTCCCCTTCCCCTTCTATGTGGCAATGTGTTTCCCGATGAAGTCATCACACTGTCGTAACCCGATGACTCATACCTGGCGCCAGTCAAGCCAAGAATAGATTGTGACCGTGAGGTCATTGACCCTGTTCATGCTTGTTGCCAGTTTGCCGGCTCAACAAGTCGAGACTCGTATCTGGTTACACTACGTGTAAGGGACAAACAAACTTTGCGTGAATAAAACACGATATTACAATATATATTTACGATACATTAAAAGTTTCACAGACATACATAATATTTATTATAGATTAAAGGTTTCACAGACATACATAATATTTATTATACATTAAAGGTTTCACAGCTATACATTAATATTTACTATACACTTTTAAGGAATGACGCATATATTCGTTCATACGTTTTTCTACAGTGTTTCTTAGATGTTAGTAAAATAATTTTTAGTTAACAATTCAGCATGTACTAGTCCAAACTGACGACTTGACGTGTATGGTAGGTAGCACTATTAAGATCTAGGTTTCTGATGCGTAGGATGTTCGAGGTCGATGACAGCCACTGATTCTGTTAGCGTGTCGCAAAACATCCACGGCGAGTATGTCGATCAAATCGTTGCAATATCGTGCGATGGGTGTCGACCACATATCCATTCGGTCAACGGCGACGTCGATGAGGTCCTACACCTAAAAACGACGTGCCCATCTAGGTGCTAGATAGGCAACCCGTTTGAGTCTGGCGTCTTGTTTCTCGCTGATGACGACCATACGGTCACCGCACATGCGTCTCGGAGAGATTTCATGATTAGTCAGATTAATCTTCTGAGGAGGCTGCGTGTTGCTGAAAAACTTTGATATGACCGACTTGTAGCTGCCCAGTTCTTGCCACTCTGTACGGTTAAACACCGCACAATTCCCTCCGCATTTTTCTAGCTAGACATAGGGCGTAAAATTGTTTTTGACACTCATGCCGACGATGACTCGTTTGGCGTCAATTTCGTCCACCGGAAACAAAGTGTTTAAAATACTGGTGATGGCGAGCGGCTTCACCGGCCTTGCTTTGTGGGTGCAAACGTCTTGGCCCTCCATGATTTTTGATTGCTCCGACGACTGTCGTGGTTATGGCCGGCACGCCGTCGGGACGCCCCTTTTATAGGCGCACGCTGATTGGACGCAGCCTCTTGAGGGGCGGCAGGACCCTGCCGTCTTGAAAAATGTGTTCTAATATCTCAACACCTTAGCGTTTGCCTGTATGATTGGTGGGCGAGAATAGGGTTAGGAAAGTTTTCATTGGAATGTTCTGGGCGCGATAGAGAAGGTACACGAGCCATTAATGGCCGCAAACGTTTGAGGCTATGCTTTGAAGTTTATTGTGTTATGAGACGTGTGGGAAGTGTTTTTGCGTATAAATGCCAGATGTGACTTTATACTGGTTGGAAAACCCCGCCGTTCTTATCGATAAAGATGGCGACCCAATGCGTCCCAGGCTCGGTGTGTGGATCCGTGTTGATGAGGAGAGCGGCAGGTCGCGCTATTCTTGCGGGTAGTTGATCAGCAGGAAAAACACCCGACCGTACAGAACGGAACCCCGGGATTGTTTTCAGCGCACGTCTTATGGTGTGGGTGTCCATCTTCAATCATCCAATCTCGAAATCCCCAAATGATGGAGGTCGAACAGTAATTATTTACAGAACTATGTGCCATGCACATGGTGCGGCCCAATTTAAGTGTTTTCAGAGACGAACAACCTCTGTCGTACAGATATATGACAGGCATAGGCGTGTATTTGGCTAGAAACTTTTTCTTTTCTGCCCCCTTGTCGTAGACGGTTTCTGCACGCGTTGTGGTACGGGAGATGAGGGATTCGAGCAGGCTATAATCCACATCGCCACTATCTCAGGGAATACCATGCAGTTTGTTGACGATATAGTCGGATTGCTTTTTAGCAGCGGCTGAAAGTAGCTTGATAGCGTATGGGGGTTTTAACACCCAATGTTGAACGGTTTCGACGGTACTTGTTCCCCGTCCACGTACAGCGAGAAATGGTTCATGCCGTAGGTTTGGAAGCTGAACGGGTTCTTGGTGGCGTCTCCATTTAACGCAGCGTTTGATACAAATCCCACGATGCATCTTTGGGTAATTATCCGGTGAATACGTTGTCCGGTGATTTCCCTTGCACACCCGTAGGAATAGTGACTTTTTTACTTCCACGTGGGTGATGGGATACTTTGCGGGAATGACGTTTAATGCCTTGACATGTGCCAACAGTATATAAGGTGCTACTTTGACATGTCGCACTAGAATACAGGCTTAAACTATGTGAACCTTAAAGTGCGGGATTTCAGGGACGGCCATAAGACTAAACCCGTCTCTGGAACGGACCAACTTGACTCCGAATCGGTACCGTTCAAAAGGTATTTCTCTTGGTTAAACACATCACCGTGTAGATATCCCAAAAGATCCACCATCTTACTTTTTGCAGTGAGACTGCGATGGGCCTCAAATCCCTTGTTGTCAGCGTTAACCTCCTCAAAGGTTCCGGGGGGCTGTCTACGAACCACAGACCAAGACTCCTTTTTTGTTAATTTTTACTCCATGTTTTGTAATATTAAGTCAAAATTGGTAATACTTACTCCGACATATTTTATTGCAGACAAAAGTGTTAGAACCCCCCTTTTTTACATGATGGGGGTGGGTAACGGTAACAGCACATTTACTTCATTAATGATCAAAGTTTTACTAAGTAGTATACAAAGATTCGTTGTAATAGCCTAAGCAGTTTTCATAATATTTCACACAACAGCTTTATCTATGGGAGTGTATACCGCCTTTAATATTTAAGATGGATCCTAGGTTTCTGATGTGAATTATTCAATTTTCACCCAAGGAATAGCCAGCCAAAATTTGATGCAATGTTTTAGATACACGTTGTATATTCTTGAGCAATAATTATGTGCAGCAGATTTAGGCAATATAGGGCTGAACCATTACAGATACTTTCCTTTCGATACTAGTACGGTATCGATATTTTTCTTCCGATACTTTTAATGAGTACAGTATCGATATTTTTATTTCGAAACCACATTATCCCTATTTATGGGTCCATTATGAAAACGCGCCGCTTGTCTGCCATCCATTGTCAAGACATCTGTGCTGCCAGCTCCTGCCTAGTAGACAAGATTGGTCCAGTTGCGTGAAGCTTTACAAGTGGGATGGTTGTGTCATTTGAAAAATTGATATTTTTTCTCATTTTTATATAAAAAAATGGATTATTTGGATACTGAACGTTTTATGGATGAGGTCAAGAAAAATAAACAATTTGGGATTCATCATCGGGGGAGTACAAAAACAGAATTATAAAGAAAAGTCGATAGATAGAAGTGTGTACTATATTATACCCCGATTTTAAAGGATTAGTCGCGATGGAAAAAGTGAGTATTGATAATTTTGAACTGTATTATTATTATTATTATTCATTATTGATACGTTGTCTACTGCGCGTGAAGTAGTCTTAAATAGTGATATCAATTTAATTTTATATGAGTGCTAAAGTGATAATTTTAGAATCAAATTTACTAAATGTCATAAATTAACTGGGATGTTCAGGTCTAAATGAACACATTAGTATTGATTTTGTAATACAATTCTTGATTTCAAATCAATTTTCATTTTCTGTCACATATAAAGCCTTATTTTAGTGGAATGCTTATTCAAATTAATTTTTGTTTTCGTACTTATCCTATCCTTAGAAATCCCCCCCTCTGACCCCTCTTTACCCCTCCAGGTGACATCTATTTGTATTTTATTTTATACAAACTCTTAACTAAGGAAAAATAATATTTTTTTTTCTATTTTTTCCCTAAGTGTAGCGCAATTTTGTTTTGAGTTTGCTAGTCTAGTTTGGTTACGAAAACTTTGATGACTTGTTCGATTAACAATGAGGCAATATTTTCGGTTTTAAAACATAGTACTTTTTTTATTCAAATCTCAACCTTTCAGAAATTACATTGGGTTTGAACATGGGTAACATTTTTTTTTTGCTTGTACTTTTGATAACAGTAACTCTAGAGCAGAGGTTCCCAATTTTTTTTGGCCACGGAACCCTAATTGATCATACTTTTTTTGGCGGAACCCCATTTTGATGATAACAAAAGTAATTGTACCTTGTAGTGTAGTTTGAATATTTTCATGTTTGACATGAAAAGAAAAAATAATTATAAATAAAAAATTATTATTATAAGTATTATAAAACATTTATCGTACAAAAAAAAGTAACTATTTAATGTGAAGAATGAAATTTTTTCACATATTTACTTATAATAGCACTAAAATTAGGCTGTCTCGACACCGCCCCGCCACCCTGCTCCGCCTGCGCTGTTTGATACTATATATACTTACAGCGGCGCGGCTAGTTAATTCTCAGACAGAACTCGGAACCCCTTTGACCCTTCCACGGAACCCCAGGGTTCCGTGGAACACCTTTTGGGAAATGCTGCTCTAGAGTATACGAAACGTCGATATGAGAATTAAAATTAAGTTTCATCTCTCACCGCCACCATTTTCAAGTCAGGAAACACAATGATGATCGTGAAAGCTTTCATACTTCAGTAACTAATAACTTTACTCAATTATTAATTTTACTTGTGTGCAGAATGAGCTAGGTGTTAAGGGTGGCCCTAAAATAATAAGGTAATCATAAACAACTTCCCGTAACTATACTTTTATTTGGACCAAAAATGATCATATGGCAAAGAGAATACTGCGAGAAAACCCTACGAAATTTAGTTTCTTAGTTTTAATGTATATTGAAATGTAGGCCTACAACGTTTTATTCTTGTATCGTGGGACCACAGATATTCCTGCGTGAAACACATCAAATCAGTCAAAACACAGAGAGGAAAGAGTCTAACATTTCAGTAAGTACCAAACGCCAGGCATAGATAATCACTTTGTTGAGTTCGGCCAAGAAGGAGGATGATTTGTTATTTGAAATGGCAAAAGACATGTGAGTTGGCAGTTTAGTTACATGTGCAAAATTTGTCTCAAAGATTTGTTGTGATGTACAACAATGTTCTTACCGTCAAAAGAATGAACATTAAGGAAAATAATCCGGCCACAATATCAATGTTTTCATTTGAGAGTTAGTATAGTTAACAATGTAAGAAAAAAATATTTTACAATTTACTGTATGGGAATAAAATTAAATATCACTGTGTACTCCCTATAATATGCTAGTAACCTAATGTTGGTGTATAAATGGTTGTGTATTATCATCTGTTCTTGAGCATTTTTTTAAAAATGAATCCTGATTCAACTCTTACCTACTTATTACGCATTTACTTGAAATTAAAAAGCACAAAACGCATGCATAAAAGGGCTCTAATAGTTTACTTGAACTGAATTCAATACGGAAACATTGCCCGGGTATACGGGAGGTTGGGACTCGAATCCTTCCCGATTGTAGAAGGTATTTTTTCCTAATCGTTTCTACCTTTCCCTTTCAAGAAATTGCGGGTACATTCCTTCTAAATTCTACCTTTATCATCCCTTTACCATAATTGTAAATATGTGGTAGCCTGTTGCGTCTCAACTTTATTAATAACTACATTACTTTTTGTTTGTCTGTTACATGATATAGTAACTGGCACGTGGTCATTGCATTCCTTGGGTTGTTGGTTTAATAAAAACAAGCAGACACATTTAATATGTATAATTATTATAATTAACAATATTTCAACAATATGCACATAGCCGTGACTTATTATCGTTAAAATGACTCGCTACCCAACACGTCCGCACCCTTACCGTCCTTTTCTTCGAGTGTCTTCGAGCCGCACCCCAGCGCTCCACCAGTCCCACAGCTTTTTCTACCGAGCTTTTCCCTGTCACATTCCTACCCTCTCTTCAACCGTGACTAATGGACATCCTACCCCACACCAACTTTCCACTAGTCACCTCAGCTACACAATCATAACAATATATATGTTCACCCTTACAACAGCACACAATAAACCTATACCTGTTGGAAAATATATTCATATAAAATTCAAAATACATCCAACGTTGGCTACATCAATACTCCCCCCAAATTGATCTCGATGAGATTACCATTTAGATCAATTTGAAAAATAGGATGGAGAGCATCATGACCTCCTCATATAAAGACCTTGACGTCATATCCATTTTTTTTTGGCCCTTGCATAGCAGCTCTAGCTGCTCCCGGATTAACGAGCAGTCAGTTAGAGCCCACTCTTTCGACAAATGCACCTGTATTTCCCCTGACTCTTCCTCTACCAAGCATTGAGCCGGTCGTTAGCAATAAGCTTCTTATCTGTCACTCACTTTTCTTTCTTTTGAAACTGTTCACTTCGCTTGTTTAAATATGTCATTTCACTTAGTGTTACTAACAATATTATACAATACATAACATTCCTTACCTATTTACACTAATTAATTTTCAAATTTAATCTTTATATAATTGCAAATAAAATTAAATTTTAGATTGAAACATATATCATAGTGTTACAAAGAATTAATAAAATACAATTTAATGTTGGTAATTGAACCCAGGTCCTTTAGTTGCCAGTGGTTCCTCTTGATTTCCTCATCTTCTTTTATATTTTTTCAGCCACGTCTGCGTCTATATGGTACGGTTTTAAGAATTTTACATTAATAGTTCCGATTAGTCTGTCCGTCGCTTGGCAATGTATCACATAAGAATTTTCATTTTTTATACTTACAACTCTGCCAGGTCCGTAGGTGGAGTTTTTATATCTCTCTATCAATCGCTGACGACAGCTTGTGCGTTCTTATCAGTACCAACTGTCAGACTTCATATATTGCCGCCTTCGGAAATTTCTTCTTATGCTTGCAGATTCGCTGTCGCGCAATCCTCTCTTCCCTTTTTCCAAGCTTGGTCAAGTTTGGCACCTTGTGATAACTCTCGTCGAGCAGGAAACACTGATAGTTCCTCCAACTTCCGTGGGGGGCGCTGTCCAAACATCAACTCATATGGTGTGAAACCAGTGGCGTAATGTGGGGTATGGTTGATGCAGTCTTCATTTTTGGTGACGTGCGTGGGCCATAACATGTGGTTCATGTGACAATATAGCCTCATCACCCGCCCCAACTCCCTATGTACGCGTTCTAATAGTTAGATTCCGGATGGTAAATGGATGTGTGACCAAATTTGATATCATGTTCCTGGAGCTTTTTTCTCCAGTTCTGGCTGATAAACTGTGGTCCCATGGTCCCCTTACTCCGGTCGGTAGGGGGCGATAAATCCACATATTTTCTCCAACGCGGTAGCGGTCGCTACTTGTAGTCGGCCCTCAGTTTTGATATTGGGAGCCTTTGTTTTTTGACAAATGTCATGTCATGTCATGTCACAGTCATGTCTGCCACGGTTCGACTCATACTTCAAACACACACGACTCCTTCATCACCTATATATCTTTTTTGGACCAAAGTGGCCATATTGTTCATGGTAGAAATTTATCATCGAGGCTACTCTCACTTTAGCATGGCCAACTGCCATTCGAGTTGTTGGCCATTTGCTTATAGAGTACACATTGCGTAGTTGATATTGTTGATATATTTTCATGAGTGGCGAGCCTGATTTTATTGCTCGGATGATCGGGCCTAGTTTTTCGTCGTATTCTTGCTCTTGAATAAGTCCCACGACAAATTCCTCTTTTTTTTCTTATTTCTTGTTGTGCAACTCATGATCTTTAACTACCGTTCCTCTTCTTGAACTGGACCCATAAAGGTGGGTATCGTGAGAGGGTGTCTGGGACAACCTGTTGTTTGCCGGAAACATACTTTATTTGGAGATTGTACTCTTGCAAGTATAGCACCCACCTAGTGAGCCATCCGTGTAACAATGTACACCTTTTGAGAAACGAGAGTGCCTTGGGATCCATGATTATGGTGGTTGATCGATCATATATATATATATAACCTAAATTTTTGAAAATGCAAACAGAATCACAACAACTCGCGTTCCGTAGTACTATACCACTGCTCCCTCCCATGCAGTACGCGACTGGCAATGGCAATCGTCTTCTCTGGTCTTCTTGGTCGAGTCGAAACAGTTCTGCTCCTATTGCATACCCAGACGCATCACATGCTATATAATGTGTCCCATGAAATCCGGATGTACCAGCATGACAGTTTTAACAAATGCTGTTTTGATCATTGTTAGGACTTCGTCTCCTTTGTGGTCCACTTCCAAGAGGTATTTTTCTTGGTTAGGTGCAAAAGCTCTGAATGATGTATAAATTTACGATAGAAATTGATGAGCCCTAAAAAAGCTTGTAGCTGTTTAACACTCTTGGGTGTCGGGAAATTAATAATAGCTTTAATTTTTTCATGGTAAATCCACAATCCTTGGAGTAAATAAACCCAAAAAATTAATGGTTTTGGTTAAAAACACTGATTTTTTTAAATTGACCGTAATTCCTCCTTTTGATAGTCTTGTTAAGACTAATTTAAGTTTATTGCAGTGATCAATAAAATCGGATGAAGATATAAGCAAATCATCAACGTATATCAGGATAGTATCTAGGATACTATCCGGATAGTATATCCTGTCTAATACCACTTCTAATAAACTTGCTTACAGATACTGATAGGCCGAACGGTAACCTTTTAAAACAATATGTCGTCCCATTGTATAGAAAGACCGTATACATCCGTGATTCTGGTTCTAATGTAATTTGCCAATACGATGTATTTAAGTCTAGAGAAGTAATATATTTGCACCCCTCGAATCTCTGGAGTATCTCTTCCATTGGTGGTGGCGTTTCGTGATCTGGTACAAGTATCTCGTTCACTCTTCTTGCATCCAAGCACAATCTCACCCCTCCCGTCTTCTTTTTTACTTCTACTAGGATTGAATATATCTGATTGCATCTTTTAATAATGCCCCAGTACAGCATTTGCGTAAGCGTTTGCTCCACTGCTTCTCTTTGGCTGTACGGCACTGCTTTACGGCTTTATAAAAAAAAGGCGAGTTATCTGTCACCTCCAACTTACAGGTATATCAAAGATTTAGGCCTGGCCTCTCCGAAAAAAGCTTTCCTTAATTGGTTAAGAATTTCCTTAACTCCTCACGCTGGTTATCATTAATTCCCGTTATTTTTTTCAATTTCCCATCAAGAATGCGGTGTATGGTCTTGTTTCCCTCTCCTACACTAGTTCCTCCTTGGTTTACTTCTTCATTACACAACCTGGTGCGTGATTTGAGGTTGTTGACCCTTAGATGATAATTACTAACCGACTCATTCTCCCCTACTTACTATAATTACGGCTGTATTTATCTGTTGCAGGAACATTAGTTTGTCTGGTAAAGTTCCAATTGAGCGAAAAACTTCCGCCGGCGCTATTACGTCAGTGTTACCTACTATTCCCGTCTTGACTACTGGGGACGTTCACCGGTTCACTTTCCTTTTGATTTTATTGGTTTTCGTTTTCTAATTATAATATTGAGAATTTTTAGTGTTGTGAACATTCTTTGATTTAATCTCTTTGTTTGAGCACTTCTTCATTCGCATTGGAGAATAGTTTGGAAGGGGGGTTATTCCCACTCCACCCTTTCTTCTAAGTTCCCTACTACTCTTCTGATAACTACCTTTGCCTAACTCATCTGTCCTATTAGCTCACTAAGAGATTACTTAAGCCTCTACTCGCCGATTCTAATTTTATATTTCTTGCTGTTTCCTGTCCTGAAGTATTAAACAACTTTTCTGTCTTTCTTTTACTTTCAATTGCCGTTTTTGGCTTACAGTCAACTTGCCGACACACCCTTAAACTATGTTTAGTCTGTTCCCCTTATAAACGGTATTTTGATCTTATGCCAATCCTGCTGATATTTGACAGTTTTGGTCACATCATATATATGTGCGCTCTTGGTTTCCAACCAATCCGTTCCGATAATAGCTGGGCAGGATAAATTTTTAATCACTAAAAAATATAATTTCTTCCTCTACTCCCTCAAAATTTACTGTCAGAAAAACTTGTTTGTTTACCTTAGTTGTTTTTTCCCCGGTAGCGCGTAACAAAGTGACATTTTGTACGGGTAGGGTTGGCAACCTATGGTCCTGGTTTTTCTCACAAATTAATTGATATGTATCTTGGTACAAACCACAAACTTGAGAACCCGTGTCTACTAGGAAATTAATCTTTGCTTTTCCTACGTAACCCTGTATTTCTGGTGATTTAAGTAGTTTTACTTGTGAGCGGATATCTTCTTTGTCCAATAAGACAACATCTGAGGTTATTTATTGAAACCGTATAGATTTTAGCGGTACTTGCTACTTGTTTCAATACTATTTGTTCTGTGATCCTTTCTTGTTTCCCTAATTGACCGTGCGGATCAGAATGAACAAGAGTTACCAATTTTTTGGTGACTCATTTTGGTATCTTCTTCCCACTTCCATTGGTTCACCTGGATGTTCCTGAATTTGATCTGGATCCGTGTGCACCTCTGCTATAACCATTCGAGCATTCCTCTGTCATGTGTGTTGGTCGCCATCTTGTTTCCTCTGATTCCCTTCAAACTGTGCAGGTACTTTGGGTTCGTACGGTGGCCACCTCGGCGATGGCCTGGATTGTTGGTCCCTGTCTCTTGGTTGGTTCCATTGGTTCTCACTATTATTGGTTTTGTAGCGGTTCTGGTTATTTTCTTTCTTGTCTGACCTTCCCACGGGTGGTATTGGTGGGGATTCTGAGTTTCTACCTGCTAGTGTTGCATAACTCCTGTTGTTACCGCCCTGAATCCTATCTCTCTTTACATCCCATCTGTTGCGAGCATCTTGTCGTGAGTAGTCCGGGGGGTGTGAGGAAAATTTGTTATATTGACCTCGCCTGCTTGACCCGTTATCTCTCGACCTCTCCTCTGACTCCATATTATAGTTCTCATATCTGCGACCTCCTGGTCCTTCCTCCATGGATTATTGGGTCTACTCTTGCTGCACTCTGTTGTCTATCATTTCCGCCATGTTTTTTTTAGACCTGCTACTGTACTAATTTCTGCCGCCAAAAGTATGTCTTGTATTTGCCTGGTAAAATGATGAGTTAAGTGGAACGCAAATCTTTCCTCGCTCATTGGTGTATCCAAAAACATAGCTTGCAAGTGTAATCTATGTACATACTTGCAGATGGCTTCCTCTTTTGGATCGTATTCACCATTAAAAACTATTTGTAAAAAACCGTCCTGCGTGTGAATATTCCAGAAGCTTGACAACAATACAGTTCTAGCTTCTGCGTAGCTGTACCACTCCATATCATGCATGTCCGCCCAAACATCTGCCTCTCCCTCAAGTCCGTTAAGTAACAAGATCAGTTTAGCCAATTCCTTAGATACATTTTGCGTGATCTTATCTAATTTACAAATATATTGTACGATCGAAACTTTTGAATTTCGGCCAGTAGATTTAGGTATTCTTGTTTTGATCTCTTCGAATTGTGCTTCTAAATGCGTAATATTACATATGTGTTCCTCTCTCCGTGTGGATGTCCATGTAGTAGTAATAATAGATTTATTAGTTGTGGGTGGTCTATGCCTACTCATGGGCTCCTTGTTCGCACTTCCCCCAGCCTCTAATTGCGTCACACGTGTGGACAGTTCCGTGATCTTTGTCTCGCACATTTATAATCTTGTTCTAATCCTAACTGTTTTTGCTGAAATAAACTGGTTGCTGCCTGCTGCTCCCCTTTAAAACGTTCTTGTTCAGTATTAATCGTAGTTAAGTCCCCTTGTAATTCGGTCTGTTCCTCCTGTATGGACAGTACGCGCTGCTGTACCTCTTTAGTGGTCTGCTCCATGTCTGCCTGTTTCTTCTCGAATCTTAGTTGCCAATCTAATATTTTGTCTAGTGTTTTCCCTGTCTTGTCTTGGGCTACTTTTAATGTGTTCGTCATCCCATGAATCATCTCCTCTGTCTTCTTTTGGCAAGTTGATATTTATCTGGTAATCGAATCTAAAAGTGTATTCATTAGTGACACCTCTAGTGTAGGGGGGGGGGGGGAGAACTTGTACTACCCTCTTTTTGACCTTACCTACATGAGTTTTTACGACATTTTTGGTTAGATTATTCAAAGGTGTTTGTTGCTCAACTGTCATATCTTCTCGTCTAACTTCAATTGGTGTATCATCCTCAAATAACCTCAACTGACTGTCTGATCTGCTCACCATACCTGTGTCCCTATCATCATTAGAGTGTTCCATTTCCTCTCTCTTCCATGGTCTCCCCTCTCTTCCATGGTAATCTTCGTTTGTCTTGTGGTCCTCGTTGACTTCGTTTCTTGATATTTTTTAAAAGTGATATACTCCTCCTATCTATTACGTCCTAGAAGACTTGTAATTTCTTAAAATAATGCCTACGGGATCACTTACCTTGGGTCACCACACTCCACACGCTTCTCGACTTATTTATACTTTGTCCTCACTCACCAATTCTGCTAACAGCTTACACCTATCTGATGATTGTCAGTGTATCTCCTTCTCGTAGAGTTGTTAGGTCTCGTAGTCATAGTCCTGACTTCGTCTTCGTAGTTCTGTCTGCAGATAATTCTGTTGGTTCGTCGAGTCCGCCACACGTTTATCGTTCACTTTCCACTATTCCAACCTGATTCGTTCTCCATTCCCGTTAGAATGCGAGTATTCATGTCGCGGCACCACTTGTCGCATCTCAACTTTATTAATAATTACATTACTTTCTGTTTGTCTGTTACATGATATAGTAACTGGCACGTGATCATTGAATTCCTTGGGTTGTTGCTTTAATAAAAACAAGCAGACACCTTTAATATGTATAATTATTATAATTAACAATATTTCAACAATATGCACATAGCCGTGACTTATTATCGTTAAAATGACTCGCTACCCAACACGTCCGCACCCTTACCGTCCTTTTCTTCGAGTGTCTTCGAGCCGCACCCCAGCGCTCCACCAGTCCCACAGCCTTTTCTACCGAGCTTTTCCCAGTCACATTCCTACCCTCTCTTCAACCGTGACTAATGGACATCCTACCCCACACCAACTTCCCACTAGTCACCTCAGCTATCCAATCATAACAATATA